>JAEAOA010001321.1:0-615000 GCA_016746295.1 Potamilus streckersoni
CTCGACGATTGGAGTAAATTTGATGAAACATCTTTACCTAGCAAAGACAAATTTTACTCGCAACTTAAAAACGAAAATATCACTGATGACGAGTACAAGTATGCACAAGATATCTGGAAAGATTTTGATTGTGAGACGTTTGGTGATTACCATGATTTATACCTAAAAACTGATGTGTTATTATTAGCAGATGTTTTTGAAAGTTTTCGAGAAGTGAGTTATAATAATTACGGACTAGATCCTTGCTGGTATTATTCTGCCCCCGGACTGTCATGGGATGCTCTGTTAAAGTTTAGTAAGGTAAGGTTGGAATTACTGACTGATGTTGATATGTTCAATTTTATTGAAAAAGGTATCCGAGGCGGTATTAGCGTGATAACGAAGAAATATGCTAAAGCAAACAACAAATATTTGAAAGAGTATAATCCTGACCTTCCTTCGAAGTATATAGTTTATCTAGATTGCAATAACTTGTACGGGTATTCGATGGCAGAATCAATGCCGTTTGGTGGATTTCATTGGATCACGGCTGATCAATTTCTATCAGAGACAGAAAAAAAGATATCCGACGATGTTTCGTATTTCGTTGAAGTTGATCTCGATTATCCAACTTCGCTACACAAATTACATAACGATTATCCTTTCTGTGCGGAATCGATGGTCATAGATTATAGTTTGTTATCAGAAGAACAACAAGCGTCAGCATTACCAAGACAACATTCCATGGTCAAGAAACTAGTACCAAATTTGCTTCATAAACGTAATTATGTTTTGCATTACAAAGCTTTAAAACAAGCAGTCGATGCTGGTCTCGTGTTGAGAAAAGTTCATCGCGTACTAAAATTTAATCAGTCGCCGTGGATGAGAGGTTATATTAACTCGAACACTACAAGAAGAGCTGCGGCAAAAACTGATTTTGAGAAAAACTTTTTCAAACTGATGAACAATTCTGTTTTTGGTAAGACGATGGAGAATATTAGGAAACGCGTAAATATCGAACTAGTCAATGATGTCAATCGCAGAAACAAACTTGTGTCAGACGATGATTTTGTGAGCATGAAAATATTTAATGAAAATCTTGTTGCGATACAAAGAAGAAAAACAAATCTAAAACTAAACAAGCCGATCTACGTTGGAGCTTCAGTGTTAGATTTATCAAAGTGGCTGATGTACGATTTTCATTATAATTTTGTTAAAAATCAATGGCCGGCTAGTAGATTATTATTTACTGATACTGATTCGCTCGTATATGAAATCGAATGCGAGGACATCTATCAGGACATGCATGATAATAGATATCTGTTTGATCTTTCTGATTACCCACGTGACAGTAAATTTCATGACGACACAAATAAAAAGGTTATTGGTAAGTTCAAAGATGAAATGAACTCGAGCGCTATCAAATACTTTATCGGATTACGTAGTAAAATGTATGCCGTATTGTTAGACAATAATAAGATAACAAAAAAAGCAAAAGGTCTGCCTCGTGATTTTGTTAAAAAGTTTATAAAATTTGATGACTACAAGTACGCGCTTGATGGTGGTGTTAGTTTTATAAGAGCTATGTCAATTCGGACAAATCATCATAAGCTCGAAACAGATGTCCTTATCAAACGCGGTTTGAGCAATTTTGATGATAAACGTTATTGCGAAAATGGGGTAGATACATTTGCACTTGGGTATTGTCATGATGATAGAGATATATTTGACATTATCTTTGCAAACTAAAATTTTATCTAAACTTTAAAAATAATGTTTGAAAATTTGACAGTAACAAATAGCTACAGTAGCAAAATCAAATATCTAATGATGGACGGCAAACCATTGACAGTTGAAATTAATAATGAAACATCAGGCATATGCTTTAGTGGTACTCGTGACAAGTTAAAACTTTCGCTCATCAGATCTGATGACAGCGAGTATTTTAATTATCTCGAACAATTGTATCAAAAGTTGCTTGCGGAATTTAAAAACTTTCACTGTCCGATTAGTCAGCAAAAATACACCAAACTTACAATTGATCTTGATCGGTCAAAGGTGTATTTTATCGACAAAAAATACCCCCTTAACAAATCACAAATAAAAGATTTGTTTGAGTCCCGTCGTTATGTCAGCGGTAAAATAAAGTTTAGCCTCTATTACCATGATAATGAAATATTTTTGATATCTACAGTTGAGACATTAACAGTTGGTAATGAGGTATAATACCACTTACCTTATTGGAATTCTAATGCGTAATTTAGTCCACAATCGCCACGTTCTGCTAAATCGTAATGATTTGGAAAATTGAGTCTGACATATCATTCTGCTTATTCTGGAAGATCACGTAATTAAATTTTACCTGTTACCTAGGTATTTTGCAACAGGTGTTCTATTGTATTTGTTTGGAGGTCTAGAGAGGTTGTTGAGCTCGGATTCTTAGCGCAATTATTGATTGCAACAGGTGTTCTATTACGTTACCTAGGTATTTTGTATTTGTTGAGCTCGGATTCTTAACGCAATTATTGATTGCAATAGGTTTTCTATTACGTTACCTAGGTATTTTGTATTTGTTTGGAGGTCTGGAGGGGGTTGTTGAGCTCGGATTCTTACTTTCTCCTACTACTGAGTTGGACAAAGTCCTTATATAATCGTTGGTTTCCCCGAAAGGGGTTAGGGTGGGCATCAAGGTCGTCAGATTGACACTGAAATTATAGGGCTACTCATGTGGTTACATATTATATTATTCTTCAGTGTTATCAGAATTCCAGTGACAGCAATTCTCTCTCTCTCTCTCTCTCTCTCTCTCTCTCTCTCTCTCTCTCTCTCTCTCTCTCTCTCTCTCTCTCTCTCTCTCTCTCTCTCTCTCTCTCTCTCTCTCTCTCTCTCTCCCCATTTCAACAGAATTATCAATTTCACCTTGATGAGAGACTGAATTCCCAATTTCCTGGAACGCTATAAACATAAGAGTAAGACAAAAAGGATGTGAATAGAGTCCTACTGTGAGATCATTGGGTATTTCCTTAATCATTAATGCAACGCAATATTTTACAGGTCACACGAGGCGAAACTTTCCCCGCATATGATAACCGGTAATTGTATCATGAGGAAGTTCGTTTATTTTAACTTTTACAAAGCAGGTAGTTTGTCATAATTGAAAGACGCAATCTAGAATAGGCACGTGCTGAAAAAGCGGGATATTTATTTCACTCAAGTATATTAGTCAAGGTACAATGTTGAGCTCTTAGCTCGAAGTGAACCCCAGAAATTTTCTTAGTAACCAAATACAAGATATTAATATTTGACTATGAATAGGGTGAGTAAGGGCATACAAAGTACATGGATGACAGATTTATCAGAATATATTGTAACTACCTTATTTTGAGACTCTAAGTTTAAGGTCATCACTGTCATGGGATAAAAGAGTCCACTTTATAAAAATTTAGGATTCTTTTCTTACATGCCACTTAAAATTGTTTTGCACGTTGCGAGAGAAGTATAAAGCAAGTTATATGTATTAGAACTTGAAATGAGAATCTATGCAACTAAGATTTTAATAGGCTTTCTGTCTTTCTGTTGCTTCTGTTAATATAACTGAGCTAAACTGACAATCATTCAGTGTTTTTTATCGAAATGACTCTAATGATAGATTTGTAACTTAAAATAAAATGCCAAAATTTTTTGTAATAAATGAAGTAATATTTTGTCTGATAATCAGTGCACATCACTCATGTAGTGAAAGGATATTTCCTGATATTTAGGGTAAACGTTTGGACAAATGTCTTCATTTGGATTGGTATTAAGTTTCAAAATAAGCATTCCATTGCATTTTGATGATGACGTCGACAACAATGAATTTATTCCGATACCGATATCACACATCTATTTCTTGCAAAACCTCAAAAGTAAGACCACGAATTAATATTTAGTAAAATAATCTTGACTGACAGGTTGTTAGATCTCAAAGGATAGGTTTACTTTTCTCTAAAATAAACGGGCGATGACCGAATATTACTGCACGTGGGAAGTGGTCTTATTTCTAGAGATTATTCCTATTAATGGTTTAATTTTATACAATTTACTTATTTCAGGGGATGAGTTGAATGGCAGATTGAAATGTATATACGTTTAACAGTTTCTGATATTTTTTTTTTAAAAAAAGCCAAATTGATTCGAACACATCTATCATGGTTTCTTGTTTTCTTTGGTTGTTTGTTTCAATACAAAATTAGCAACTACGATACGTACACGGCCAAACACATAAAAATGTAAAATGTCATTTTGCACGATATCTGTGTTTATACATGTAAATTGTCTTACCTGCAAAATTTTGTAATTGATTTATGTAATTTAATTTTGGTAATATTGAACTAGAAAAATCAGTATAACTCTGATGATGAAATACTCCATTTGGCAGGAATACGTCAGTATCAATCAGCTTTTTTATTCTTGTTGTTGTTTATTTGGTACATATATTTAACAGTAGTTCCATAAAGACAAGCTACGTATTTCAACAACAAACAATATCAGAGCCAGTGAAATGAACTTTAGATACAAGATGCACGACTCTGAAAATTTTCAGAGCTGCAAGAGTAGTATTGTGGCATACTCTTGTATTGGCACGCTTTAAGCATCAGTTTATACAGGTCATAGACAACCCTAAAATTCTGCGTATTTGACCGATTATACATTTCAAGTTACAAAAAAACATCAAGCTAGGACACTTCTTTAAAAGTTACACCTAAAGTGTGTGCATACTGAGTGACGTCAGTTGAAATGTTTATGTTGTATATATATATATATATATATATATATATATATATATATATATATATATATATATATATATATATATATATATATATATATATATATATATATATCTATATATATAATCTATATATAATCTCTATATATATATATATAAAGATTATATAAATTATATATATATATATATATATATATATATATATATAAAATTTATATAATCTATATATATATATATATATATAGATTATATAAATTATATATATATATATAATTTATATAATCTATATATATATATATAGATTATATAAATTATATATATATATTATATTATATATATATATATTATATTATATTTTATATATATATATATATATATATATATATATATATATATATATATATATATATATATATATATATATATATATATTATATAAATTATATATATATATATATATATATATAGAGAGAGAGAGAGAGAGAGAGAGAGAGAGAGAGAGAGAGAGAGAGAGAGAGAGAGAGAGAGAGAGAGAGAGAGAGAGAAAGAGAGAGAGAGAGGTGCAAAACTAGTTTCTAACAAGCCTAACAGCCTTCGACTCTGAAAGTATTTTTCAAAGGCAAATACAAAACTTAAACAAAATATTACATGACTATTTCTACTGGAATAGAAGCTTGCAATATTTGATATTTCAACTTGTTGGCTTCAACTTGATTCTGATGCTGAAAATATTTCAATAAGCCATAACGCCATTTTTTTTTTTTAAAATGTATGTTTATTTTAACCGCAAATTTTTATCCTGGCTATTTCATTGTCTTAGCAGTAATTATAAGTTATTAGGTGACTAATGAGCAAAATGAAGAGTTATTTAAATAGCCTTCTTAGTTCCTTGTTTTAAAATCAATCAGCCTGAATTAGTCTAAAGTACACTGTCTTTAGTAGTTATCAAAACAGGAGAAATGAATTTTACCAGACTACACAATATCTATGCTCTGATATATTCTCACATCGATTGTAACTAATCTTACATGCTTCAATCATTTCCCTAAACTCCAATTCACACATGCGTAAACTATAACATAGCATATTACTATATCTACTAGTTACTACGAAGTAACCTACAAGCGAATTACAATATTAATTCTGACAAGATAACAATCTACATAATTCCTTACGTAAACTCAAATCCATGTCTCACAAACGAAACACTACAAGGTAATTATACATACTAAAACAATCCCAGTAATTAAGTATACATAATTAAAATTATGAAACGTACTGTTTTACAAAAATCGAGCAAATAACTTAGAGACCTTTTCAATGCTTTCCCTTCTCTTATAATCTGGTTCTGAGTTTTTTTCCCGCCAAATTACGAGTGGCTTCCCCGGAGTATCCTTACTTCTTATAAAACGGCAAGATGTAATAATCTGCCCAGGTATACTGATCATTTTAGGTATAATCTGCCCAGGTATACTGATCATTTTACGGAGAGTTTGAACTATAATTCCGATATAAGATTTAATCCCACCCTCTATCTTAATTCCAATTGAATGTCGCTGTGGACGGAACCAATCTATCTTAGCGAACAATTTCTTCTCGCCCTCTGTCAATGTGGCGGGTGAGTACACGCCCCGTTCACCCTACGGGGATTCCTTTGATCTCTGAACCCAAGTTTAACGCCTGAGTGTAAATACTATAGGCATTTGACTAGCGGATATTCTATAGTCTGGGTTGCTGGCAACTTGCATACGGGATTACCACTGCTTGCGGCGTGGTTTACACATCAAAGGCGGTTATAATAACAGTTTATACATTTCTTGACAACTTGGACAGAAGAATCGTGACTCCAGGGTTACTACATCAGAACCATGGCTAGCGAATAAAGATTCTAAATCGTGGCGATTACGTCCTAACTGTCAAAATATTATTTTTCTAAACAAGATAGATGGAAATGGCAAATTATATAAAGTTGAAAAAAAATTGCTTGCATTAAAAATATGTATGTATGTATGTATGTATGTATGTATGTATGTATGTATGTATGTATGTATGTATGTATGTATGTATGTATGTATGTATGTATGTATGTATGTATGTATGTATGTATGTATGTTGCTTAATGGAAAATTATATATGTATGTATGTATGTATGTATGTATGTATGTATGTATGTATGTATGTATGTATGTATGTATGTATGTATGTATGTATGTATGTATGTATGTATGTATGTTACTTAATGGAACATTATGTATGTATGTATGTATGTATGTATGTATGTATGTATGTATGTATGTATGTATGTATGTATGTATGTTGCTTAATGGAAAATTATATATGTATGTATGTATGTATGTATGTATGTATGTATGTATGTATGTATGTATGTATGTATGTATGTATGTATGTATGTATGTATGTATGTATGTATGTATGTTACTTAATGGAACATTATGTATGTATGTATGTATGTATGTATGTATGTATGTATGTATGTATGTATGTATGTATGTATGTATGTATGTATGTATGTATGTTGCTTAATGGAAAATTATGTATGTATGTATGTATGTATGTATGTATGTATGTATGTATGTATGTATGTATGTATGTATGTATGTATGTTGCTTAATGGAAAATTATGTATGTATGTATGTATGTATGTATGTATGTATGTATGTATGTATGTATGTATGTATGTATGTATGTATGTATGTATGTATGTATGTATGTATGTATGTATGTATGTATGTATGTATGTTACTTAATGGAACATTATGTATGTATGTATGTATGTATGTATGTATGTATGTATGTATGTATGTATGTATGTATGTATGTATGTATGTATGTATGTATGTATGTATGTATGTATGTATGTATGTTGCTTAATGGAAAATTATGTATGTATGTATGTATGTATGTATGTATGTATGTATGTATGTATGTATGTATGTATGTATGTATGTATGTATGTATGTATGTATGTATGTATGTATGTATGTATGAATGTTGCTTAATGGAAAATTATGTATGTATGTATGTATGTATGTATGTATGTATGTATGTATGTATGTATGTATGTATGTATGTATGTATGTATGTATGTTACTTAATGGAACACACACACATATATATATATATATATATATATATATATATATATATATATATATATATATATATATATATATATATATATATATATACAAGTTCTAAGGCATTATACAATAAAATGACACGAAAGTAGGTAGATTGGAAATGCTGAAACTTAATGTAAAATAATTTAAAGCAAATCGATGAAACTTTCATTTAAATAAAGCATATCTGACGCAATCAAGACACGAGCAAACAATTCCACAATCTCTCATTGTAGGCCCTCTTCCGTCATAAATAATGGTTGAAAATGCCTACTGAATAGTGACACTTTAAACAAACAAGCAATACTTCTTTAATTGACATAGTTGTGACTAATACAGCGTCTTTTGCTAACGCATTTTTGTATTACTTCCGCCATCCTGAATTTAAACGGGTATTGGACATTCAAAGTTGCCAGCATGGACTCCTTTGTGGAATATAATGGAAGTCAGACTATAAGGCTAAGTCGCATTCGATACAATCTGAACCAGTCTTAAAATTCTCATCCTTTTTCGTCTAGTCGAAAACATTACAGAAATGGCTGCGCAATCGGAGTTGAAACTTGGTTGTGTGGTGTTGTCGAGATTACCGTACTGTACCTTTAATCTGCGAACCAAATTTGCAAATCTGATTTAAATTTACCATTGCAGATACATTTCTGTCCTTCTCAAGAACTAGAAAAAGTTAAAAGATAACTTTATAAGTTAAATTTCAAGCATACATGCAATGTTACATACGTAAAATATCAGTTTACAGATGAATCAAAGTACATTAGAACATTGACTTTAATAGACTATTAGTCATTAATATGTCTATTATTCATGCAAAGCAGTTTGTTTTCATGAAAAAGAGATACAACAAGAAATCGTAAACAATGAAACATGGTTGCGATTAATACCGGTATTTTAGATTCCTACTCTGTGTGTGTAGGTGTGTATATGTGTATGTGTGTGTGTGTGTGTGTGTGTGTGTGTGTTTTAAATTTGTAATGTAGCTTTGAAAGTTTTAGTCACATTGCTACGATGTCTGCAGTGCGGTAATTTATAGTGATGCATATAACAACTGGGACATTATACCGCAGACATGTAGCATGATGTCCCACCCAATTACAATATCCTAATACCATTCCGACCAGTCCTAATACAAACTTCTTAATGATAAGTGCCAATAAGTTGCTAGTACCATTTTTATTAGTCTTTTATACGACTAGGCCGGGGTTCGAACCCGCAACCTCCGAGGCTGATGCTCTTATCATTAGGCCCCTTAGTGGTCTGGCAGTTTTAATTCCTATTGAAGTGGTGGAAAACAGGTCTTAAGTCGTGCAATTATAAAATGGAATACGGATTAATAATCAACGACTATTTGTAGGATTACATATGGTATTTTTAAGTGTCTCAGATAAGAAAATACTCCTAAAATAAGTGGTTCAAACTAAAGTGATTCATTTGATATGCTTTTGACTGGGCAAGAAACAAGATAAATGGTGGTGAGTCCATTTTCTTTTCAGGTATAAGGTTTCTAGAAGCATCGTTTTTAATATGTATATCATTCGTATTGCCTTTTCGCTTTGGAGAAGCACACAAAGCTAATGATGATAATGATGAAAAAAACTCTTACGACGAATATACTTTAAAAGTTGTTTTTTTTTTTACAGATTGTTGAAATGGAGGCATGGGCGAGAAAGATCTTTTGGATGTTTGCGTTGATCGTGTATCTGCAAGGTAAGATGCTTGAAATTTTCTAGTAGAGATAGACGCATTGGGTAGATGTGTAATTTAGGTTACGAACAAGATTTAATACTACCCATTTAAGTATTAGTAGTATAATAATAGTAGATTTGTATCTGTTTACAGATATAGGTCACATCTTTCTTATCCTCTCCCCATGAGTTTGTCCTCGTAAGACGCACATATGCCCACGCGTGAACGTTACCCACAGGTGCCCCTGCGAGAAGAAGACTTAGATCAATAATCAACAGATTCATTATTCTTATACTACTATGTAAACGGGACTCAAGGACATAAAGTCCACAGCCTTAGTTCAGGGGTACAACTAATACATGCATGATTTGCATCAATGCTCGCATGACAAAACAAATTTGTAATGGTATCAATATTTTCGTCGGATGCTGATATTGTTTCATCCAGCTATGATATTTTGTTTTCCACAGCATTGGATTGATCCATTATTACTTGGCTGTATATATTTATTGTTATATATGTTTTCATTGACTTAATACCATCATTTATGGGATGTTGATATTTTTGTTGATAGCAGATTTTTATGGACTTATTATTATCAAATATAGCCTTATGTTGATACTAAATGTTATTTATTTACAGCTGGGCGATAATGAAATCGTTCATATCTGATATAATCAGGTTGAGTCGATTCCATACGTTTCTTCTGCTTCGTTTGCAGAAATGGAACCATGCAGGCGCCGTATTTCCGTTATGGTATGATATGGAAGGCCTGCTTGTTTTCTTAGTGCTTAGATACTTTTTAGGTTTAAAAATGAAACTACTCGTTTTTTACTGCCTGGAAATCCACTACACCTTTGTTTTGAATCTTTGCTTGGAGTTGCCTTTGGCTTTCCATTTCCGTCAACAAAGTCTCAAACTCAGCAATGTAATCGTTTTATCCGCAATTTCAATCGAATATCACTTGGTAATTGTATTGAGACTGCTTTGTGCCGCCGCGATATGTTTCGAATAGACACGTAATTGCGAATACTGCTGTAACGAGTTTATTTTACTAGCACCGGTAGTCACACCGGTTGCTACTGTATGGTTCCAGCAACAATATTGATTGGTGTGCCTGTAAGAGTTAAGCCATTGAAACGGTGGTGGCGGGGACGATTCCGTAGATAACATCTTCGACTACACACATGAGTTTGTATTTTACTTGCATCTATTGTTACTTTTATTCTCACATTGGTAACATTGAGGGTCTATCATAGCTTTTATGATAATATTGTCATCACGTAGTGTAATTGCAGACCCTGTCCAGATTCATAACGTCATGGGCCAACACGCACACACGTACTTCTAAACAATTATTTTTTTGTTAACTAGTACAACTGCCATATAAATATTGAAAAATCTACGCCTGAGGAATATTTAAGTCTGCGTTGATTCTGTGTTCTGGGGTGAAAACACCACGTTTGTATAGAAACAAACCAGTTAAACCATTGAAACGGAGCTTCTCTTCGTCCAAACACTGTTACCCTTGTTAACTATCAATCTAGATGTTTCTCTTCTACTCGACCCAAATTGTGTCATGTTCTATAGATAAATCCAAGTTGATGATTCCAGTTTAGCAAATCCATGTTCACCTCAGAAATAATTGACTGACGCTGCCATTAAGCCGATTAAGTTGTGTTTGAGTCAATTTCACAGGGACAATTTCTTCGTATTATGGTTTTTATTTTCGCAAGCTGCTTTAGACTGAGGCCAACATTAATATCGTGACTGTACATTACGTTTTGAAAGCGTTACAGGTTTACTTCCTAATTAGAGCTATAGAGTGATGATATTTGACAAACTAGGTCTGTATGAAGTTTTTCTGTGGCTACTTCTAACTGCAGGTCACCAAGAACCAACCGAAGAGCTTTGGCTGAGTTCGGTGACAATGTCTCAAGTGCATATCACCAGTTGTTCACGTACGTGAACTGGCACCAAAACATTCACACAGGATCCTCTGCGATAAGTTAAGGTGTCAGAATGTGCGTGTGGCTGAATGGGAGTAATTTGACACACTTCGTTGATGATTTTACTAACTGGAGCTGCCATTATTACTATTGATGTCAGTGTAAATATAACTTTTGATGGTGCTCTAGTTGCTATTCGTCGAAATCTGAAATTGATTGAACCGCCTACAATCTCAGATTAGTTTCAACTGATATGCTGCAGTATTTTTATTGCTATCAACGACTCTCATAGGATTCTGTTTAGCAATTGGTTCAGCGCGCAAAGCCAGGGCAAATAACGCCTTTGGTATGCAAATAAATAATTTTGGTACAACATCAACAATGTCATTTCCGCAATATGCATTATAATCGGGCTTTCTCCATGTAATATTTACTAGATCGAGCTTTGTTGTACAGTTGAATTGTTGAGGGTTCTCCAATGATATATACAATGTGCTCGTCCTGTTACACAAGGGCAAAATGAATATGTCTACTTGCCTTATGACGCAAGAGTGATCAATAGCTAATCAACTGGTTTCACAGTTTGTGAAAACACCAACAATATGTAACGATTACCTGCTTGCATGGTCGTTGCTTAACCTACATAACTATCACTGATGAAATCACCGATACCTTCACCAGCCCTGCTTGCATGGTCGTTGCTTAACCTACATAACTATCACTGATGTAATCACCGATACCTTCACCAGCTTATTATATTCCTCAATGACTTGTTGCCTCTTGACTCAAATCTTATAATTATTAATATTATTTCCTGCCACTCTTTTGCAGAAAACATTTAATATTTTCCTTGATTATAACCACTTAAACAAATGGTTACATGTTACAATCTGTATGTATTTTACAAGATTATTTCGTTTCATCATCTTTGCAGTCGCGAGGAAAAGAAACGGCAGTTTTTCAACCTCTTGAGCGACCTTTTTTTACTGCTTACATCGTTGAAAATATTAGATTGCAGCGTACAAGGCTTGTGCTTAGGTGACTCCGTTGCCTTGTCCGCCTCTTTTTTTCCAGTCTCCACTAACTGGATCACAGGTTGCAAGGGCAACGCCGTGGTGGTTTCCGCAACTCTTTTCACTCTTTCCGTTATTTCACGAGTGGGCTTCATCAGCGGCGGAAACATTTGTTCAAATCCCATTGTGTGATCTTTCTGTGCAGTCTGTCCCAGTTATCCCGTATCACGTTGTCGACCACGGGAAAATATTCTTGCGTGATTGTGTTAGTATCCAGTCATCACATCGTCGTAAACAACAAGATTATCATCACTTAAATCAAGGTCATCAGTGAGAGAAGTTTCATCAATTATGGAAAGGATGTCAACATTGGAAGATCTGCTTCTTGGTAGCGACTAGAGAGCTACGGTAAACACTCTCCGGGTACATCATAACACAGTTGAACATCCACTGATGTTCGCAATTTTATACAACCGATCCCATGCCAATTATTTCAAAATCATATTCAACAATTGTTGGATTATCCACATTAAATATCACTTTTTGTATAACACAAGCATGTCTTCATATTATGATTGATACATATTGAAAACATGTACTGTTAATGCAACACTGCAACACTGGTTCAAATACATAACTATTGAGTTGAGATCACTGGAATTTGTGTTCGGTGTGTATCAAAGAAGTGCATGTTTTTGGGACCTTTCAGGTCCGTCGGCTATAGACGCGAATGCCTTTCACGCGCAAATCGATGAAAAAGTCGTTGCATGTGATATCTCAAAGCTATCCGGAACAATTGAGTAAAAATGCCTGGATTAAATGACAACACAAACACAATGAGATGAAAGAGAAGTTTTTGAAATGAATTAATAAATATGCGTGCATTCTCTAAATCGTATACAATGTGATGCTTTCAAGCTTTAAACATACCACTCATTCAGTTACTCCAAACAAACATGTGAATGAATTTGCAAAAATTATTCATTCAATCATTCAACAATGGAGAAACAAAAAGTGATTCATAAATTCAAAAATATTAGACACATAATAAAAATGCAATTCAAATAATTTCATGCAAATAGGTGTAACCCAAATTGTACTCAAATCTACTTAGTTGAAAAACAACCTAATCAACTGAAACAAACATGATCAATTGTAATAAACATAACAATTGTATCATGTGACTCATGACTCAAATAGTCATCTGTACAGCATGTACGATTCATAGCAACGTATGACTCGTTTAAATACCTGTAAACCTTGTAAACGAGAAATTTTGACCTGACCAACAGCCTGTTAAGCCCGCTCACATACACCTAAAATAAAATCAAAACCAAACTGGTGATAATTACAGGTAAAATCTATATACACATGCTGCTAAATTAAACTCTTGATAGCGACCTGTAACAGTTCAAAACCTCAGAACGTTTCCAATCCGCGTAGTGATAAAGAAAACATTTCACACTACGATGTTAAAATTGAATAGGTTTCACATATCAAATAAAATAAAAATGTAATACTTACTCCAGTGGCTGTAGAATCAAATGGAGAACGTACACTCCTTGACAAGGTCCCAAAAAGACCAATGTGTTTTTTAGAAAAGAAACTTGCCTTAAATCTAGAGGGGAATGAGTATTAGTAAGGGTACAATACGCGTGCGTACCGTGCTTTTTTTTGTGCCTCGCAGCAAGCCATCTACGACAAGATGCTTGTTTGTTGAATCATTTAACGAGAAAAACAATTATCCATCATAGTTCTAAGGCGAAAGTAATTTATTTCTTGCCTTATTCTGTGACATAGATCTTATTGATGACATGAACACCATCGATTCTACGCTTGGAGAAAGATTCTCTAGAAGAATCGTCAAAGGAGGGATAAAGGATGAGATTGCTCTTAGTCGCCGATTCTGCGATACTTGGAGATGTAACATATTAATATAAGGAAACTAGCCGCGATCTACTTCAGGCTGCTAGGCTGTTTGGAAGGGTGAAATGTGGAAAAGTTAGGGAGCATGGCAAGAGTTACCAAATGGGTTGCTCTAATATGGTTGACTAAACAGGTACTGTAGAAAATTAACATATCCAGATTAAGAAAGATTTCGCGTAAACGGTTTGATGTTAAAACACTTAATGAAGTTCATCATACTACTTTTTCTAACGCATGATCTTGTGGGGAGGGGGACAAGTATAATAATACGCATTGTGTCATGTTGCAAGCAGATGTAAAGAAGCTGAACCGTTGAATTCTAAAGATTTAGTAAGTGTCGTTATTGCTTTTAAACATTTATCTGGACTTCAGCCAATAACATGATTCCGATATTATAAGTCGATCGAATTTTTTTTCTATGAAAACAAGGATTTTAGCATATATCACGACCAGGCTAATGTATAACGATTATTCTGACATCATTAAGCACAGGAATTGATACGGATCGCAGAACGATAACACAGCTCTGTAACACGATTTCGATGAGTCATTCAGTCACGAAATAATGAAACCACACACACACACACACACACACACACACACACACACACACAATTGGGTTAAAACCTGATGAGCCATTCCAATAGAAGGCTATCACCGTTAGACCCGCTCAGAAACAATTCATATGGTATCTGTTTGCATTGGGAGACTTAGAAGTAGGTCGCTGTTTTGACACCCCAACGCGGACCAGACATTGTTTGCATGTTTATAATCGGAGGAATTACCGTCTTGAGACAAGTTTATGTTGTTGTGTTTTCAAGATTATTTGTAAGTCGATTAATTTTCAAGATACTCCTGATACCTATTTGAAAAATTACACATCTTTTGAGCACCTTTGACAAATATGTGTGACGAATTTTAGCGTCAAAAAAGTAATTTAATCTTGTTTGTTTGATTAGATGACATCTCATAAATCCTTTAAGAATACAATGGATATCAATCTGAGACCTTTCTGTTATTATAATATATGCCTCAGTAATTGCTTAATAGGAAGAAAATATTTCCACTCGGGTTGTGATTGTGGATCGTTGTCTTTGAGACTATAGGCACACTACCATTTGTCAACTGAGGCGGAACGTTCACAGATTGACGCTCATTGTATTCTTGATGATGATGATAATGATGATGATGATGATGATGATGATGATGATGATGATGATAAAATGCTAGTGTAAATACCGGGGTGGTAGACGTTGATAAATAGCGTGTAATAATTTGTCAATAAATAGACAATATAGTTGATAATAATGATAATAGCTAAATATAAAATTCAATAACTAATATATATCATTTTTATTATTAGAATTAAATAGGCAAACCAATAGTGAATATATATTTTTAATTGAGTTTGATTTAATTTATACCCATGATCACGTAAAATAAAATTACGTCAGGTATCTTCATTGTATAGATTAAGAAATATCTGTTGAGACTGTTGATGTAGGGGTTGTTGATGTAGGTGTTGTTGATGTAGGGGTTGTTGGTTGTTGATGTAGGGGTTGTTGGTTGTTGATCTGGTGGTAAGATGGGGAGTGGGAATTTGAAATATCTGTTGATGTAGGGGTTGTTGGTGTAGGTGTTGTTGATTGTTGATCTGGTGGTAAGATGGGAAGAGGGGGTTAGAAATATCTGTTGAGACTGTTGATGGAGGGGTTGTTGGTTGTTAATCTTGTGGTAAGATGGGGGAGTGGGGATTGGAAATATCTGTTGAGACTGTTGATGTAGGGGTTGTTGGTGTAGGTGTTGTTGATGTAGGTGTTGTTGATTGTTGATCTGGTGGTAAGATGGGGGAGTGGGAATTGGAAATATCTGTTGAGACTGTTGATGTAGGGGTTGTTGGTGTAGGTGTTGTTGATGTAGGTGTTGTTGATTGTTGATCTGGTGGTAAGATGGGGGAGTGGGATTGGAAATATCTGTTGAGACTGTTGATGTAGGGGTTGTTGGTGTAGGGGTTGTTGATGTAGGTGTTGTTGATTGTTGATCTGGTGGTAAGATGGGGGAGTGGGGATTGGATAATATTCATAATGTGATTCTTGAATCCAGTAATTCTAACCACACTCCTCTATTTTACATTATTTAAATGGATCGACATTGAATTCTAGAAGAATTAGTATTTTAAGTACGATATTTAGTCTGCTAGTTCTTTGTATGAAAAAGAAAAGCAAAAGCCTACAAACAGAAATTAACCGTTAAGGAATTGGATAAAAAAAGATTCAAAATAATCAAGAAAACAAGTGAAATTAGGGGGAGGATGTAGATAAGGGTTAGTACACAGTTCACAACAGTATACACGTTTCACACCAAATAGATAAATTTAAAGTAAATCTGATTATGTTTCAACAGTTGAGAATAGTATTTCCTTCATTAAACTGTCCTTCTCTTTAAAACAACACTTAATTGTCATAAATGTATGACTTTTACCATGCTGCAATGTAGATGGAATCCTGATATTAATATCGCGGTCTTTCTAGATATGCAATGAAACATCGCTGAATTTGAGGAACACTTTAATGGCAGTATTATGATAGGAATTGTCTGATGTTGTTTTTAGATGTTTCTATCATAACCTTCTTCTCGTGTCTAATTACGAGAAGGCAGAAAGTTCAGCATTCATAAGAATAAGGTGTCACATATGATGGTGTAGATACGGTTACATCTTTTTGTGGGGAATGCTTGACTGCGAAGAGGTGGGATCGCTGTAAGAAATAGACATAATATTCTTTTGAGAGCATGGAATCTCACTGAGAACAAAACAGCTCAAAGCCTTTTTATATTCTGGAAGCTGTTTAATCACAAGTGCCAAATCCAGTCTCAAAAGATATTTGTCCATAATGACGCGTGATTCTCGCGTGCTTTCCAAGGACAGGTTTAACTTTATATCAAGTTTTAGTGGGGGGGGTAGATTGTAAGTGTGGACGGTATTTTTCCAAGTAACGACCTTTTGGATCATGTCCATAACCTTCCAGTGGTCATTCACATTGTAAACCTAATTAATTTAATTATACCCTATGGTGATTATCAATTACTTTGTTCCCAACTTTACAACGAAATCTAATAAGTTTTTATTGATTGAATGGTGCGATAAAAAACATTATTTGACTTCTATCCGATTGAACTGGCTTATTAATTAGGCTTTTTCCATTACCAAGTGAAAGCTGGACAATAATCAATGCCTAATCTAAATTCATTTCAATGTCCTTATTATATTCAGGATATGAATTATTGATTGGAGCACGCTTCTCTTACACTCCAATCAATATCAAAGCACTAGCTTAAATTTGGATGTTTTTATCTTCCAATAACTAGAGATTTCAATATGTTGTACACAAATTAATATTTTCGTTTCTTTCTTTTAGAATTGAGATCTTGATAATACCTCTTAGTTAAATTAGCCGAGACCTCGAGGCTAGTAAAAAATTTGATAAGTATGCGAGGAAGAAAAAAGAAAAAAAAATATTAAAAATCAAAAATTACAATGCTTAGATAGATGAAAAAATTACAATGCATTGGTAAGTTGATAGATTGCAAAAAGGCAATGAGAACAATGTTCATTGCAGTACATATTGTGAAATTCAAAAAGAATACAGTAAAATGTATAATAATCAATAAACTGTAAGGTACGTTGACAATGCGTCAAAATACATATGATAAAAGATACATAGAAAAATGTACCATAAAATGTGTAATAAGGAGTCAATATAAATTGAAAAAGTGATGACAATTACACAAGGAAGTAAAAATATGAAAAAGACCAAAATACAATGCACTGACAAAAGTTAAGAAATAGGAAAAACAATTTACCGTGTAGTACCTCGATGAGGAATGAAGAAAAACAATATATTAAGAAAACATTAAAATATGCAATGTGACGGATAATACGTAATGTGACAACTGTATGGTAAAGAAAGAGTTTATTCAAAGGAACCATACGAAAACACAATTGACACATTCAATGAAATTCAAGTACAATAGTGAGAAGTACAACGAAAACACTCATGACAATAGTGAATGAATTTTAAGGGTATAATAGTGTAAATTACAACGAAATTCCATGTGACAATATTCAATAATATCAAAATTTCAAGAGGAAAAAATTACAACGAAATTACATTGGATAATATGCGATAAATGTTAAAATTACAAGAGGAAAATTTATCATGAAGAAAAATTGTCGGCACGACATTGGAAAAAGAGAACTGAGATGCAATCCCAAAAAAATTCTATTAATATTAAGTCTGTCAAAGAGAAAAAGAAGTAAAAAAAAAATTCTATATTATCTACCCTATGACTAGTCCTGCCAGACGATTGTCGTCATGACTGGAGAAAAGTCCAGACGGTTTCCGTCATATGTCATTGACCTAGGATCATGCGATCAATAGAACAGCGTGTTCATAATATTGAGTGATACTGCTTATGAATAGGATGTGAATTATGACTTTCCAATATGTTATTTCAAATATGAGACAACTAATATTTTAATTTAGGAGATATCTAAAATGTGTGTCATAATGCGGTATGATCTCTTGTAAACCAAGTAACTGTATAATGTTTATTCGTGATGCTTTCATTAAACTAGAATTAATTGAGACGTCTTGAATGTCATCTGGACAACTGGGGTATGTAGCGCAATATAGATACGATCGTTCAATTTGATTGATGAATTCCATTAAAACATGCTGTGAAATCAGTATAGCAAGTGAACTCGCCTGCTGAAAATTTCGCTGTATGACTAATTTGCTGAGTCTCAACCGTTTGAGCTGCAATCCTTTCTTCTATTGTCGAAAATTCTGCACGATTATCTCGACAATAGCAAGCATCGCTTGCTCTAATAGTATAAGCGTTTTTGAATGTGGACCAATAGCCGTTAACATGTTCTAATTCTATTATCAATTTGTCAGGTATAGGAGAAGAAATCATCTCCCTATCGAGCAATAATACCGAAAATTTAAATTTCATTATTCTGTTGCTTTAGCGTATTCGTATAACCTGCTAAATGTCGTGGTGTTTTCATTGTCAGCATTCCAAATAGATATTTACCTATTTTATCAATGAAGGCAAAACTTCTGTCATAATACATTTGAAAAATGCAAAACACCTTTCTGAATTAACTAATTAATTAATGAGATTGTTATATTAAACTGCATATTCATTGTAATTCGTATTGACTTGAAGTGTGAAAGAATATCATGTATGTAGCTACTGTTGACATCTCTGTGTCAATGTTCGACACATTCGACTGAATAATTCCTGAAGAGCTTGATTTGAAAGTGTGAATCCACTTATCGGCTGAATCATAAAATAGTGGGAGTGGCTAGATATAGCCTTTAGCGTAAATTGATTTTGTTCTGTTACTGCGAACACTGAATTCAGAGTTTAAAAAAAAGAATACAATCCTACGAACCAAATCCATATTCCATCCATACCTTAAAGAAAAAGAAAGAGGTTGAGAGGTTTGATCATCCCGAAAGAAGAAAACGAGATAGAAGGTATGAAGAAAGAATGGAATGGAAAATAGGACTATAATCATTTCTCCCATTATACGACAAATTTTCTTCTGAATTTCGTATTTAATTCAATTACGAACTATTCAACCTAGTCGTGTACGACGTGTATTCGATTGTGTGCGATTTGTACGTGTACATAATCTATGCTAATACTAGTCCTGTAAGACGAGTATAAAAAGTTAATATCAGCTTGTAGTTCTTGGTTTCTTTATTTTGTTTTAAATATTATTTTACTCTTTTTTTGTTATTTTTTTTTTATTTATATTTTTTTTTTATTTTGCATAACATCAGCATAACATATTTATCAGTGACTACGGTTATTAATTTGCTTCAGCGAAGTGTTGTAAAAAGAACTCTCATTATTATGGATAGTACTTGTAAACCAATATTGAATTTATCTTCTTAGTGCATACATAATATCATTAAATACAAGCGACATTGAGGTAAGAATGTTTGCTTAGAGAACCGTGCAAGAATTTGGTATTAATCATGAGTAATGAAGATGAAAATGTTAGTGTTATGTTAATTCTACTCTAATAACCATAACGTATGTTCATTTGCAATCAAACCTTGACCTGTGTGTGTATGAAATTGCATTTAATCGATCCAATGAGCTGTAAGTGAAAATATCATGAAAATCGTAAAACTGAATCGACATGATTTAGTGCATTATTAAAATTGTAAAACTGAGCGTGTATTACTAACATTACCTATGACGTAAGAAAAGGGAGTGTATGTGACCGTTATCATTTCAAACAAACTTTACTCAGAAGTTGATCATATGCAGGCAATAGCTGCTCAAAATGCATTATGCATTCAAAAATTCAATATGCAGAGCATTCTCTCTGCGACAATTCAATATGCAGGCCGTTAGCTGCTACAAAACTCTGTGCCGAACAATCGTTCAGACACTTTAGCTATAGAAAAACGTACATAATTACACTACAACATCATTTGATGCTGCAAAACCATAGAAGGACACTCTCTTCTGACTGGTTTGAAGACATTAGAACCGTACATTTGGCGTTTTGCCAAGACAATACCATATATTATACATTATGGTATACATTCATATGATTTCATATGAAACACGTAAGAGAAATTCTCAATAACATTATCGAACACCATTGAGCTAACAAAACAAACAACTTCTGCATCAATGTTTGAAACGGCATAGCGGAAAGTACAATGCTCCTTAAGATAGGTAAATACGGTACGATCGATATGTGTGATAGTAGCGAATCATGTATAATGTAATTTGAAGGGTCAAGACGAGTAGGTTTGATGTTTGATAGAAATGCTTAGGGCACGGAATTAAACTTAAAGGTTCATTCATACTCTCTGTAGTAGAAATCTTAGCAACTCTGATGTATGTTAATGACAGTAAGTATAACAATGTTATTTACTCAATAAAAAATGAAATATAGCATAAGTTAGATTAGTGTTGTTAATCGTTTAAAATTTACGCACTAACTTTCAATTTGTCATTTTTAAAAAAAATCAAAATAAGAGATAGAAAAAATCATACCTTTGTGTGATATACCACAATGAAGAAATATTCTTGATATGAACTAATAGCAAACAATACATCTATTGTCTCTAATACCGAAAGAGTTCAAAATGTTAAAGTCACTTTCGCTGAGAAGGAGACTGTTAATGCTGTTGTCGCTGATCTGTGAGAGCGTAGATGTCGCTGCAATTCATTTTGGGTTGTAGTTAGGTCAAATTTGGAGCTGGACTTAGCACTGTATGCATTCGAAATGTCGTAGTCTCAGGTGTTACTAGAAAAAGAATTCTCATAGGCGATGTATGCATTTTCTGTTGCGATCCTCTCATAGCTGCAATCATATTCGTTCCGTTGTGATATTTCTGGTTGCTTCAGTGTCTAAAATGAGTGAGAAGTTGTTCGAATCTGGGTTTTCTCTTTGGAATATGGCGGCGCTGTCGCTTCTGGAGTTGAGGTAGCATAGCCAGGCGAAGTGAAGTCTAATGGTGTTAAGAGAGGTGCGGTTGCGGATGTTGTCAGTCTCGCAGAGCCAGGCGAAGGAAAGTCTGACGGTGTTAAGAGTTTCGGCAAAAGTCTATTTCGTAGATAACAATTATGGGGTGTGACACCTCGGTTCATTGCACTTATTCTTGTTATTCGTCCACCACTATATTATTATAGAAAATTTGGTAACTGTAAGGATCGCTGTAAGGTGGGATCGACTGTAAGGTGGGATCGACTGTAAGGTGGGATCACTGTAAGAAATAGACATAATATTCTTTTGAGAGCATGGAATCTCACTGAGAACAAAACAGCTCAAAGCCTTTTTATATTCTGGAAGCTGTTTAATCACAAGTGCCAAATCCAGTCTCAAAAGATATTTGTCCATAATGACGCGTGATTCTCGCGTGCTTTCCAAGGACAGGTTTAACTTTATATCAAGTTTTAGTGGGGGGGGGGTAGATTGTAAGTGTGGACGGTATTTTTCCAAGTAACGACCTTTTGGATCATGTCCATAACCTTCCAGTGGTCATTCACATTGTAAACCTAATTAATTTAATTATACCCTATGGTGATTATCAATTACTTTGTTCCCAACTTTACAACGAAATCTAATAAGTTTTTATTGATTGAATGGTGCGATAAAAAACATTATTTGACTTCTATCCGATTGAACTGGCTTATTAATTAGGCTTTTTCCATTACCAAGTGAAAGCTGGACAATAATCAATGCCTAATCTAAATTCATTTCAATGTCCTTATTATATTCAGGATATGAATTATTGATTGGAGCACGCTTCTCTTACACTCCAATCAATATCAAAGCACTAGCTTAAATTTGGATGTTTTTATCTTCCAATAACTAGAGATTTCAATATGTTGTACACAAATTAATATTTTCGTTTCTTTCTTTTAGAATTGAGATCTTGATAGCAGTAATATTGGATTTACAGACCAAATCTAGATCGAATAAAAAGCTGAAGCACTGACACTCCCTTTTACCAATCTCTGTCTCTCTGTCTGTCTGTCTGTCTCTGTCTCCAAGGATATATGTGTGCACAGATTTCAGTAATTATTATTTATTCATTTATGCATTTACTGATGCAACTGTGTATTGTATAAGAATTATGTAATGCATTGACATTATGCTAATAGATTACGTCAAATATATAGAGGTTTGTTATCTTTGTTCAATATCTCTAGCTTTTAAGAGTTTGGTGTATCTAATACAGTGTTAAACAAGATGGAGCAACTAATTCGAATATTGTTGATGAAATGATAAGTAAAGTAATGAAAGACAATGAAACAAGTCACGGTGAACTTAATATGACAACAACTAGTTGGAAAAGCATAACAAGGAAAGTTTGTCAGGACTGCACTTCTCTGTGACTGTTTCATAATGCTTCTCGTTATTTAAATGGCAAATTCTAATTACATCACAATGGAAGAAAAGTCTGACAAAGAAATATAGTTTTCAAATCCCGTTGATAGATGGTAAATTATACATTTCGCTATGGAGTATATATTGTATAGTTGATTATTACACTATTGCAAACGATTAAAGACCCAATATAATCAGCTATATAACCGATAAGAATGAAACCAAGGCTTCATAAATACCAAATCGTTTTTATATTCATGCATATGAAAAAAGTCACAGAAGAAATATTTGCTAGCGACTGTAATCAAGAAGGCATAGATATTCAATGATAGAAACATAACTCTAGAGTTATAATATCTCAGAGCAATAATTAACACATTATATATATATATATATATATATATATATATATATATATATATATATATATATATATATATATATATATATATATATATATGTAACAGACTACGGCTATTGAATTACTAGGATTTAATTGTGTTTGAATACATCTACCGAAGCAGATACATCCTAAAGATTTTTTAAAATTCTGAATATTCTTAAAATTTTCATGATCAGCAAAGCAATACAACAAATTATTGTAACTGCTCGTGCTGTACTCTATTAGAATGCCTGCCTACTAAAATGATTTCCATGGTAATTTCATCTCATACGTTGTTTATAGTTTAAAAAAAAAATTTACATTTCGTTAGATATAGCTGTTACCAAATACAGGTTAGAGTTTAAATTGTGCACAGGATTGTTCCTGACAGGTTTTGTATGCAGCAGAATTGCACATTTTTAAGGAACATGTGAGGTCAGATCTACATATCGTCCACCAGTATCAACACAGATTTGGGATGTGTGTGATTTATTGGAATAGTGAAGCACTTGCCTATTAGTCTTCAACAAAAGTATAATAGAATTAAATAAGTGAAAAACTTAGATTTTAATATTAGTCAAAAAAATATGTGTTGCCAACATTAATCTAAGAGAGGAATTAAGTATTATGTGTGTTTAAACAGGGGCCTTCATACCACACATCAGCTTTATGTGACATTCTTAATTTTATTCCCAACGGAATATAAAGCCTCAAATTACGATACTGAATAGAATGTATTTCTTTGAGTTTAATGTGCAGATAATAATTTTCTATCAATTTCTTCTACGGTTTAGAAAAATCCTCCTCATCGGGAATTATTGCTTTTATAAAATCTGTTGGTATTTATAAATATATTTTCTAAAATATTCAGAGAACGTGCGCACTAAAATTTCTATTTCCCCGTACTATTTTATAAACATTCACCGATAAGTATCTAGTAATATAATTGTTCTAGTCACAAAACTCATCTTTGATGTTTTCTTTATTCAAACAACTTTAAAATCGTTGTTAGATGATTTTATATTACATTTTTCATTATTATTTCGTATTATAAATACTTTAAGATGGTTTATTAAGACTTTGATAATCCGATGAAAATTTATCCAGACAAACTATGAATAAAAAATGTAATGCATTTTGAATATATATATATATATATATATATATATATATATATATAGATATATATATATATATATATATATATATATATATATATATATATATATAATTTGACTTACGCTGTAGGTGTGCAAGACTTTCAGTTAAAAGAACATTATCTCATGACTTGATCTTCGTTAACGACAGTCATTTTAGCAGATGCAGCATTCATCGGTGGAATTATAATGATTTTTACCTTTGCTAATACTCATTTAATAGCATTACTGCTTCATAGTTGTTGATAAATAGTTTCTACAATTATTTTCAAATATAAATTTAATTATCCAGTTTTCTGATTTAAGATAAAGTCAAAATCCTATTCTCGTATGTTTTGCTGTTTGTATTGTCCATAACGTATTTGGGTCTAAATTATAGTAGTGATTCGACCAAAAATACTTTCAGAATTATAATATATAACAAAAGGAACATTTAATTGATTTGAGAATTTTTCAATGTAACGACAGGATCCTATTAATGTATTTTATCTATTGTATTTGACGCTTGATTGAATTACCTTTTATGTTCTTCTAATTTTAATTCAGAAACAACGAAACATTTCTTATAAAGTTTCTTTCGACTTTGTTAACTTGGGATGATACCAGTTTTCATAAGATCATTTATTCTGCACTAGTGGTAAATGGGGACAATTGTCATTATTGTCTCTCTTAGATTTTATTAACATATATTCATGCCTGTCGTTTTTATTTCCGTTATTCTAACTGGTCTTATGATTTAATCTACTGGTTCCTAGACATTGACTTATAAAATAAATTCATTTTCCAGTTTTGCAGTATCTTGAATATTTAATGTACATTTATTAGACCAGTGTTTATGATTGTCATGGAAATAAATTTTGTACTATTTTTATATTAATTTTTTTTTTTATTTCAGTCAAACTTTTGGTGAACAATATTTTCCTCGAGTTCTTCCAGTTATAATATTAGTTTGAAATTTGCTTTTGATGACTGAAAAGAGTTATTTTTGTGACATTCTTCAGCCTTCACAACAATTCTGAGTTGGTTCTATTCTCTTATTTTCTTGGCTAATTCATGAAAATACAGTTGAGGGTTAAGTATATCTGAGTGATCTTTACAATTAATGTAGTTTGCATTTCGACGTTCCATTTCATCGATTGACTTTATTTAATATCACACCTAGAATTAATTGGATCCATTTAAATAATATAAAATTATTTATTTATATAACTATCATATTGATTTATGAGAAAATTAATCATGGCCTGCTTTAGTGAAACATTTTCTTCCGCTTCCCAACCTTTATTCGATTCATCATGTCCTGTCTTTGTTTCTGCTTTTCTATCTTTAATTTTCTCAAGGTATCATTAATGTCAGGTCCCTTTCTTTCTTTTACTCTTAATCTAGGCATATTTTGAAATGAAATTTACCAGTGTCAAATATTCACGCTACATACCATTTGGTCAAACATTTAGCATATCACAGTCTTCAAGGAAGAATTGGAGTGATCCTTCTCGTCTAGATACTAATTGGTCAGTCTGCGAGGATGCATGTGACGGTCGAGCTGTTCCTTTCCCGTCTACATACTGTTTGGTCAAACTTTTAAAATATTTTCTGAAGTTTAACAACGTTATATTTAACAACCAACAAATTTGCCACAAAAATAAATGAAACTGCAATATACACAAAAATGGTATCTTCATATGCCAATATTTTTTTATGGTAGGACTCGATTAAAAGCGCCTCAGTGAAACACCCTATAGACATCTAAGATGGTACAGATTCACTGACGACACAGAATCAGAATGGATCGAAATAGGCAACAATTTCAAAATATTTATTGAATTCGTTTGAGCAACTTCCATTTAAAGATTATATTTAAGTGAGAGTCATCAAACAGGTTGAATATTATCTGGATACGCAATTTACCCTTCTGGAGTGGAACATAGAACTGACCTGTATTATAAACCAACTGACTCAACCAGGATCTGTTGTTTGTGTTTCGAGTTCGACGATGATTAGTTTGATTTCAATGAGTACTTGAATGGCTAATCAGGCCAATTTTTGATGTGAACTGTCTGTGACATACTTGACAAGAATACTGCTTGGGTTAGCTTGTTCATTAGAGGACGTGCAGCTTTTCTGAGATTTAATTAGCCCACTCTTCTGCACTGCATCTGCAATTCCACTCTTTCAAAACCTGTAGCTTCAGTATGGAGGAGATGCCCACCCCCGCCAGGTGCCTCGATCTTGCGTGCGATTTTCCCAGGACACAGGTTCAATCTTAATGTGATTCGAGGGAATCTCTGAAGCGTTTCCAATGACCAGCTTGTTATCGCTTTCCCTCCTTCTGTTGGTCGTATAAAATTTGTTTTGGCAGACGTTCTCCTGACATTATGGTGACATTGCCGGCCTATCTCAACTGTGATTTCATTAGCAGTGTGTGGATGCTTAGAATACCTGCCTGTTTGAAAACCTCACTGCCTAGGACCATGTCACAAATCGCTTTTCTTAGGCAGCCCATGTGAAAATGGTCCAGCTAATTGTCATGGCGTCCTTACAACATTCAGGTTTCCTAAGTATACAGCAGGATTGGCAACACAGTGGCTCTGTTGACCTTAAGGTTTGTTTATAAACTGATACCTCCGCGCTCATAGAAATTTACACGTAGTGTGCCAAAGGACACACTTATTTTAGCAATTCTTGAGCAGTTTCAACATCGGTGTGGACTGCACGTGACAATGTACTAAGCAGATAGGCAAATTTCTCGACTGACACAAAAGTTTAGCCATTTATTGTGAATTGTTCGCAGAAATAAAATATTCCAAATAAAAATGAAAACTTATTGCTAAAAATCTCATGTATGCATCCCCTCCCAAATTAATAAAACCGCTGATGAAGTGCGATGAACATGACACAGAATCTCCTGTATCGCATTCAAATTATTTGCAAATTATCTGCTTCTCTTCTGTAGGTTTGTTGTTTCTTTCCCATGTCTATCCTCAGATAAGATGCTTTATGCAGTAAGGTGAGCATTATGCAAAGCAAATTTCATCGACAATTATATAATTAACAAAATTGGATGGAATAGCTGCTAGTTTTGTATTTTAAACGTTTGGCACGCATTTCGACGAGACAACAGGACCACGAATCAGTTGCAACCGTTTCGCGAGCTGGTATCTCCAGAACAGTAACTCAGGTGGTCTGTGGATTAGGGTCAAAATTATTATGAGGTTTGCCAAGAAGTTATAAATTTGCGCAAAAAATGTTTTAAATTCTACATTTTTTGGTCAGGGGTCTAGACATTTTGTATGACCAAACATTAGTCGGTTGCCCCAGTACATGGAGAGGTTATCAGCTTATCAGGTTATTGTGACCGTAATGGTGAAAATAAGGGTTAATTCATCGGACTGGATTCATGCGATGGTCGTCCGAGAGTTATACGTTGGTACGTTAATGTCTTGAATGGATACATGTAGTTTTCAGTCTTCTTGCGATTCTGAAGCGATAAAAGACGTGTGAGAAAAGTCGAATCGTAGTGCGGAGGATTTTGGTCACGCTTTCACTCCTTGTGTTTATTAATAATACCGATGAGGTGAGTTCATATCAGAAATTTCGTCGTACTTAATTATTTTGGTGGCCCTCAGCTTAGGCTTTTCTTTATTTCATTTGAACTTTATATTGCTATTTCTTATTTGGCAATAATGCTTTGAGATAATGTTACATTCAGAAATCCTTTAATTTTTTTAGCTCGTATTTCATCTACTGCTGCGTGTTCTCCCCTCAGCTGCTCCCAGAGAAAATTTGAAATATGCTGTGACGACGGCGAAATTTTCGATGTAAACATAACTTCCACTGTTGGGGAATGTGGACAAAGTTCGTGCACTGGCGATACACCGCAACTTATCATGCAGAAACTGAATTGTTACTGGAAAAATAGATGTATTATCGAACTCCCTAAGGACACTATCATACAGAGTACAAGTAACTCAAACGAATGCATTGGAGGAAAACCCAAGGTTCTGGTACTTCACTGGTGGAAATGCACACAAAAAGGTTAGTAAAAACATTTGTTTTACCATTCCATACTTTATAAATTTCTTTTTCCACATTTTTGGATCATGTCAACTTTTCTATTTAGTTAATTTTTTAAACTTTCTCTATTAATATTTTTAATAACATACATTTTAGGGTGTGGAGTTAATGTTTCCACATGCAGCCACAATAAATAACTCTCAGTCTGTTAATGCAAAATTACTACTTAAACGAAATTCACCTGTAAAAAGTACTAGTATTTAGAAGAAAACCGACAATTTTGTTCATTGTTTAGTCATAATTTTCTTAACGCACAAATATTGATATTAATATAGCTTTAAAGTACTATTGTTGAAATTTTATCAACAATGAAATATGTCACCTATTTTTACAGGTGTAAATATCAGCTATCTCAAAACCAATACCACTTTCAATATTGGGGACAAAGGAATACTTCGAAGTCACTCACGGTTTCCATGGGACTACTCCATTGATGACTTCAATAGTGAATTCAAAGAAACATATATTGTAACTGTTACATTTTGGCTGACAACTGATTATACGGTCACAATAACTGCATACAAAGTTAATGTCACCGATCCAGATAGGCTAGAATGGTATACAAAACAGAACAATGCGCCCGTGCCAGTTTCTATGGGTACAGTGCATTTTGATCAGAATGTTGAAAAAGTATATTTACAACTGAACCTAAGCAAGGACTCGAAGGGAGATTCAGGATTCCTCATTTGTTTTAACTGTAAGTAAGAGCGGTCAATAGACATGTAGTGTACTTATTGCCTATATATTTGATTGCTATCTCTTACATATATAAAATCACAACTTTGGTAACACTTTTGAAGTAACGCTATCCATTTTTGATGTTGTCCCGGGTTTTAAAAAAATTTCATTTGTATCTATTTTCAAGCCACGCAGAGGCATGCCAATATTCGATGTATGAAATTTAGAATCGTTCCCTTATGCTTGCAGCCGTAAAACACCGGTTGACTTCGGAATAAGCTCTTTCAAATCTATATATCCACCCTATCAGTAAAAGATTCAAAACCATCCTATAAGAAAAAGATTCAAAGCCACGCTATCAGCGAAAGATTCAAAACCATCCTATAAGAAAAAGATTTAAAGTTACGCTATCAGCGAAAGATTCAAAACCATCATATAAGAAAAGGATTTAAAGTTACGCTATCAGCGAAGGATTCAAAACCATCCTATAAGAAAAAGATTTAAAGCCACGCTATCAGCGAAAGATTCAAAACCATCCTATAAGAAAAAGATTTAAAGTTACGCTATCAGGGAAAGATTCAAAACCATCCTATAAGAAAAAGATTCAAATCCACGCTATCAGGGAAAGATTCAAAACCATCCTATAAGAAAAAGATTCAAATCCAAGCTATCAGGGAAAGATTGAAAACCATCCTATAAGAAAAAGATTCAAAGCCACGCTATCAGGGAAAGATTCAAAACCATCCTATAAGAAAAAGATTCAAAGCCACGCTATCAGGAAAAGATTCAAAACCATCCTATAAGAAAAAGATTCAAAGCCACGCTATCAGGAAAAGATTCAAAGCGCATATTTTAAGAAGTAAATCGTGTGATCTTTTGTACTTCTTGGAATGACTTTGAAAGTCGAAAAATGGTACAGGACTGTTGATGATCAAAAGCTTAATGGCCACGTTGATTGCCATGTGTAAAAAGCATTATGTGACTTTAGGGCCAATCGCATCACGCTTGATAGGTGTACATTATAAGAAAACCATAAGACTAACATGGTTCACAGTATGTGAGTGCAGTGTATATGGAACATTTTACTTATTTAGTAGGAATCAACAATGTGAACAACAGTATCGTTTTACATTTAATACTGACTTGTGACTGTTTTCAAAAATAGTGTCACGAGTATGCATATAAAATAAGGCAAAATTATGCACTTTATTTTTTATTTGTGAAACTTTACAAACTTATTATACCTGAGTATCTAAAATTTTCTGGCATATTGCCACATTGATGATGCATAGCATCGACCAGACAGTTTAGAGAAATAAAACTAGAGAAATAAAATTCACTTTTTCTTCTAGTTTTGGACCATAATTAATCATATGGTGGCTTATGTTTGATTTAATTATTTAACTGTATATTTCAGTATATTTCATAAATATAAATAAAATAAACAAACACTTTTAATACATTATTGACTATAGTATTCATAAGAAATGAGTACTAAATGCCTTTTACATTGACAGACCTTAGCAGCGACCCGTACTGTTTTAGGCTTGTATCAGACCCACGACAATTTGATTCCGACCCTACCAGCTGAGCTACTCCGGTCTCTAAATAACTATCAAAATAACATATATCAAACGCAAATTTGAAGTATCTTGATCTGGACTGGTCACATCAAAGATAGATCACAAAAGGAAAAACACACCGCTACTTGGTCTCGAAAAGATATAGATTTAACTCTCTCATTTTCTTCAGATTTTTCTTCCAAGGCAGTTGTGCTATATAAGACATAACTTAACATTCTGCCTCTTCTTTTACAAGGGGTCCCGAGTGGCCTAGTGGTCTAAAACGCTCACCCTTACGGATTACTTCCGTTTGACCTGTCTGCGTCAATGTGGGTATATGAGAAAGCTTGCCGGTAGTTTAATCATGGGTCGTTGGTTCTTTTCTGGATTTTACAGGGTTCTTCCTCCACCATTTATACTGGCCTTCATGTATATTCTATCTTGTGTTGAAAAATGGCGTTAAACCGTACAACAACAACAACTTCTTTTATAAAGTGTTATTTAAGACTTTGTGCCTGAAATTTCCCCTATTTATCCCATTATATAGTGACTCGTGGTCACTCATGGTAACTAACACAATAGCTTTATTGCCAAAAATATAATAAAGTAACGTATAAAACCAAACATGTCAGATTCGTGACGACCTGCTTCTATATGCATATTTATGAATGGATAAGATACAAGGTTAAGCATTGTCCATGATAAACATTAACTGTATTACACTGAATGACTGAATTCGTTTAGTTGTACATACTTTCTTGGTGACAGCCGAGATAGCTCCTTTAGGGATGGTATCCAGAACACATCTTGGATATTTCTTGCAAATATTTATTTTGCCTCTATGTCAATATTGACTGTGATGTGACAGAAGATGTAACAAAAACCGTTCTGCTTTCATTTACCCTCAAGAGGCCTTGCCAAGTTTATAGCAGAGCATTTGAAGGAAACACTTTGCACCTGTTACTATTGTCTCGTTGTTTTTTCGTCGATCTCTTCGAATTTATTTCGTGAAAGAAAGGTAACCTTTGTCGACCTTAGTCACAATTTTCATAAAGTCGTTAATAAGAGACATTCACAGTAGACAAGAAAAGCCGTTCCAGGATTTAGTATTTGAACCAAAACATTGCGCATAATTATTACTGCTGTAACGCAGTAAGTCCGCAAGAACCTCATAGAATTTCAGAGCCACATTAAACGCTCTAACGTGTAGCAGTCCACAATTTGAGAAAGATGTGCCTGTTGGTTTTCACATGAAATGAAATCATCCATATTAGATTATCGGTTTTGACACCAAACATATAACATAAAAAGCTACTGAAAGTCAATATTTGATGACTATATTCAGTTTAGCTGTTTTATTTACTGACTTTTTTCTCAGTTTTGTATTTGAGTTTGATGACATTATCTTCCGTTTTGTAGTTGATGGCACTGAATGATTTTTTTCTATCTTTGAACCTGATATTGGGACAAAATCCTTTCATTGATTTGGTTGGATACATTAGACTTTACACGTGAAACTTCTTGTATTGCTGAAGCATTTTTTCCCCATAATATTGAGAATGTTAGGTCTTAAATTTGTGCGAGATATCTCACCTTTTACGGATTAACCGAGCAATGTCTGTCATTATCTTCTAGTGACATGATGGATTTTAATTAACTTTCAAAAGTCCTGCCATGTCTTGTTTTGCTTCTAGGTACACAGGAAGGGAAATTTACTATTCTTGAAAATATATCTGCGTCAATGCGTTGCAAGGAACAATTAAATCCCTTATGAAGTTTTATTGTCCACTACGAGGTTTCTTTGGGGATTTGCCCTATAAATATTCTAATAAATTTGGAGAATGCGTATTTGTTTATAACTCCCATTTTGGATGATTTCTTAAATTTTTGTGATTACTTGTTTGACTATAGGAAGTCGGTGCTGTGAATATAGTCCTCAGACCAGAATGATTAGCCAGTTACTATGAGCAAACACCACGGAGTGAAGTGTTAGTGAGTTTCCATGATACCATGGTTTACGTTTATTGAATTTCGGTCACTTGTGTGACTTCGTAATTGGGCACAACAGTCCTTTTTGGCCATACGTTCATTGTATGCACATCCATCCTCAGTCCTTGTTTATTTTTCAGTTTTCACAACTTGGGTCTTCACCAGTACCCTTATACGCCACCTATTTTTGTACATTTGTTTTCATAATCTGTCCATAGAATGTTGGCACAATAGCAGAGCCGTGATGAGGGTCATTTTACCCATAAAATTCGTACACGACTTGGTTCTTGGACATTCTAAATTTCTGCAACAAAACTAGACAGTGAACTCAAGATCTATAAACATGTTTACCTCCAGTTAATGATAGTATATAATCTAATTTATAGACAAAGATTAGCTAAAAAAAATTTGTGTGCAAAATAACAAGAGAGTAGACAGATAAACCCTAAACTCGATTACTAACCAAGGTCAATCAATCAATATAGATACACAAAACATATAACCATGGAGAAAAGCCAACACACAATACAAATTAAATATACATATTTGAAATGAGTACAGTCACGAAGACCTATTGTAACTTTGAGTATCCTTGGAAGATACAAGTTTTGGATCTCGACTTCTCTTATATTACTTTGGATTTGTTCCCCATGCTTATTTTGTAGTGTTTATATACGTTTATGTTGTTAATGTTTTTTTTTCCGTTATTATTATTATTATTATTATTATTATTATTATTATTATTATTATTATTATTATTATTATTATTATTATTATTATTATTATTATTATTATAGATTCATCCAATGGAGGTACCATCCAAGACGCATGTTCTGATTTGACAACTACACATTTTACTGCCCCAAAAATTCCGAAATCTATTAAGGGTGAAAAGAAAAAGAAAAATAAAGGTATTCGTTATTTAGGCATCTCGTTTCACACTCCCCTCTGTCTCCTTCATTTACTATTGCAAGCAATACTGCTACTACAAGTACTATGGTCATAATGCTCATTATCTTCTTATGCTGCTGTTATTGTTATTGCTATTGATACTATTCCAAGCTGTTTCTACTAGTACTACTAATAGAAAACCGACAATCACGACTGACACTATCAGCATAATCATACAGAGTTATTGCTATTTACCTGAACTACTGCTGCTCCCATAAAACATAGTTGTGAATTTGTAGAATAACCTTCATGAGCAATTCTATATCAATTTCAGTACAAGCATTCTCCTGTCTAATACAATAAACCAACACATTGGTATGTGCAAACAGTTATGAATTCTCTCACTTTCTTTATATTTACAGGAAAAAAGGTCGAGAAGAGTAAACCTACGACGGGAAAAGGAAACCAGAATAAGAGACAAAATACAAGCAGAACAACGAGAAAGCAGCAAACTGGATAGCTTGTCATTATCTTATAATACCTACATGCACTTACATAGAATTCATATTGGCATATTTGTAAATATGGTTGTACACAACATATCACTAACTACAAAAATACAGAAGGCATTTGTGCTTTTGAATGACTAGATTGTTTTCTTGCCGCAATATCACATGGAAAACATGAAAGAGTGCCAACTGTTCATCTCAGTTAAAATATATATATATATATATATATATATATATATATATATATATATATATATATATATATATAGTTCTCATTTATGTTTTCTCACAAGAAAATGAGGAAGTTGACATTTAATAAAGTTCTTAGTAACGTTATTAGAGCAGTTTGAATAACGATTCAAATTAATGATATGGTTTTGGTCATTTTAAAATGATCTTTAATTTGAAATATTCAATATTTTATATCTACACTGTGATAGGATACTAAAAAAGTCGTAGGACGTTTATTTTGGACTATTGTAGGGGTAAATGAACTCATATCTGTTAACAGAAGAATGTGGACATAAACCAGTCCCCCAAATAACAGAACATTATCCAACCACCGCATGTTTACGTGGTATGATAGCTCAAATAATCTTGTTATGTGATGCAATACTGATTCTAAATAAAATCTGTTGATATCTAATACAGTCTTCTGTTCTAAATCAAGTCATGCAAATATCCGAGCACAAATACATTACAGTAAAATTCTGAATTTCTGTATCCACTAATCATCCCTTCACTTGAATATCCAACAACATCTGACGACGTCAGAGAGTCAGACCATGTGGCATCACACGGATCTTGCTGTAAAATGATGTTGTCTATTTATTTGGAAGGATATTTTCTCTTGGCATTAAAAGTTGCAAAAAAAATCTATTTTTACACGTTACTGGTTATAAAACTGCGCAAAAAATTCGACGAAAAATGGGATTAAGTTTTTTCGAGCAGCAAATGAAAGATACTTCATCTGAGTCAAAATAAACAAAAATTATATCTTCTTCTTTCTCTCTAAATTACAAACTTATTAATATGATCTAAACAACAGATCTTCTATTACCCACATTTAATAACGTTTCTAGCTGTTTTGCTACACTGTTTTTCTTATTTCAGTCTGGTTGTGGCATAGTGTCTACGCACTAAGAAACACTTTAAAAAAAGAAGAAACCTTTGTTATTTTCTGCTGTGCCTGGCAGAGTTATTCTAAAACCAAACAACAACAACAACAACAATGACAACAGATATATAACAAAACACATAGCAACTTAAGATGTCTCCAACTTTGCGAACATGCCATATAAAACATTTTGATAAAGACGCACACGAAGTCGAGCTATTTGGTATTATACGAGAAACTACAGTTCGTTCCACACATCATGCTGAATTTTAACCTCTCAATGCATTTTCAGGTCAGTGCCATTAAATACAGCTAAAAAAACTTAATTAGTTTTAAATAATTAATTTGAAACGATTTAGATACTCTTGGCTATATTTAATGCCGCTGACCTGAAAATTTACCGAGCTACAGATAGGATAAAATTCGCTATGCTCTGAGGAACTAACTATGAGAGAAAATAGTTCCAGACACACAGATTATACACATGACTGACTACAAAACATATTTTAAAAATCCAAACTCTCTCAAGAGCTACTGCAACAATTTAAAATGTTTTTTTTTATCAGACTGCCATCTTCAAACTTTGTCAGACATCGCCAAACAGCGAAATTTCAACAAAAAATTGTAAACAAATGAAATGTTTTGTTCAGAGTGGTTCATTCATCCACACACTATTTCACAACAAGATTTCCATGTAGCATGTCTTTCATTGCACTAGTAATAGCAACACTTGCCTTATTTCCTGGACAGAAAATATTAATTTTCAAGACTATAATAAATGGTAGTCTGTACAAGTATTAGTAGCACTTGCCATATTTACTACAAAGAAAATATTAATTTCCAAGACTATATTAAATTGTAATATTTTAATGTATCGTACCGTTGCTTACTGTATAACGTTTCCAAACTGGTGTTGGCGAAAGTTAAAAGATATCATCGTCGTCGTCGTCATCATCATCATCATCATTAATCCCTTCCTGAGTGTGTTGACAAGGTTGATCTTGGTTGTTCGTTTCGGTACAAGTACGGCACAAGGGAAACATCAGTTTTCCTTGGCAATGTTGAGATAAAACGAGATGGTACAAGATCGTCGGAGAAAAGATATTACATTTGATCAGACCTTGGTATTCTCAAATCTTTTCTAGGTCGATGTGTTCCGTCAACAATTGTGGATGACCTGTGTGAATATGACAATATTTGCACACGTATGGATACATTGAACACACGTCCAAGTATTTGATTTTTCTCCTTTCTCCTCGTCGGCTTTGTACATCAAACACCCGGGATTCGTCCGTCCACCTGTTTGTAACTTTCCACAATGCGCTTAAACTTGAAATCGGTTTTCAAACAGTGATCGTACTTGTGTTCCCACATTTCTACCACTTAGTATTCTTGCTCTTCTGACTTCAATTGCCGCTGACAAGTGACCTGGTACAAGTCTTCAATGTTCCGTTGTAAAAATTGATTTGTCGTGTCACGTTGAGGGTTACAGATAGGACATCCGTGAAATAAACAACCGTTAAACTCGTACACAATCTTGGGGTTTTCTAAGTCACAGCCATCCACCGAATACCTACCAATGGTCTTTTTGCCTCCTCCGTTGCGGGCATGTTGCATCCATTTGTCTTCCTTGTCTCACAAGTAATGTAACCAACGTAGAGCTTTGACCGAGTATTGACATTTGACAAAGTTCGTCGTTTGAGGACCAATAACAGCCAGGGTATTTTCGAGCATAAATTGTTGTCGGTTAGCTAAGGAACACGCTTTTGCAATGGTGCAAGCTTCCTTCAAAGAATCGATCGCTCCGTGTTCCATGAGCAGTTCTAGAAATTTTCCATAGCATCGCCGTAAAATGTCCACGTCGGAATGAAATCCTTTAACATTTCTTCCTGAAAGTGGAAGAGGTCCGAGGCATGAACATGATACCGAGCGTAGAAAGCTTCTCGTTGTTTGGTGCGCATGCAGTCAGAGTCGTAGTAGTGAGCCTCAGGAAAATGGGGTTGATAAGCATTTTGATTGGCTTTTGGTGTTGATAAAGTGCGGGAAATTGCCTTTGGTCATTTTTGTCATTCCAAACGTTTTAGGCATTCACTTAAAGGCATTGCCAAATAACTCTTCGAAACTTTAAACTGCACTTGTCCTACTTGCATGAAGATGACTTTGGCTCTGTTCAAATTGACTTCAGGACTTTCGGTACTTTGCACGGTATAGTGTCTCAAAAGAAATTTAAGGACTCGAATTGTTTTTTCTTTTCTTCAATTCCACCAGGAACTTGCTACAGTGAGAGCATTGAGTAAAGATAGACTCTTGGATGCACTTCTCGCATGCGCGGTGAGTCACGGAGAAATTAGGAATGAGAATGTCAATCTCTTGCATGCATTCGAAATCGAAAAAGATAAAATTGCCTTTCTTCTTTTTCTGGTCATCGTCTTCTTCATATTTAGATTGGTATTTTTAATGTAACATTGGTGTTCTAAGTCTAGGATTTGGTGAATAAATGTTACATCGCTTATTTCCTGAACAGATGTGTACCTTGGCGTTGTTGCTACGTATTCCTTGTCCACAAGTAGGGCACAATCTCAGGAGTTGAAAAGCACATTTCTGCTTTGATCATTGTTTCTTTAGATGTTGTTGGTAACAAGCAGGGCTGACAAATGTGCGCTGACAAACTGGGCAATGTACTCGTTCTGGTCCTTCGCCCAGACAGAATTTAGAGGCTAAACATCCCTCATTATTTCGAACCGCAATGCCTATGTTGCTCCCGATTGTTACAGCCATAGTCACATTTCTCACAGTAATAACCGCATGACAGGAATGCAGTGATATTGGTAATGGTGCTAAAATGTCCATCGTGATGATAGGCGGGAATGTTTTTTCCTTCTTTGATATCTTTGCCTCGGAACAACAGAGGTCCGCGCACTTCTCGAGGGCGTACTTTCAAAGTGTAGTGCGGAGCCCAGAAACCTTGCAATTATTTCATTTCAGGAATGCCAGAAGTGGTTCGTTAGCTAGTCTCGCTTGATATAACACGAGTTCTGCTTCTCTTCGTTGTTTGGCTGGGCTAGATTGTTCTCCCAGTCGCTTTTCCATTCCGCCGTGTTGTTATTGTCGGTATACGTTCGTCCCACCACAATGGCTAAACACATCTTGCCATGATGGTTGTTAATCTGAACAATGCTGCGTTTGATGTTGCGAAGGCCGTTTACCATTAAAACTTTTTTGCCATGTCCTGTCCCTTGGGGAAGAGAAACGTGTGCCATAAAGAGTACGCCGGACTTTAAATCTTTAAACTTCACCGTGTACGTGTAGACCGTTGTTCTAAATTTTCTAGAGGATCGTTTTTCTGTCTCTCTAATGCGATAATATATTTTTATGGTGGTGGTGGTAGGGGTACTGGTGGTGATGTTCTTTGACTGGGTCAAGACTCTCTGGGTATGGATTCTGTCTCACTCATATCATCTTCAAAATCTCTGTCATGAATTTGAGCCAAGACTTCAGCTACTGTGTGAGGCGATAAATCATGTTTCTGCCTCTTACTTTCTTCTTTTTCTTTACGAAATGATGCGATCATTTCATCTTGATTGTAAAACGTCAAATGACTACATGTGAAACACCATGATAGCCTTTATATCCACATGTCTGACCAGTGTATATATAAAGGGCTAGTGCCTTCGTCCCAGTATTGATTTCACACTGAAGCCAACCAGAATGATAGAAACGCTAACAGAGATCGAACATTTGATCAGAGCTTTGCGAGGTATCATAAGAAAGTTTTCTTCTGACAAGCCAACTACTCACCCTCCTTTCGAGATAAAAGTCAAGACACTTTCTATATCTGTAAGACTGAAGGGCATTGGGCTACATAATATCTAGACCATCAAAAAAGCAAGACCAGTATCAAAAGAGAGACACAAAAATCAAGATACCTTTTATTGTTGTCAAGAGAGAGGACATTGGTCTTCAGACTGCCCTAAAATTCAACAGGAGCAAGAGGAGGAATAAATAGAGGTACCATCAGCAAAGGAATAACCCCGAGACGTTCCGATAGAGCAGAAAAAATGGAGAGACAAAACGGAGGAAGAAAAGGAGGAAAAACATGTGAAAGTGAAGAAATTTTAAAAAAGCAGAGAGTGAACAAAATAAGAAACAAAGAAGTCTATGAACTTTTTAAAAAATTGTTATGTTATGTTGTGAATTGGATTATAAATATTTGTACCAGAATAGACCTGACTGAAAAAAAAAACGCACGTGTCTCTTGGCTATGATTGTTTTAAAATAAAGGCATACACTCACACACTCACACAAATACATCATAGGGTTAAAAAAAGGTATTTTGAGTTTTCATTGGTTTTGGCAAAATGAATATTAACTTTTTTCAAAAGAAATACGTGGCTCTGAAAAGGACCGTTGGGTGTTGTTTTATCTTAAAAAACAAGCCAACTCAGGAACAAGAAGCAATCCGTTTTAACTGCCTTAAGCCTTTGCCACGGCCAAGGTCAACTTCTGGACATGCTCTTGTGGATTCTTTGGTAGAAATTACTAGGGCTGGTATCTCAGGTGTAGCAACAGGGTTAGGTTATTTGGCTCGGTTTTTTTCTTTTAAGTCGTAATAATGAAGTCTGATACATTTCTTTGAAACTTCTTAACTCTGCCAAAATATCCAAGAATGCCTTGACCGTTTGACGTACACTGTTCTCCTTCTCTCCTAGACTTTGTATCTTCTCTGTTTCTTCTTATCCATCTTGTTTCCTTCTTACATCATCTTCTTCTCGTTGTTGCTATTCGAGGAGAAAGAACTTGTTCTGCTTCTTTCTGTTGCTGTAAAAATTGATCGAATTCTTATTTTTGTTTCTTTAAAATCATCGATGTGTGGAGAAGAAGGAGAATGTGGCGAAGGTGCTGGTACCGGAACAAACTCTTGCGAAGAAGTGAAAAAATCCACTAAATCCAAATTAAAATTGTCCTCTTCTGGAAGCAAATCTGTGTTCACTTTGGTAGCCGCTGCCGATCCACCCCAATTCATTGTCTTCTTAGTTTCCGTCATGTTTCAAAAACAACAATGTCGCATCTATTCACTGCGCACAAACGCGAATGCACCTATATAGGAAAGGTGACGTTACAGGTATCTATCTTCGGATTGGAAGACAGATTCCGCGAAGTGACTGAATTTTGTAACGCGTGTTGGGATTGGTGAACAATTTCAATCCGTTTCGATCCGCTCTGCCTTTATAAATAAACGCAGTTCACTTCATTCCCTTCACCTGTTCTCGTCACAAAGATGTTCACAGACGTTGAATCCTCTACTTTCGTATCGTTTTTGTTTTTCCGTAGGGATTTACCCACGTAGGTGAAAACAAAATGGACCATCAATTGGATCACCGGTGCAACTATTTGGAAAAGAAAATGCTATGTGGAAAGACAAGGCTGTCTGAAGAGAACTCTCATCTTCAAACCGGAAGTGAGAAAAAGTTTAAGACAAATGTTGAGGAAGATAAGAAAACCTATGCGATGTCCTCTATGTTAACGGAATGGTGTTAACAAACAACGGTCCTTTTCAGGACCACTCAAATGCATCGAAAAGATTTGTTCTCTCTTGCCTAATTCTTTTTATTAGAGTGTATATATTTATGTTTAAATCTTAAAAACATTAATCTCTTGCGTAATTATTTTAATCTGTTGTATAATTTGGGTAGGATGTATAGACGAACGCGAATGCATACAACTTTGTATAGAAATGAAACAGGTGGCATAACGTCACAGTACTTGCTACATTGTTGCAAGTGTCCAGTACCGTGACGTCACCATACCTGTTCCATTCATCTTGTCCTATAAATATTGTCCCTATAACGCCTAGGCTATGCCATTTGTCCCTTTAAATCTTGTCCTCATATGAATAATAGGGGCCCGAAATGCTACTTCCCGTATTCCCTATAGTATCCCACTATACTAATGTTGGAGTATAATCCAACTTACGTATATGTAAATTAGGCATGTAACTGAAGAACATCAAATGAAAATCTATGCAATTTTAGATTTTTAATGAAACTTTTTCTTGTTGATCCATTCAGATGTATACACTGCTACATAGGAAAGTTCAGAATCAAAACTTATGTCTCCCACATTTATAATAAGAAATTAATAATAATAATAATAATAATAATAATAATAATAATAATAATAATAATAATAATAATACATATCAAAATTTCATTTTTAGAGAAAAATATCTAAACTGATTGGAATACAAAAATAACACTTTGATCACTATTGCATTGACAAGATCTTTCTTGTCATTCTTTGCAAACCTTTGGGGAAACGTCTTCATTCACATCGAACAAAATTGTCCAGATCAACATGAATCGTGATACCCAACTGTGTCAGTAACGATAATAATCGTGATATCAAAATGTGTCATAAAATAATACTCCATGATCATAAACCAAGTAACAAAAAGAAGTCAAACCAAGACGTTTTGTAAAACTTAACAAATAATTGAATTTTCTTTGTAAAAATTTACAGTGTTATTAATAAAACCTAAATAATCCTAGACGGTTCTACACAAGCCCAAAAGAATCGAGTGTTCCGAATACATTTCAGGTCCTCAAATATGTTGATGAGCCAACAGTCTTCATGCATTACATATACATTGTTCAGAATTTTGAGTACATAATCAAAGTATAATATTTTAGTCTAGTGAGCACTTTTAAATTCTAACGAATAATCCAAACATTTGTTTCCTCTCAAATTGTATCTGAACACAACAATAAACACATCTGCATACTGATGTTAAAACAAGGACAAAGTTTTAGGACTATATTGTCATAAACTAAGTAACAATAAGAAGCAAAATCAACAAATTTTGTGAAAATTATCAAACAATTTAATTGTATGTGACATAAAATGAAAATTTACAAAAAATTTACAGCATTATGAATTGAATCCAAAATAATCATGAAAAAGTTATATTAGTGTTCAAAAGAATAAAATAATAAATATAAATTAAAAGTTCCCGAATATGCAGATCATCCAACAATGCTTATGTGTCAAAACGGCGTTGGACCGATCCTTTGGCATAGTGGTTATATTGTCTGCCTCAGATGCGGAAGGTCGCGGGTTTGAACATCGGCCGATTCATACCAAAGACTTATGAAAATGGTAATAACAACTGCATCGCATGGCGCTCAGCATTAGGAGGTTAGTGTTAGCACTGGTCGGCCTGGTGTCAGGATAATGTGAATGGGTGGGACATCATGATACAGTCATGGAGACATCGTAGCGATATGACTGAAAAATTGTTACAGCTACGTTAAAAATTCAAATCACACAAACACACACTCAAAATGGCGTTGTTCAAAACTCTCTTGAATAATTCGCAATAGTCCCATAATAACATCGTTGCCCAATGCGCACCTTTTATTTAATGTCCACTGAATAATCCAGACAAATGTTTTCCTCTAAAATAATATATAATAGCAACATAAAATACGTCTGCAGACTTGATATTGCAACAAGAACACAAAAAGAATGTGAAAATTGTCCAGGGTCATGCACATATACATGCGTGAGAGACACGATACGCATATTGGCACTAGTGCTACGTGATAAAAACAATATCCAACATCGTACACGGATTCACATGATCTATCCCATCCAATATGAAATAGCTTATTTCTTCTAAAAATTTACCTGACCGACCTGATCAATGGGAATCAATCCAACTTTGTCAGCATATTCATTAAATAATATTATCATTAGTAACTGTAAACATGTACGTAAACATCGACTATTGAACTTATGAAATTTTACGTTCTTAATAATCTAGCTTAAAATTTCAACTAAAAATAATCACTGCATTACAGTCATGAGTTTAGAATTACAGAAATTATAGATCAATATACCAATAATAAATAAGAATGAATTAATTGTCAGGCTCTACCCATTTATATACATCAACATAGTGATCAAAAGTATTTTTCCTGCTCTCTACGTGATATTTCACAATATCATGTGTCACAAAGAACCCACCTGACCGACCAGAAAATGGTAAATAAGTTAATTCTTCAACGAACCCACTTAACCTCACAAGCTAATTAGAAATTGATCGAAATTTGTCAACATATACGATATATGGGTTGAATTTTTAACTTGAGTTTATATTTCAGTATATTTAAAAGCGAATCTACACACATGAACAGAAAATTAGCTACATAATATCTTGTTTATGGATAACTACAAATCTATAGTCATGGACAAAACTTACACACAATATACATACATACATACATACATACATACATACATACATACATACATACATACATACATACATACATACATACATACATACATACATACATACATACATACATACATACATACATACATACATACACATATATATATCTATATATATATATATATATATATATATATATATATATATATATATATATATATATATATATATATATATATATATATATATATATATATATATATATATATATTGATAAAAGTAATGATATATATATCATTACACCCAAATGTGTCATTGGATAAATAATCGTGACACCCAAATGTGTCATGGAATGATAATACTTTTTAATCCCGACACTCAAATGTGTCATAGGATCATACAAATTCTTGATCATAGTATCAAATGTGTCTTAAGATTTTCATATTAGATTGTAGTACCGAAATATTCCATGTGATGTTTATAATGCTAAATCATCATACCCAGTTGTGTCATGGGATGTTCATACTACTACATCGTTATACCTGAATGTGTCATTGGAAGTTCATAATTCTGAGCTTGTTCTGATACCGTTGTCACTCATGATGTAGTTAAATTAAAACAAAATCACTAATTTAGGACCACTTATCAGTTGTAAAGTTGTCTTAATTTCTCGTGAAATAAATAATTTTCTGCAAAGTAAAATGTGGTGACTAAATGTAATAGTATTATGACAGAATTTTATAGTAAAAATATTAACATTGGCATATCCTCTAAATCGTATTACAACTAATTTTTCATTGGATTAATTTTTCATTAAACAATACTGGGAGTATTTTCCATTAAAATATATGCAGATTAACTTTATTTAAGAGAACTATATTTTATTTTGAAAAAGATTGCTTCCTTTACAAGCAAGTATAAATCTTCTCTCCTGTATTATACATGTGTATGCTAACTCAGCAAATAAAACTCAGTGGCAAAAAATTCTTAACGTTCTGTCTGACTTAGTAAGCAAGGGTTCGTTCAACTGTTTTCCTGACACAAATATAATGCTGATTAAGCGGATTATGACGTTAAGAACATATTCGATTCCGTCAGGATAGACTGGGCCTCATCAGGATAGACTGGGCCTCTTTCTGGTTTGGGAAAAGATACACGCGGTATAGGCATGATGCTAGCATGGTACAACTTCTACCCAAATCTTTACCAAATATGGCCAGGGTATCTTGAACCGGTATAAATAATGCCTAGAGCCGCTTGTATCTTCAGCTTGTTGCCCTGTTATATCATTACAGGGATCCCGTATCTCGTGCACTGCCAAGCTTTCCCCCAAGATGTAGCTGTTTCTGCACTATTATGAGTGACACCTCTTTCTTAAGAGATCCCGAACACACACACACACACACACACACACACACACTCTCTCTCTCTCTCTCTCTCTCTCTCTCTCTCTCTCTCTCTCTCTCTCTCTCTCTCTCTCTCTCTCTCTCTCTCTCTCTCTCATTTTGGCCATGAAATAGAGCATTGCTAAGACATTTACGAAATAATTTTCGTAAAAGTAGCACTTTAGAAGCACTGATCTTATTTCCAAAGTGGATGTCAATGGGAGGCTTAATGCGTATACAGTGTCTTTATTCCGCAGTATGAACACAGTGGGAGGTTTAAATGTATGTACAGTATCCTTATTTCACGAGATGATCCCAACGGGAGGTTTGATTATATACAGAATTCCCTATTTCGCAGGACGATCCAAAGATCCAAATATTAGGTATATATATATATATATATATATATATATATATATATATATATATATATATATATATATATATATATATATATATATATATATACATACATACATACATACATACATACATACATACATACATACATACATACATACATACATACATACATACATACATACATACATACATACATACATACATCACAATGGCCAACATTCATATAAAATTCATATAGAATTCAAACAGGAGATACATGGATTCCACTTGTACCATGTCATTCATCAGACTAATTTAAATTAGAAAAATAAAATAAAAATTACATCGAGGACACGCTATACCTTCCACAGTAGCCCAAAATATTATCATCGAAGAAAAGCATTCTCCTCCACCTCCCCCTCATCCCAAACAGCAGCCCTAAAAATGTAATCCAGGACATGTCATGCTCCACAATAGCCCTGTCAAAATGCTACGAGGACGCATGTCCTCCACAGTAGCCCTGTCAAAATGCTACGAGGACACATGTCCTCCACAGTAGCCCTGTCAAAATGCTACGAGGACGCATGTCCTCCACGGTAGCCCTGTCAAAATGCTACGAGGACGCATGTCCTCCACGGTAGCCCTGTCAAAATGCCACGAGGACGCATGTCTTACACAGTAGCCCTGTCAAAATGCCACGAGGACGCATGTCCTCCACAGTAGCCCTGAAAAACCATGCCATAGAGGTTGCGTCAACCCCTCCACATGTCCTACACACAATCCTCCCTGAGATGATGTATCTCAGGATGCGTCGTGTATTTGTAGTATCTCTGACAAAGGAAAAGATATGCGTTTGTCAAATACTTCAAACAAAACATCTAAATCCAGAAATCGAAAAAAAAATTCGTACATGTTGAAAAAACTATTTAACCAGCACAAAAATCTCATAAGGTCTTATGCATATACATAAATGTTTTGATGCATAAAGTATTCAAATCAAAGTTCAGTAAAACAGGTAACAAATTCACAACCATTCAATCGTGATAGCAAGCCTCCCAGAATGAAGTGACGGGCAGGACGAAATAAAGAGTTTTGCATACAAAATCATATAGATTTTAAGTTACACGATGCACTCAATTAGCTGCGCATTTTGTAAATTATCGATAATCATATCCGTCAGCATGGTTCCATGCATGGTTTAGGACATATACGATCAAGCTAATGGAAGACTGCAGTTTCATAATATCTGAATTTAGTTTAATGTCATTATCTATTTTGAAAGTTTTGTAGACTAAAAAATACGCGTACCAGACTAATGTAAAATTAGGTATATTAATGCAGCCGCATTAGATATAGGCTGTGCGGCCATGACATAATTACCGTACTGTACCTAGGGATTTGAAGCTGATTTCTCTTCCAAAATGCTATTATATAAATCTAATGTGAAATCTCATCTGAAGTCAATCATTGGTCCTTATAAACAATAAGAACGGAAAGAATTAAAACAGAAATTTATATCTTAAATTTCGAAGACAACTGCAGATGCTGCACACATAAGCGCAAATGAAATCAAAACTATTATTGTATAGTCGCCACTTAAAAAAGGCCTATAATTGACTTAAGGAGCATACATAATGCAGCCTGTTTACATCTCATAAAGTTCCTTTAAACAAGAATGAACAAGTCTCAAGGACGAATCAAGCTATACGAACCCTCTACCCTGGGCTTTAAAAATGCACACACACACACACACACACACACACACACACACACACACACACACACACGTAGTCAATTGTCACTTGAAATTTGACCATCGTTTTATTCTTGTGCATGTTTGTTAGGTATTACGTACACTTTGAGTTAATAGGCAGATAGTTGCTGTTGTGCCCTTTCAAGGAAAGTCAGGGCCAGTTTTAGATTTTGGAAATATGCCCCCCCTACCTCACTTCATCGGATCCGGCCCTTAGTCTACTATTATCCAATTAGTAACACAAATGTCTATTAACCGAATAGGTAAAAATGGACGATCATTTGAAAGATAACTTACGGTATTATGAAATCTGAAGCGATTCTGTTCTGTCTGAATTATATAACTGGGTCAGATAAGATAAAACTACATAAACTAGGGTAAAAAATACTCTAGAGATTTTCCAATGCTATAGGATCCTACCATTTATTTTTCGGGATGGGTGTATATAAAGGAGGTCTATGTTACAAAACAATTTCAGCCATAAAAGCATAGTGTTGCTTTAATTTTCAAACACAATAACTAGTGATATCCATTATGTTAGTTGAGAACAAAACTTTTATAGAGGTAAAACCAAAAAGATAAAAATCGAGGCATTTTAGGGAATCCAAACGTCCCACTTTAAATTTAAATGGTCTGTCCCTTATACTGTATCTAGTTCTGAAGTAGTTGCGCAAGATGTCACGCTAATATCAAGATGTCAGGCTAAAATCAGTGATACAATTTATCATTTGAGGTATGAAGTATATGGATGCACTGCTTTTAATTTTGATATCATCGTACGAACAATTTGTTTGGTAGGAAAAGTATATTTTGCACACTGTTTTGTATTTTAAGAGTCGGGCAAACATTTTTCTGTATTATTTATGTTGTAGTCACTGCCGGTACCACCGGTGTATAATAATAATAATAATAATAATAATAATAATAATAATAATAATAATAATAATAATAATAATAAGAAGAAGAAGAAGCAGAAGAAGAAGAAGAAGAAGAAATAATAATAATAATAATAATAATAATAATAATAATAATAATAATAATAATAATAATAATAAGAAGAAGAAGAAGAAGAAGAAGAAGAAGAAGAAGAAGAAATGGCGCTAACTATGCTATAAATGTTTCATTGCAGATGTAATCGACATATGGGTGAGAAAAAATGTTTTGGATACTTGCTCTGATCGTGTTTCTAACAGGTAAGGTTTTTCTAAATATTCTAGTAGAAATAGAAGTCATAGAAGTCATAAATGTTATGCATACTTTCAATCTCGTTAGTCTTTTGCCCCCCCCCCCTACAACCCGTAACTGGTAACTGTTGTACTATTCAGAATCCATAAACCTTCCACTTCCCCACCTATATGTCTTCATGAAACATAACAGCTAAAATTATCTTTCCTAGATAGGTGTAAATCGCATTTAGGTTTTAAACAAGAGAGAACATTATTTATTTATCCTTGAATTTCTTTGCTAACTAAAGGTGGTTGATCCTCTTTGATCGACATCGATGACAGATGTGAAACAAAGTGCGTCGACAACCGTGAATAGTATAGACGTTGCTGGAATTGTATCGAGCATCCAATACTGACATCTACTCTTCCGTATGAAATCAGACAGAATGCGTTCGCCCTTTCTTGATCGGTGTGATAGGAGTTATGACGACTCATCGACTCGAAAATAATGTTACCAACTAAAACACTGGATTTGTGGACTTCTGAGTGAGGGTGGCATGGTGGGGGGTGGTGTTATGAGGGTGGAAATGGAGAATGTTGTGCTTCAAATATATTAGTACATGGAAAAATTGAACCGGCAGTCCCTAAGACTTTTAAGTTTAGACTAAGCTCTAGGAAATATTAAACGGTCATTCGGCTTTTCGTTAGACTTCCATGTTTGGATTTTTTTTTACCCCCAGGAACTATTGGATAATCAGTCTTTATTCCATGACTTTCAGGTTTAGAATAACATGTATCACTTAAAGTGCTGTGCACATAGCCAGACAAACGACTGAAGGACAGACAATCGCAATGAAACACGTTCGAATGGACTTGGTCAATCACAATTTATCTGCAAAAGTATGGATGGGCAGATTTATCTTCCTCTGCATTTTTCAAATACTCCTTAAAATACCTTCATGTTCCACGATAGCTTATAGGATTCATGCATACGTATTGAATACCGAACTTAGATCGAGTGTATACTATACTAATGTCAACACAGGCACGCACGCAAACACACACACGCACGCACGCATTCACATACATACATACATACATACATACATACATACATACATACATACATACATACATACATACATACATACATACATACATACATACATACATACATACATACACACACACACACACACACACACACACACACATACATACATACATACATACATACATACATACATACATACATACATACATACATACATACATACATACATACATACATACATACATACATACATACATACAAGGACATCCGTTGATTTGAGTGTGCCGTTCAAGTTTGCGCTTTTTCTCGGTAAATGATCACAATTTTTGATCGGTCAGGCAAGCACCATCAGCACCATGACAATTTCAACTTTGATGGCATTGACTCCTGTGAGAATAGTCAATGTCATCAAAATTGAGCTTGTTGAGTTTAAGCGACGAATCACAATTATCGCGTTTAATTTCGTTGGCTGGGATAGAAGGACCCTATTAATTTTCCCATTAGCAAATTTTCACGACAACATTCGATAGTCTTCATGTTGCTCACTCGCGGAAGTCGGAATTGGTACTCACAACAAACAACGAAAGAAGCAACAGCCTCCATGTTGTCTGCCAGACCGACCTGTTAGAGGCCCACACTAGAGAATGTCGTGGTATAGGCGAAAAATCTCAACGTGTTTCCATACCCGGAGTCATGCAAAAAGATGCTTGCTTTCGAGAACCACAACTGCTCGATAGATTATTTATGCACATTTCGAAGCACTAAAGGTGCCAGTGAAAGGCCCTGTAGTCAATCCAAAAGAAAGAAACATATAGAAGTATTGCTGAACAGGATCCATTTAGCTTTTGTTGCATCGTTGTTCTCAGCGACGGCGTTTCAAAGTGGCTAGTGTTAAAACGTGGCAACGATAATGGTGCCACTTTCATTCACAGCCTTAAGTTTGAGAAGCAAGAGACGACCCAGGAGCAGCTTCGTTATCATGTTGAGCCTTTAATGAATGGATACGGCTGCGAAGCTTTCCAGAAAGACTGTCACATATGTGGCGATGAACTGGCAAGACAAGGTTACAGATCACTGCTAAATTATCTGCAAGTACCCTCCCGTCCGTTAGGTTCCAAGGGTTGTTATTGCCGGGGAGGATGTGGGAAATAAGCACTCACTTCCCCTGGAAATCCTCAAATGGCTTGCGTCTGAGAGAGCCTTTGACAACCAAATCCAGCTCCAGACTTAACTACTAAGTCCGTCGGAACCTGTTTAAATTGACTGGAGAAGGGATGAGAGGCGAGTTTTTGGCGCCTCAAAACCGGATGCTTCGGTCAGATAGGGCCCGTTAATCTTGGGTGGTAGCCAGTCTGGGAGAAGGTAAACTCTGATTCAAACCTTCGCTGCCTTGCGACTATTCCCACTCATGGGTCCGGAGTCCCTAAGGCGACTTGGCATTGCTTTCAGTGTCATCTCAACAACTCCTGCGACGTGCTGGTAATCTGACATATTGGCTTGTCATTTCTCTTGGATCCATCAGCTGCGTGGAGAGGGGAAGTCAGTTGCATGGGTAATAGCTGATTCTCCATATTACCCTGCCCCGGCTCGCGCCCTGGAGAGGACACTCTAGCTTCGCTTCACAACGTCGACACAATACGGGAAGCAACAGTTACCGGTTATAAGTCACCACTCGATTAGCTTAGAGTCAGACGCCAGTGGTTCTTTCCGACGGTGGGGGAGATAACAGGTAACATTGAACATCTATCTCCCGCCTCAAGCTGGGAAGTCCCAGCCTAAAAGGTGCCGTCCCGCCAGAGCTCACCTGCCTTACTGGGTGCGTAGGGCTTAAAGTTCGCGAGTACATAAAAAGCGGGCATAAACCAGTGCACCAGGAAACAACAAAAGAAAAGCAACAAGGAAACCAACAATCATCAATCTAGGTTCTTAGAATGTCCGGACCATGTTAAATGGGCTCTCATATGTTTTATAGGCAATCAGTGATGTTGGAAAGACTTCATTCATCAACGACGAACTTGCAAGACTCCATGTTGATATCGCCTAACTGCAGGAGACACGGCTATCAGATTATGGGTCCCTCAGAGAAAAGAACTATACGTTCCTCTGGCAAAGAAAGAGCACCAACGAAGTCTGGGAGTATGGTGTTAGATTCGATGTCAGTAACTCTCTTCTGCTGATGACAGAACCCTGCCAAAAATGAAATGAAAGACTACTATCTCTCCACCTCCGTACCACAATCGGACCAGTTAACCTGATCAGCGTTTAGGCTCCCACACTCAGTGTCACCACATATACCAAGAATGCGTTTTACAACGACCTCGATTTGTTCATCGACAAAATTCAAAAAGGAAGAAAATTTGATCTTACTGGGCGACTTCAACGCTAGGGTGGGTGCCGATCACGACTACTGGCCTTTGTGTCTTGGCAAGTTTGGTACTGGGAAGATAAATGAAAACAGGCATCGACTACGAGCGAGGTGATCGTACCACGACAAAAGTGTCTTGGAGGTATCCCCGGTCCAAACACTGGCACCAGCTGGATTTGATAATTACGAGACGGTCTGCTATGAAAGGTGTGCTTCTTACTCGTACATTCCACAGCGCTAACTGTGACTACGATCATTCGGTAATTTGCTGTAAAATTAAGCTTCAGTCAAAGAAAATCCATCGTTCTAGGCAAGTGGGTAAACCACACATTGATGTGCGAAAGAAGTCATATCCAGCCAAGGCTGATGAATTCATTTACACCCTCTTCAGATCATTCAGTTCAGAACCTTCCTATGGCGGTGCAAAATAGAGATGGTACCACATCAGAGACACTGTGTACAGCACACTCACAATAATCTTTGGTAAAAAGCAGACACAGAACAACGACAGGTTGATGCCAGCTCCACCACACTCATGCCAGTCATTGAAGAACATCGCAGTGCCCACCTGGAATACAAGTGTTTCCTCCTGCCAGAGGACACTACAGGCATACTCACCAGAAGCAATGCGTCGATGAATACTGACTTCAGCTCTGTTAGAGCATCTAGTCAGAAATAGATTTCGGAAACATCAGAGGCATGTACAATGGCATAAACAAAGAAACAGGTCCAACGAAGAAAGTGATAGCACCACTGAAGTATTCTACAGGCAACACCATCTATGACAAGGGTAAGCAGATGGAGCGCTGTGTTGAATACTACATGTACTCCAGAGAGAACCCCGTAACCAACGATGCCCTCAGTGCCATTAAAAACCTCCCATGTATGACGAAACTGGTTGTCACCTACTGTGGCAGAACTAAAGATTGCCTTAGAGAAACTGACCACAGATAAAGCCCAAGGGAAAGTTGGTATCTCAGCAGAAATCATGTGTGGTGGCATTGTGCTGTTCACACACCTGTACGAACTTCTCAGCCAGTGTTGGGATGAAGGTGCAATGCCACAAGACATGAGAAACGCTAACATCGTAACCAGGGACAAGAACAAGGGGTACAGAAGCGATTGCAATAACTACAGGGGCATATATATCACTTCACAGCATTGTGGGTAAAGTATTCGCACGAGTCATCCTGAACTAACTATAGACGCTTGCTGACAGAGTGTATCCAGAGTCTAAGTGTGGGTTCCGCGTAGAGTTCCGTGGATTCCACAATCGAAATGATCTTCTCCATCAGGCAACTGCAGAAGTGCAGAGAACAACACAGACCCCTCTTCCTGACTTTTATTGACCTCACCAAGGCATTCGATCTGCTCAGCGGAGACGGACTCTTCAAAATCCTGACGAAGATTGCATACCCTCCAGAGCTGCTGAGCCTGGTCGAGTCCTTCCATGACGACATGAAAGGCACAGTGTAGTATGATTGTTCATCGTTTGACCCATTCAACGTCCTTAGCGGAGTGAAACAAGGCTGTATTATTGCCCAAAGCTCTTCATTATCTTCTTCGCTGTATTGCTCAAGTACGCCTTGGGGAAGTCCACATGCACCCGCGATACGACTGCAGACTGTTCAACCTGGCACGACTGAAGGCAAAGAGCAAAGTAAGAGAAACGACCATTAAGGACATGCTCTTTCCAGACGATGATGCTCTAGTCACTCACAAAGAAGCTGAACTACAACGTATCATTGTCCGCTTTGCTGAAGCATGCAATAAATTCGGCTTGACCATCAGCCTAAAGAAAACAAACGTGATGGCTCAGGACGAAGATTCTCCCAGCAACATCAACAACAACTACAAATTAGAAGTCAGTCAGTTCACGTACCTTGGCTGTCCATCACCAAAAACCTCTCACTCGATGCCGAGCTCAACAAGCGGTTTGGACAGGCGTCAACAATTCTCTCTCTAATTTGTCTCAGAGAGTGTGGAACAACAGCATGCCGACTTTGAACACTAAGATCTCTGTGTACCGTGCCTGTGTAATAAGCACTCTCCTGTACGTCAGAGAAACCTGGACCCTGTACGCCTCTCAGGAGATAAAAACTGCTAAGTGACATGCACTGACATGTCAAAAATGTCCACGATGAGATCGGCCATAGTTCTCATTTTACTGATCAGCAACATGTCAAAAGGACCTCCACGCAAACACGATCAGATCATGCTGAGCAATTTCTGATAGGAAAGCCTGTTTGGTTCTATATTTTTTTTTACTTAGAACTGTGGCTCGAGATGTGTCATTATAGTTTGCAGGGTTAGTCCAGCTGTTGATAAAAATCAACATCATCGGATTATCCATCGCCCGTTTTAGATGACTCCCTTGGTTATCACAGCGATCTGAGGATGCGTTTGTAACGTCCGTAAGCATGCTTGTGCTCGTAGACTATTCAGTGGTAATAGCGATAAAACGATTCTAATTTATGACTGCTCTACTGACAAGTTTTCGTCGATGTGGTTAAAGTCTCGGATGGGTATCGTTCTCTTATATCAGTTAATCGGTTCAATGTCGACTAGAGATAAGTCAGGTTCTTATGCGAAAAGGTCATGTACGTTTTGACGTTCAGTCGTCTCGCACTGACATCCTCGAGCATTTCTGATGTACCTCCAGTACATTCATCCAGATCAGTATGGATGCTGGTGATCTGATTAATCTTCACCAGGTCTTCACTATTTTCTGGGAAGCCTTAGGCTGGATCGTCTCCAGATAGAGGTGAGAAACATCTGTGTTGAGTGCATCCACTGCTGGATCGAGTTTGCGGTGATACCTAAAATATGATAAAAGGCAAAAGCGATTTTGTGTCTGCGTTGAGGTTGACTTTTTCTTATATATTCATGTTCACTTTAAGCGCTTTAGAAAACGTCTAAGAGTTGAAGCACCTCATTTGTATATATTTGAACACCTCAAATTGTCTGCTCACAATGGTGGCTTTCAAATCAACTTTTGCTGTAGGATAGGTGACAAAATTTCCTTTCGATACCTCAGGAATGCCTGAGGCTGAAAGTTCGAAGTATGGTGATATTTCGAGATAACGATACTCCACAGCAAGAAGGTCCACATTGATCTTTCCACGGTTATAGTACACATGCATGTAGAACAGAACCTCCAAATATTGATGAACCTCAGAAACATCCTCCGGAGGTTTAGTCACCTCATCGCTGGTGTCACTTACCAGCAGGAAGTTAATCGAGTGTCATTACTGCCCTAATCGTATCCACGTCCTCGTATTCCAGTCCTACCTGCCAAAAAATAAAACTCGATTACCCGAAAGAGTTTTCGTGACATCGCTTGTCATTGCAGTCATGATCTTTTTATTAGCCTCGTCGTCTTTCTTTTGTTTCACATAGCTTGCTCTCATGATGGTGTCCACGAGATCTGGATGTAATTCGTGAATGATATTAAGGACAAGATCCTTGATGACCCTAAATGACCGTGCTGACTCAATCATTATAAAATTTAAAGACCGTTCGATGGCCTATCAGAGCTGCTCTTGTCGCATGTTCTCCACCAATAAATGAAACTGTTTCTTGTCGTGATCTTTCCATCTTTCGCAGGACTTTTTCAAGGATAATTTACCCACATTTCTCACCTCATTAAACCCCGCCTATATTCACGTCGCCTGCTTAAGCACGAGTTGGACATTATTAGCATAATACGCCTCCTGTCTATAAGTTTCGTCGAAGAGCAACTGGTACAGATCTGTAGAGATGTGCACAATATCTGTCATGCTCTATATTAAACCACCCAAAGTAAATAGTTGAAAAAACTCAAGCCAGGATTGGTCGGTTCTGTCGCCGGCACTACCAGCTTAAAGTGGAGTATATCGTAGTCGTGGTAGACACGTAACTTCAGTCATAGTGAATCCCAGATTAATGGAGCTGCTATAGGTAATATCGATTGTCCCATCTGTTTTAGAACCATCTAGTCTCCAGGTGAAAATTCTCTCCGTGTCTTCCGCGTGTCCTCGATTCAGACCTGCATAAAATCATCGTGTTTGACGATATTAAAATCAATCGAGAAGAAATGAATAAAATATGCTGATATTTATCAACAAGTGAAATAGACTCTATCTCACACATTTACACTATGATCTGCCTAAATATATCCGACGTAAAACATGATTTTTTTTTGCTCTTTTCAGGACTAGATAATCGAGATATAGACGCGAGCGCGAGAGACTACTGCAGTAGCATCAATGCAGCAACGTCGGGTTCCAAACAAGATTTTAATTACCTTTCATACAATGCGAAAATGATTTCCTTACACAATGGGAAAGGCTTTGACGAATTTGACCTTTCTGATTAATATATGAGATACTATTTCTGAAATGTCGTTCGACAAAGTCAGCACTCGTCGTCAACATGAGGATGTCCTCAAAACGTTTATCGATCTTTACGTCAGCGCATTCTCGAGGACAAAAAAGGTCATCAGTCCTTTCAGTTTCATGAGGTATAGTCCTCCGTGGGAACTTGATCATCATTCGTCGTACGAAATCGCCTTGATCTCCGTTGAAATATGGAAGAGCTTCTTTAAAGTATCAACGAACAACAATCGTTTTTCGTACAAAGTCAGGCAACATCAGAAAACGATCACGATTTATCCAGGCGGATACCATATCACCGACATCGCCTCGGAAATCTCACAACTGATCACCGCGAATGGAGATGTCTCAACCAAAATTAAAATCAAACTCAATTACTCTATGCTTTGTATTAGAATTACTTTTTTCTGGAAATGAGATTGTACGATTTGACATCGCGTAGTCGACTTGATCTCTCTTGGAGTTTAAGGTGTCGACCGCTCTCACTCAAAATGGAGTGTACACAGGAGATCTACCCGTTAATATCGCCGACCTGAAGAGCCTCCTCCTCAGCAACTGCTTGATCGATCAGAGATCGCTCTTCTCAGTGGGATCAGTCTCTATCTCTATTTATTCCATGTTTTACCAGGCTCACTCATGCAAATTCCTCCCAATATTTTCATTTACTATCTCATCCTGAACACGTACGCTATCTCTGTAATCACTATGTGATTGACTAATCAGTCCGGAATTGTCGATAATAACAACGAGAGAATTACCGATCACACTGATAAATAATGGATTGTCGTTATTCAAGTCTGAGCGGAATCAATTAAACAACAAGACCGTGGAGGAAATCAATGAGAACTTACCTTAAGTCAACACCGTCCTGAACTAGATCATGTGCAATGATGAAAACATCCGATCGTGCGCTATTAATATGTGTTGGTTCATTGATGCAGTGGTAAGTAGCGAATTCCCGCCAATGCAGATGTGCTTCCTGAAAATGTTGTGGCAGATAGGGCTCATACGATTGGAACACTTTTCAGAAACAAATTTGCTTTAGCACGTACTGCTATCAACAAAATGGAATTTACAGCTGAATGCACTCTCACCGATACTAGCCTGGAGCTCTGTATGATGCTTCCTCTCAGCAGCATCTTTTGAGTCTGTCGAGATATCAGCACAGTGTTCAGATACGTCAAGCATACGCTGGTGTTGGAAAGAGAATCACCAGCTTAGTATATGTACAGATCTGTAGATCCTGCCCATGGGCAATATATTATGACGTGGTTGTCGCTGTGAATGACCAAATCACACCCTCGATAGCACACATGCTCGAACTGGAATCGACCTTGGCTAGATTCACTTAAGAAAATGTATTTCGAACAACATCTCAGCAATTTATTACGGATCAGACCACAACGTCGTGGAAAGTGTCCACTAATTCAGGTAATGAGCTTCTCAGGCCCGTCGTCGTCGCGTTTCAACTGGCAACACAGTTTAATGATGCTCTACCACAAGCTGAAAACAAGCATGAGTTTGAAAAAGTTCGGTCTGTCGCACATTCACGTCCGCATCAACTCCAGACAGCATCAAGAGCGAGAAATCGATTTTCTCTGTCGCTACACTAAATTATAGAAGCCATGCAAAAGTATCAAGAAGTGTATATAGGCACGCAGATCTCACTGGGAGATTTTGCTAACTTATACCCCATCTTCCATATTTAAACTACTACTGACCGCTTCCTGATATTGGACTCCAGAAGAAAAAAATTCGAAATCGTCGAGTAGAAAAATTGTTATGGTTTAGCAAGTGTACAAATCAGGTCATCAATATAATATCTTCCGGGATAACCAAAACTAGTGCTTCGTCTTTTCTGCCATCTGTCATATGATTTGTTCAGGTGTATAAAATCTCTGATGATGGCAGTACTATCAAAATAGCCCTTAAATGCCGATTTAAGCAGTTCTCAGATAAAAAAGTCTTGTTTCAGCCGCCACGGCCGACAACATGGTGAAGTGCTGCTGCGAGTTCTAAAAAACAACTTGCAGGAACAGCAAGCTATTAGATGACAGACACGGACTGGTCATTTTGCATGCTGAACTGTTAGTCCATAATGATGTTTAACACAGTTGAAGCCTAGACCTTTTAAATTGGAGAATTATAGCTTTGTCCACGTTTCCGAAGCGTTTTCCTGGCCCATGGTTTGTGTAGTCTTCCGTTGACCACATATCTATAACAAGGGCCACCCTGCCTTGGTAAAGGCAACAATCGAAATAAACTGTATGTCCTTGATAGACTTTCTGGAATGGTTTTTTAATTCTTTTTCAGCTGATGGTATCTCGCTCGACTCTGGACCTAAATTTAGTTATTGAGACGTTTAGGGTTGTATATTTAATTTACATTGTGTGCTTTATTTTTGTCTGTGATCCTAAGTTTGAAAAGAACAATGTTTGCATAGTTAACTTTTGTCCATGATTATAAGTTGTGAACAACATTCTTACGTAACAAGAGTTCAAGGTCAGTCTTGTGTACAGTTAGACTAGGATTTTGCTTTGGAAATTTTCATAATACACTATAAGTCACGTGAACATGTGTATAAATAGAAATTTTAATACATTATTCAATCTAGTTTTAGATCAGTGAAGTCAGATATAATTCGAGAGGAATTATTTATGTAAAATATTCATCGGAATTGCTAAATTGCTCATTCATATTTTGGATGTATACTCACTGATTTGGATTTTGTGAACCCATTCAAGCGATGAATGATCGGAACTTTGGTGGTTGCGCTCTTTGCTGTTAACTACTCTCAGATCAGAAAGACTAGACAGATCGAATGCCAGAGTGCAGTGTCATCAATGATTTGTGACTTTTTTATTCTTCTGGTCTTCGGGTTTTGTTGCCTGCACTTCCTATATGGTGCTTGTTTGTACCATTGTTCCAACAGACCAGTGTTGCGAGCAGTTAAAAACCGATTTTCTTTGCTTTGTTAGCTGCGGCTGATGTGATGTATTTATAAACATTCTCGTTTTCCTCCATAAGAGGCTTGTTGTTATACCCATCATAAGTGACATTATTAAACGCCAGGTCAACTGGGATAATATAAAGACCACCCCAAATACAATAATGCTTGCTTCTAGCGTATCTAAGAAATTCCTGATACTTATTAACAAGTCAGGTCCGTTCTTTTAGGGGGCGGCCTTGTCTTCTATGTTTTATATATATATATATATATATATATATATATATATATATATATATATATATATATATATATATATATATATATATATATATATATATATATATATATATATATATATATATATATATATATATATATATATATATATAACTGTTTTTGTATATTATAGGCATTTCCTGATCTCACTACCAGGCTAAGTATTTCGGTTTCTGGCGCCTAGGATTGCCCAAACATTATGGGCGCTGAAAATGTTCGTTCAGCCCAGGATGCAACATCGTTTTGGCTGCACTTAGTGTCAACAGATTTGCTGCATGGTCTGCCTTATCTGAAATTGTACAGGTCACCATAACTTTCAGTTCCGTATTACATAAATGTTAACAAAAGCACATGATAGTGATGACCCGATTCAATCTCGATCAGATGACCACTAATTCCAAATAGGAACTGTGCTTTGAATCATCATTATATTTAATTAAAAACTGCCAGTTTGAGCCACCGTCATGGAAGAGATCTCGGATGGCCATACAACATGTTTTCCCGCATGATTTATTCAACTATACCATCATATTCTCTATTCGAAATTTTATTTGCTAGCATGGTTGTAAAACGTGATAATACAAACTATCGCTTTTACATATACTGTCGTACTTATTAACGCTAGTAGCTGTCGCAACTGGAGCGAAGCGCATCAAATACCTATGCAATCTGACTAAAATCAGATCGCAAAATAAGCGGACTGGGAATTCCAAGCGTCACCCAAACGTTAACTTTTATCGGTGTCTGTCAGATCTCCAAGAAAGACTGTGGAGATGTGATTTAAGCAGATTAGTTCTTATGACAACACTTATTTATATATGCAGATATTCCACAATGTACCCCTTTATCAATTTCCATCAATAGGAAATGTGTTTTATACTGAGGTATTTATTAGTTTTGAATAATTCATATTATAGTGAAATATGTATTACTGTTAAATAATGAAATGAAATTAATGACTATATATAGGAAATGTCTTGTACTGTGGTTCCTTATTTTAAGGTAGGACTACATAATGTACACCACACTAAATACAGCTTAGACCCTGTTCTGTTGTCACATAATGCACCGGATTGATAAAAATTAACTTTAAATCAGATGTTGAAATATATATCGTGATCAACTGGTTTATTATATGACAGTAGGTCTACACTGTTCACATAGGCAAATCCTCTCAGTTACAGTATATCTGGGTCTAACTTTCTGGGTCTACCCTACATACATACATACATACATACATACATACATACATACATACATACATACATACATACATACATACATACATACATACATACATACATACATACATACATACATACATACATACATACATACATACATACATACTTTCTTTTCCACGCCGATATTTTGCATTGCGACATATCTCACTAGTCACTCGATATATGTCAACACAGACAGGATGAGACCCCTTCTGAGGCTGAGAGAAGCCTTTGCTACTTCGAGAGTTCGAGGCCCGTAAGCCATGGTTGAACTGAAATTTGTAATTTACTGTGTTAAGATTTAAAAGACAACTACGTACACACCGAGGTATAATTATTATTTTCAGAACTGTATATTTATAAACGCTTTTTGCGGCCCATTAGGGGTTGAGGTCCACGGCACATGGTCCCCCTGACCCCTTCTCTGACTGGGCCTGGACAGGATACCAAGAGAAATCAATTATATCCTCTTTTGTTAGGATTTTGTTTATTGTAATTTATGCCTGTTGTTACCTTGGCAATAGAGTTTTGTATAACTAAGACGTAAAATTAATTTTTCAGCTCCTATCCTAGCTGCTGATGGATCTTCTTGCATGAACTCGTCCAAGAGTAGATTTAACTTGTCCTGCAGTGACGATGGTAAAATTTTCGATATAAACGTGACTGCCGCTCTTGGAAACTGTGGGCAAAGCACGTGCAATGGCAATACACCACATCTTATTATGCAGAAATTAAGTTGTTATTGGAAAAATAACTGTACTATAGACCTTCCTAACGACATCATAGTACAGACTACGGATAACTCGGATAAATGCACTGGAACTAAGCCGGATATTTTGGTATTGTATTCGTGGAAATGCACCAGTGAGAGTTAGTAGACATATTTTTTCCATTCATTACTACACGGATTCCGATCAGGGGTGGATTTACCATTAGGCATAGGTCGGCAATTGCCTTAGGCCCCAACCTACCAAGGGTTCCGTTAAACGCCACAAAAATAACGATTTTGTTATCTTATTTTTCACCAATTAATTATATATCTAAACATCAATTCTCTATGTGAAGACTGGTGACAAGTTACAAGTACATCTTTCTTAAATAAATAAGGACTGGAAAGGGGGAGAACAAGGGTTGTGGAGAGCCTCATGCCTGTGTTTGCCTTAGGCCTCAAAATGACTAAATCCACCACTGATTTTTATTTTCTGCTCATTTCAATGTTTTTGTTTTGGAAAGATGTAACAAAAATATTCATTGCTAATATTCGAATTTACGTATGCTCTGCTTGACTGTATTTAGGGCTATATTTTATATTGAGTCCTAGTTAGGGTTGCATTTTGTTGCTGACCGAAAGAACCGTTTTATATTGAATAGTTTTGTTTTATTATTTAAATTTCTGAGGGGCTTGTGAATGTATCCTGTATTTTGGAGCTCTTCAGGTGCAAATCTCTGTCGCAGTACAATATTCACATGAAATCACAAATTGTAAATTCTTGGTCTATGTCGCTGTTGCGATTCTGTGATGGTCATAAAACCAAGTAACAAAATAAAAAGCCAAACCAACACGTTTTGCAAAAAGTAAAGAAATAATGTATGAACGTTATAAATGAAAATTTAGAGGAACTTACAGTATTATGACGTGAATCAAAACTAATCGTGATAAAGTTGATAAAAAAATCCAACGAAAGAAAACTCATTACAAATGTAGAAACCGAAAATGTTCTAGACCGCCAAGAACCATGACGTTGTCAAGCTGGCGCCGTTCGGATCTGTCCGGATCTCTTTTGAATAATTCACAATAGTTCCAGGATAATATTATAGCCCTAAATATGAACACCTTCTTTTATTTTTATTAACAGTCCACGCGAATAATTTTCCTCTCGAATAATATATAGGTATAATATAAGACATGTCTGCATAATTACAACAGAACACAAGAAACAAGGATGACTCCCAAACAGGAATGAATCTGATTGCTCAGTTCTCTTTTTGTATACAACTTCTATTACAATTGTATTTTACAACATACCCCACGTGACGGATCTTACTACTCAATGTATCTAGAAATTGCGTACACATGTGACCTAGCCCAAACAATAGGAAGCATTTGCTGAATTCTTCTAGAACCGTCCAAACGCCATTAACCAATGAGAAATTAACTAAGTCATTTTTAAATCTTATTATTAAGAGTATTGCTAGTAATTGTCAACAGATACGTAATCATATATTTATTGATCCTATGTAATCTTACCGATCCTAGTAACAAAGTCAAAATCTAACTAAAGATAATCTGCACAATTACAGACAAAATAAAATTACAAAAATTAGATGAAAATCATGTACCAGAAGTTACAAAAATATAGATATACGTAACAATTGAGCAATACCCACTTTTTTAAAAAATCGACGTAGAAAAAAATATTTAAAATAAAACCGACGGTCTAGTTAATGTTGTGTTCTATTCGTATATATCGTAAACTCATTAACATCACACTGTCCTTGAAATTGTTCTCTTCTGTCTAGAATGAAAAAATGTTGCCTATTTTACAGGTGTACAGGTCTACGATTTCCAAGAGAAGACAGGTTCTAATATGTCCTTTGACAGAGGAATACTTCGTAGTCACTCACGGTTTCCATGGGACTACTTCTTTTCCGACTTCTGCACAAATTCCAAAAGCTTTAGTAGCTGTAGTAGAACTGTTAAATTTTGGTTGAAACCTAAATATACATTCGTAATTACTGTACACAAAATCAATGTTACTGAACCAGACAGTCTAACTTGGTATACAAAACAAGACACCACGCCCAGGCCAGTTTCTATGGGTACAATGACTTTTGATGACAGTGCTGAAGCAATATCGTTGCAACTAAATCTAACTGAGGACTCAAATGGAGATTCTGGATTCCTTATTTGCTATCAATGTAAGTAACAGCCGTTGCTAAACATGTAGCGCATGTATTACTAATGTAAGATTGCTATATCATAGATATATAAAAATGTCGGGGTCGACTGAAGTTCTCAACTGTGGTCACAATCTTTAGTAACATCTTAGTCACGAAGGCAAAATCTAACTAAAGATAATCTTTAGTCTTAGAAAATCCTTCGATGTTATCCGTGGTTTTCAGCAGTTTTATTTGTACCTATTTCCAAGCCATGCAAAAATATATCAACACTCCTTGTATGAAATTTAGATTGATTTCGAAATGCTATTAGTCGTAAAACATCCGTATGGCTCCTGGGTGAATTCTTTCGAACGGATAAAGCTATCATATTACAAAACATTCTAATCGCAAGTTTAAAGATACAGGTTTTGTTATCTGCTGCAATTGTAAGAATGACTTCGAATGTCTAAAAATGGCATAAGACCGTCTTTAATCAAAATATGTTCATAGTCATAGTCTTTTCATAGTTGGTATAATAAAGCAATAGGCGACATTCACATTGTACGGTCAATGCAGGTTGTAACAAAACGGTAATACTGATAAGGTTATTAGCCTGCAAGTATAAAATATATGAAAAATTAGAGAAATAAGTAATACACTCAACCGTATCATTGTACAGTTGATTCAGCTTCATGAATGTTTACATTAACAGCGTAGAGAATACACACATAGAACCAGAAATTTTATGTAAAGCAGAAAGATTTGATTTATTTTAGTAGAAATCAGTAGTAATAAAAGATTTGACTCAATAGAAATCAGTAGTAATGAAAGATTTCACTCAGTAGAAAGCAGCAATTAAAGATTTCACTCAGTAGAAATCAGCAGCAATTAAAGATTTCACTCAGTAGAAATGAGTAGTAATGAAAGATTTGATTCAATAGAAATCAGCAGTAATGGAAGATTTCACCCAGTAGAAATCAATAGTAATGAAAGGTTTGACTCAGTAGATATTAGAAGTACGGTCAAGAGTACACTTTTACACTTGATACTGGTCTGAGACAGATTTCATCAATAGGATAGCATAGAAAATTCACACATACAACATTCAACATTAAGTACTTCACCCTACACACATACAGCAGTCAATATTAAGCACTTCATCAATCACACATACAGCATTTAACACTTCATCCTACACACATACAGCATTAAACATTGAGCATTTCATCCTACACACATACAGCATTCAACATAAGCACTTCATCCTACACACATACAACAGTCAAAGTCATAGACTGCAACAACATATATCTAACATCAAGTTACGATCTCTCGAAACAAATAATCACAAAACAAGTGAAAACTACTAGATCTCCTAAAGGTGCAGGTTTGCTTTTTTATTTTAGGCAGCTGTGAAAGAAGCAAAATATTGTGTGCACTGCTATGATATAAAAATAGCATACTCTGAAATTATACTAATTATCTTTTAAGAAATGTACCCCATTGTATCCCCTTTATTACAATAGCTAAAATGCCAAGAAAAATGTATCCCATTGTATCCCCTTTATTAAAATAGCTAAAATGCCAAAAAAATGTATCCCATTGTATCCCCTTTATTACAATAGAGAAAATGCCAAGAGATAGAATCATTGCTTTAAAAAGTTAGCGTTCCAGGTTATATGGTAACACACAACGTTTTATTGTCAATAATATATCATAGTAAAGTATAAAACCAAGTTTATCGGACGTGTCAAATTCGAGATTCGATGATTCTATATGCAAATACATTTGAAACATGTTTGGTGAAATCGGAAGCTAGGTTTAGTTCTGCACATTCCACCACCAACATGGACTATGTTACATTAGGAGGATGCTTTCGTTCAGTTATATCAGACACGGCGAACTACTTCTTGAAAACTCCTTGCAGCTTCAGGCAAGCAATCAAAGACGGAAACCAGTCATCCTCAATTAGTAGAAGCAGGTAGAACTGGTCAGGAGCATTGCTTTGTTCCAGAGATATGGTCTTTCTGGTAATAAGACACGCCACTCTGGTGTAAGAAATTAGCCAGGAAAGGGCGGATCCAATCAATGGATCTTCCTTTGGTAGCTAACATATACATTTAGACATTGTTCACTGTCCGATTCACTGCAATCATATGGTTATTTTCATCAAGAGTCATCAATCAGCCAAGCTATATTCTTGATTCGATAAGTAAAATATGACACTGTATGACAATGAAGTATCCAGTATATAATCTACAGCTACATTACTTTAAATCAAGAATAGATGGAGCTCTTGTTCCATTTTTGTAAGTCAATAACAACTAAGTTGACATTTTATCATCAGAGTTCAAACCAATAAAGCACAATATCTACAACTTTGAAATCAGAGTTCTGTTAGATCCATGATAATGTAAAGTCACATAAATTCAATGTTTCCTTTGGAGTACAATGTTTGTTTTCTTTGTCTGTTTTTCTAATTTTGGGTTTGGGAATTGGATCTGAAAAGCTTGAAAATTAGGAACACGTGTGAATTCTTAAGAATTCTTACAACACTATATTTAACTATTCAATACGGAACGGTTCTTTAAAATAAGTAATGAGTGACAACCATCTTTGATAAATCTCAGTGAACTTTGAAAAAAAGCTTTATGGATAGTTAAAAGTAGTTCTGCACGGTTCTTTGTCAGTTATGTGTGTGTGTGTGTGTGTGTGTGTGTGTGTGTGTGTGTGTGTGTGTGATCTACTCTAAAAAAAACCCAAGAACTAATTTTAATCAATGAATAAACAAAAATATATAAAGCAAACTATTGGTAAATAATGCATTCATGTGACATTTACTGCATGCAGAATATTCCTAAAATGTGTGCAGTTTTTTTGGAATGGAAAATGCAGAATAAGAGGGTTTAATTTTCGAGATGGGTACTGCTGAGATTTTCTTTTCAACCATGATATTTTATTTCTTTTGTTTAATTTTTGTTACTATATAATTTATTCTTTTTTCTACTAATCAGAAGGAGGTTTAAAGGTATTTAGCTGCTCAGAAGTTTATTTCTATAAATTCCGCCTTCCGCCTTCCATTAAATGATTGGTCTTTTATCCATCAACCTGCCTAATAAATAAAATCATCAAAAATATACTACACTAATGAAGCGAAAAGGGCCCATATTACTGGATAGCTATAATAAATCAAAACATAATAATATCATTCATGTGCCCTAACAAATCAACGAAACATAGCAAAGGTAGTCATAGCATCCCAGCTACAAATTCATAAATTCATGTTTCATGTTTTAAAGTCATTCTATGACACATGGTGATGCTCACAATGCAAATGCGAACAATTTCCTAAGATGATAATTTTGAAAATAAATCATTGTGTAATAAACACCGCAATGCAATTAAAAAAGTTGCCATCCAGACCGTACTTTTAAATATTCTGCATGCCTCGAACCCTACGTATTAATTTCGGGGTGTGGCAAACTCTGCTTCCTAAGCGACTGTTGCATTGCACTGTTTACATAATGTGAAGTAACCTTGGAAGGTGTACATGCTTCACGTTAATTTCCAGCCTGAAACACATAATTCACAAATATGTCCATATCTTTAATTATTAAACAATAATAGTTCCAAACGTCACATAATATACTTAAGTTAAAAAATTTGACAGACCAATTTACGGAACTTATTCCTGCTACCTTTGCAATTAGGCTGTCATTGGTGCCTTAATAAATAAAATTCACAGGAGTGATTTCTTTCGAAATGAGTCAATGGCAAACGTCTTCTTCATCAAAACTATATTATGTGCATTGATAAAATATTCACCGTCTGGACCAGGTTTTATATTTCAAACTGGTTTCGTCTAAATCGAATCGTCATTAATCTGTGTTACTTCTGGGGTGAAATATTCCTTTGTGCATTTGGATCACTTCAGCTATTTTTGCAAAAGAAAACTATGCCTCTCGTATTTGACGGTGTATTAATTTACAAAACTCGTACATTTTGTTTTCTGGTAATGTCTTCGTAAAAAAACATCCCCCAACAGCTCCTCCCCAAACACACACACACACACACACACACACACACACACACACACACACACACACACACACACACAAAACCTACTCCCTCAAACAAACCCGCAATCGATTGAGACTACGGCGTTTATTTCTACGATTTGTTTTACCGTATGACTGATTAAGAAGTTAGAAATGAACCAAATATATCCATTTATTTGCAACTTCTCGGTCAATCCTTGTTTCCTAAATAGACAAAGTAGTGCGAATGATGTCTGATGTAGGTATACATTTGCGGTATGGCTTGTGAGAGTGACCTCGATGTTCCGAATGTTACTTGTGCTGTGCCGTCAATCATGTCTACAAAATACTTGCATTCACGAAGAGCTATTAAGACAGTGAGTCTCTTTGGAAAATAGATTTTGTCTTGGTTCGTAAACTCTGTTCTCCAAGACACCATGCTGTCTACAGTATTTGAATGGTATTATTATTATTATTATTATTATTATTATTATTATTATTATTATTATTATTATTATTATTATTATAGCTTTATCAATTGGAAACGCCCCCAAGGATGCATGCACTGATTTGACAACTCTACATTTCAACCCCCAAATTCTGAAATCCAGAGGGGATAAAGATGCAACAAAACGTAAAGGTATTCATTCGAACATTTTTTTAAAGGATATCATCTTACCTCCTGCTTTTTTTTCTCATCCTAATAATTATAAACACCACCACCACCAATATACAATTTCGACCATCAACATCATCTTTTCTTCTTTTTCTGCTGTTTCTGCTGATATTTTCTTTTACCTCCTATTCTTCTCATCTGAATTACTACTACCACTACTACTACTATGTTAGGAATAAGGAGACGTGAATAATGTTTAGGATAATGCTATGAAAAATTCTATATAATATTTCAAAAGTTCAACATGTTACTAAGACGACAAACCTACACACTGATACACAGAGACGTGCTTAATCTTTCTATTTTCCTTGTCTTTGCAGGAGGCAAGAAGAAGGGTAAAAATAAAACAGAAACTAATGGCAAACAAAAGAGTGGAAAAAAACCCAAAGGATAGAAAGGACAGGTCAACTGAATGGCTTGTCTTTCTTTGGTAAAATTGGCATATAGATATATCGAGCTCATCCTGCCACAGCGTGGACACAATATAATCATGACTGTAGTCGACATGGCACTGACTATATACATAATTATTGCACACTTTCGAACTTTTAAAATGACGAGATCGTTTTCTTAACCCTGCCACATGGAAAGAATCTAAGAAGTTTTCTACCAAGAAAGTGTCAAAGTTGAACTCTTTTATCAACTTCTTAGAGTGATGTTAAAAGAAGAGACTGAAGACACTATGAACGTCAACATCAACGTGCAGATTTTGGTCACGTCTAAATTGATGTTAATTTGAAATCATGAATATTTACGATCTCGGCGTGATGAAGTGGCAAAACAATTCTGCAAAGTTTAGACTGTGAAGTTACTGTTTAGTTTTCATACTGTACTTGAATATTCGCAAATAAAAAATCTTCTCTAATTGTTACTGAAAAGAACATTGTGAAAAACAACACGTTATAGAACTTCTGTTGCCGTCAAATCATATTACCTTTTTGTGTCCTTTATTGTCATAGTCACGTGACCGTCATATTTACGTTTATGCCTCAATAGTTGGACCATGTGTATCTATATTTAAAATACGAGTATCTGTCCTCCCGATGATAAACCAAAGTGACCATAATAAAGTCACATGACTGGCATATTGCTCTGGTTTTCCCCAATGTTCAGACTACAAGCACTTTCACTTAAAACGTGTCAAAATTGTGCCTGTAGTTGTTCATAATGGTATTAGTTGTATAGGAAGGCACTTAGGAATCAAACATGGCACTGTGTAGTCAATAGGAATTTAGTGTTAATAGGTCTATAGAATACCATTAGTATTTCACGATGACGTCAAGAAGAAAGTTACATGTCAACTATAGTATAATACACTATATATAAGAATTTTCATTTTTCGCGAAATAACTCAGAAATGTGCATTAAAATGAATATTTCAACTCAGAGAGAAGAAAATAAAGATAATTTCTGCATTTATTGATGTTTTACGGAAAACGCTCAGGATGTATTTTTATACTTCCGGTGATAAGGGGATTTCAGGGGCGACGTACTGTTGGGAATTCCCTCAAGTTTAACGCATGTAGTGATGATAGCTGAATCTAGTGATGATGCTAGCGCATTTACGGCAAATTTGTCATGCTCGGTTTCGTCGTGTGAGGAAGGTGAACTCATAGAAAATGGTGAAGGTAATGAATCTTAAGAAGATTCTGCTTGCTGAGGTTAGACAGTACCAATTTCAGCCCAAACGAAACGAGATCATGGACGATGACTAAGACCCCAAAACAATTACTGGCATCATTATGGTTATTATTATTATTATTATTATTATTATTATTATTATTATTATTATTATTATTACTACTACTACTACTACTACTACTACTACTACTACTACTACTACTACTACTACTACTACTACAGGCAAACCACCGATTGTCCGGCAACGGATGGTCCGGCAGCTCTTTTAGTCCGGAAAAATTGCAACAGGACTTTAAATTCCCGACACCGCCAAATTAGTTTACTGGGCGCGCACTCGGATAGTTTACACTGCAGTTGTTGGGGTGATACTTGTATTTTGTGCGATTCTTAGCTTATTTTACTTACATTTAACCATATTAATAGCTTCTAAGAAAGATGCAAGTGTGAATGGTGGTGTCAAGCGTAAACACCAGTCGATATCGATACAAGATAAAGTAGAACTGTTGAAAGACCTGGACCGTGGTATTTCCGTGCGAAGCTGTGTGACACATGGTATTGGTTGATCAACTATTTACGATACAAAGAAGCAGAGGGAGAGAATATTGAAATTCTATTCTGTCAGTGAATCCATGAAGCTAACGAACATTAGATAAACTACGAAAGGTGGTAAGAGTACTGAGTATGATCGAGTGATGATGGAATGGTTTCGACAATGTCGGAATGACGGAGTGGACTTGTCGGTCAGGATGGAATTGGACCAGGCTAAGTTCGGGATGACGGAGTGGAATTGTCGGGCACGATGGCAATGGACCAGGCTAAGTTCGGAATGACGGAGTGGACTTGTCGGGCAGGATGGTAATGGACCAGGCTAAGTTCGGGATGACGGAGTGGAATTGTCGGGCACGATGGCAATGGACCAGGCTAAGTTCGGAATGACGGAGTGGACTTGTCGGGCAGGATGGTAATGGACCAGGCTAAGTTCGGGATGACGGAGTGGAATTGTCGGGCACGATGGCAATGGACCAGGCTAAGTTCGGAATGACGGAGTGGACTTGTCGGGCAGGATAGTATTGGACCAGGCTAAGTTCAGAATGACGGAGTGGACTTGTCGGGCATGATGGCAATGGACCAGGCTAAATTGTTTCATAAAGAACTCTCAAGAAGCGTCATGGACTTTCCATGCATAAAGTGTGTGGAGAAAAGCGGTCCACAGACTGCGATGGAGCAGACGAGTTTGTGTACAAATTTTGTCACCTTGAAGTTGATGAGCACCTTAGTCCTGAGAAGGTGTATAATGAAGATGATATACTGACGACGGACGACGAATAAGGGCTTACAAAATTCAAACAGTCTAAGGATAGAGTTACCATCTTTGGGTGCTCAAATACAGCAGACACGCACAGATGTAAACCACTGGTGATGGGAAGAAATAAATGCCGTAAGGCTTTGAAAGGTGTTAAAATTTACCCAGTAACATACCGTGATAATAAAAATGGCTAGATTACCACCGTGATTATGTTAGAATGGTTTTTGATGCTTGGCTTTGGATCGTATTTCTCCATACTAGGCCACTCTTCTTTGACTCGCGTCGTTTGTGTTAAGGTCTCATGTTTTATTCTGGACCTTTCCTTTGTCTTGATTTTGTTCTGCACACCGAAGCCTCTCTGGCATTCCACAGATGTCGATGGTGATAGCAACACAATTACAGCTATGACTGCAAAGTTTGCAAATACAGCTCTGTACTCTTGAAGCAGAGTTGTACAGGCTTCTGTCAGTGTGCAGTTCAATGATTTTATGGCTACCTAGCAAGTAGGTGGTCTGTAGATGTCTCATGCCTAGAAAATATGGATCTTTGCAGATTAGTAAAACCAGTAGTTGACATTGCCATTAAGTTTAGTTTTCCATAATTTTTACACCACAGGCATATAGCTCTTCTTTGTCCATCAAAATGAAATTTGTCAATCCAAGTAAAGTTTTTATTCCAAACGCTAAGCGAGGCATCACGCACTTTATTTCACTTGGACACTGTCCATCTGAACTGTCATTTCTAGAAACTTTAGCACAGTTCTGAATCTCAGTAAGCGTTCATCAGTTTTCCGTTTAACCCCAAAATATTTATCCAAATTTGTAAACGGGATTTTTTCTGAGTCTCGACGTGTCTTAATAACGAGTCGCATGCAATATTTATACGGCTTCAGTCAGAAATGAACACAGTGACAGGGATCGCGCTGGGTTTCGTCAATGTCGCAAACTGCGAATTTGTTTCCTTGTTAGCAAAAAAAATATACCATCTAGCGATATTCTTGGCGACATTTTTGACTGATAAAACTGTTTATACAGTCTTGGATTTGGAGTAGAAAAATTCAAAGGCACCATGACAGGAAGCCGCCAATTTGGATATAAAAATGCACAAGAATCTATTGTTGCAAAATCAAATCCATATTTCATATTGACAAACTACCCTAACAGTGTATTGTTATACCATAATTCGCTTATGCTAATGTATGGCTTGGTACTTAATGCTGTGATATAACAAAAATAGCCATGCAACTGACTAGCTACAATCGACCACCTCCGAAGGCGGGAATTGGAAATGATTACAGTCGATCAGACGACGACAGTTTTTTTTTTTTTTAATGTACCAGAAGAAAGTTTCGCTGTTTTTTTTTTAATGTACCAGAAGAAAGTTTCGCTGCTGCTACTTCAAAGAAAACTGATTACATTTGAAACGCCGAAATATACTAAGCAAATTTTTAAAAATTCTCTCTCAGTGTTCTACAATTATTTGATGTTGCCTCAACAATAACTGGTATTTGGTACTGCATAGAGAGCCTTTAACGGCGTCTTCAATAACACATGCTCCATCATCAAAGCAAGTCAACTACCTTTGATCAGAGAAAGTCAGCAGCAAACTTAACTAAAAGCGCTCTTTAATTTTTCATAGTAATTAGAACATTTTTATTGTGTTGCGAAAGTTTCTTGTTTATAACAAAAAAAAAGTGCGTACGGAGGACTCCTGCGTGGGTGTTTTTCTGCGTTCCAGATTTAAAAAATATGCGTTACTAAGCCTTTCCGAGATCTCTTCAAAGATCAAAATATATAAAACAACTTCGCCTTGATGAAATGTTTAAAATATAGCCAAGAATAATGTGTATCAGAAAAGTACATCTGATAATCCTATGGCCTCAACTTCAAGTACCCCGGATGTCCTACCTGCAGCACCAGAAATCCATGGTGAAGCAATCAGCTATTAGCAGACATTAATTCTGACGGCCCTCAATTTCCAGACCTTTGTTATTAACTCTACAGTTCAATAAATTTTAAAATTTGTCACTTTGAGATTGGTAGTAAGGCAACATTCTTTTAAGTAGTAGTGTTAAAAATTAAACACTTAAGACTCAGACTGTGAGAGGCGAAGGAATAAATAAAAAGTGTGTGTGTGTGTGTGTGTGTGACATTTTGACTTTGCACATGCAATTCCGCAACACTACCTTCACAGCCTATCTCAAAATATAAAATGGTTCCTCCCACTTAATACATTGCAAAAATTAGTTCCTTTCAGGAATATTTCACAATGAATGACAGAGCCAAACAAAACAACTAATATGGAGCATTATAGCCTTGTTAAACGGCGCATCAGATTCTACACACCACCTCCACGCCACCCCTTCCTCCTTTCTTCTTCTATAGATTTTATTGTTTGTCGGAAGCTGGACATAGTTATTTTATCATTTTGCTCTTCTGAGGAGGACGTCAATCCCGCCTTTTCCCCTTCTCCTCCCCTCAAAAAGGTGTTCATGACTCCGATTATATTTCATTAGTGTATTCATGCTCTAGACATATATCTCTGTTAATAACTGATTTCATTAGCATGTAAACGGTATACTTTCAACAAATGAAAAGTCAGAACTGGTTTTTCAAAGTCTTCTTTTTAAGCTGTTTTGTGCGCTTGATTTTCAGGTTGTGTAGAAAATAATTATCTAAGTCCGATCGTCTCTGTCAGGTCGTCTCGATCATCGTGTCCATGCGCTACGCACTACTTTATAAAGGGATGCAACCAATGTTGTCTTCTACTTGGCTCAATAGCAGGCTGGATTATTCACAGGGCAAAGTAGGCAACATTCCCAGGGCCCACGAGGATCAGGGGCTACGTATATTATCGTCAGATTTCACTGGCAGTATTGTTAATAGTGCTGTAACCATATCTATGGACAAGGCAGGATACCTATGGGCCCCAATGACGGCTGTGCAAAGGCCTTACCCCCCCCTCAGGCTTTACTCCAGCCCTGGAGTTGTTTCGTTGCAATAAATATTAATTATTTATTGGTAAATTCATATAACATCTATCAGGTGATAATACATCAATACTATCAAAAGTTTTATGTTGATATCTTCTTCGGATGGACAACAAATGCCAAAGTCGTTGTTGTTATAGGGTTTAATGCCATTTTTCAGCACAAGATAGGCTATAATGGGCAGCCAGTATTAATAATGGAGGAAAATTCCGGGAAAAAAACACCGACCCACGAAAAGCTAGTGGCAGTCTTTCTCATAACCTACGTTAGCCAAGCCTGGACTCGAACTCACGCAGACAGAGGTAAGATGGCAGTGATCCGTAACGGTCAGCGCTTTAGACCACTTGGCCATTCGGGGCCCTCCAAAGTTTCCATTACCATATTTGTATTAATGCACCGTATATAAATAGCATTTCAACGTAGTTTTTGACCTATTCCCGCAAAACATACAATACTCAACAATTTGAACTATTATATTGTTTGCAGGTGAGGGTGTAAATAAAAAAGAAGTGGTAAATATAGACGGATTCTACTGAAATGATTATTCTGATTGTCATAAAACATTATGAGACCGAATGATCTACAGATATAAGTGAACAAATATTAGTGAGTGGTAAATATTGAATCTGTTAAATGTGCTAAATATATTGCAATGTGTTACCAGTCTAGGCTCTTACAAAAAGTAATAAAAAAGTGAAGACAACAAGCTTTTTAAAATTAAACAAATAATTCATTTCCCTAGAATACAAAGTGAAAAATGAGAAGAAAAAAATATTTTACGGTTTTACGAATCAAATCCAAAAATAATCCAAGAATTAAAAATCCAAAATGGAAGGCGATGACGTCTGTTTTAGTCTGCGAAGTGATGTTGTGTCACCAGTTCTTTGTTGGATCACAGAAAATATTAATCCAGTTTTGAATTCCGTATAAATTTCAAGGAATGTCGTCGTCAAGAATTTTGTAGGAGCACTTATGTATTTCCAGGGAAACGAATCACTTGAAATTTCAATAAAATAAACTTTCAGCTCAAACTGGTCACAACAAAACTAAACGTGTCAAATGTTTGGAGCCCGACTGAACTATCTTCTATCAAGACAACAGTTATAGACTAATTTAAGACGCTAAACAGATTCCCGAATGAGGATCAAACTTCTAGAAAAATTATAAGTTTGCAACAGTAAATACATGTTTCATATCACCTACTCCAGGTTTGGACTTGACTTAGCATAATGGTTCTTACTCTGAGAAAGAATGTTTAAAAAGTTGTTTATCAAACCTGTCATTGCTTCCAAATCAAGATCAGAAAATAGATACAGTGTGTTTCTATTATTAGCAGTTTATAAATGAAACAAAGTCAGGTCAATCAGAACTGAACTCAATTTCTGGACAATGTTAAATCCAGTGAACAAAATTAAATAGCATGTAATGGAATACAAAAAAAACAACTAACAAACAAATAATTAAACTAAATATACATAACACTTCCACATAAAAGAAGAAGAAAGATTTATGTAATAAAGCTTTTTACATTACCATAGGTTAATTATACATGAGGTTTATATAAAAAATAACATAAGAAGAAATCTTATGAATGATACAAAGGATACATGAAATAATATATTTATATACACGGGAAATTACATTAAATTGTCTTTTAACTTGATGTGTCTGATGTCAATATTATATTCCTGTAACAACAAACTCCACTTGAATAATGATTTTTGTTTTTCATCTTGCCGATAAAAGAAAGGGGGATATGATGATTAAACAATAATCGGAGAAGCAGCTAAACCGATGTAAATTTCACAATGTTGTAATGCCACTATCAAAGCCAACCATTTCCCCTCGATTGTTGAATGATTTGTTGCGTGCATATTTAATTTCTTAGAAAGATAGCACACTGGATGGTCAACATCATTTCTATCTTCTTGAATTAATACTGCTCCAACCCCAACATCACTTGTATCAACAACTGGTTAAATAATTTGACTGGAATTTGGAGCTGTCATAACTGGTGATAACTTACGTATGGCCCTTAACTTATCAAAAGCCTCCTGACATTTTTCAGTCGAGTGAAACTTGGTTATCTTGCTCAATACATTTGTCTGGGGTTCAGCAATTACAGAACAATTGGAACATAATCACCGATAGTATCCATCAATACCTAAAAATATCGCATCAGTTGCTTTTTACTAACAGGCACAGTGAATTCAGCGATAGCCTTGACTTTAGTATCAGTAGATTTAACTTGCCCATTTCCCACAATATGTTCTAAAAATATTATACAAACAAGTCAGAACTCAGTTTTGGATAAAATAATTGGCAGACTTGCATTAGTGAGTTTGTCAAAGACTTTCCGAATTGCTCCTAAATGTTTTTTTTTATCGGTATGACATCATCAATGTAAGCATCACAGTTATATTGACCAGAGGTAATCATAATCATTCAAAGTTGAAAAGTACTTGGCTAGCCATTCATCTCAAACGGCATGACTTTATATTGAAAAGTCCATCTAGAGTCACGAGAGCCGAAATTTTCTTTTCACTGACAACTAGTCACCAGCAGGTACTCGAGAGGCCTCCATTATCTCATAAAAATTAAATTGCTAATGAAATAACAGTGGCAACAGTTTCACTAATGGCCCTGTGAAACAAACAGATATCATGATCTTTTTTCTGTTCGACAAGTGATTGCTGTTTGTCACTTTGATTAAAATAAAAAGAATTAGCAGTTAAAAGATCATTATGATCAATAGTCTTTGATTGATCCAAACAAGAAGTGAAAGTGGCCTTATCAAAAGCTTGATCAATGTGTTATTCCTCATCAAGATCATCCTCAAGAGCTTTCTTTGCTATAGCTGTAGTAACTGCACAAGCTGGATATAAATCAGGGAATGATTTTTTAATAGCATCGACTTTCTGATCCAAAGAAGACTTGTCAGTTACAAGTGAATTAACTACAATTTGTCCCCAGTTATCTCATTGCCTAGTTAATAAATGAATATTCTCAGCTGGTAAAGAATATACTGTTCCGACTGTCACGGGTACTGAAACTAAGTCTAATGACAAATTTACACAATGGAAAGGAACAATGACAAAGTCGCACTCTACTCCCTAAATAAGAACACTCTCATTAGAAGAACACTTCTCCAAAAAAATGCAAAGTACCTGATAAAAGACAGAGAAGCTCCTGTATCCCTTAAAGTTTTAATAGGGATAGGATTGGCCAAATCACTCAAGAGTGATGTAGAACTCTTTGGCATGAATGGTTCATAATTCTCCATAATAAAATCAGACTGGAGTTTATTAGACCCAACAAATGTATTGCTTTCAATACATGACCGTGAGCTTGACCTCATAGAAATAAGAGCATTTAGAATAAGTCTGTTTTGATTCTGATGACTATTTTTTATTTTCTAGCAATCAGAAATAACGTGTCCTTTCTTCTTACAAAAGGGACACATAGGTAGAGAAAATTATTGTTGATCAATTTTATCAGAAGCTTTATTTTTAAACTTTGTGCCAGACTGAATTTAGAAGGGCTCGTATTAACCTGAAATACATTTACATTTGCAACAAGACGACAGAAATGAACTCAAGTAGTTTTTATTCAAATATGAGCATTTGTTTCCGGATATTCTTATGAGGACAAACAAAACTATTCATGACGTTGAAATTGTAGATTCAAAACCTGTAAAATAACACCCACACAGGATGAACCCTCTCAAGCAGGAATACTTGAAAAAGAAAATTCGGTACTTGCTGGAGAACTATTTCATAAATCCCAGTAAAAGTGATTTGAGTTCACCGTGCATACTTGTTCCGAAACCCGATAAAACGTTCCGTATGTGCACTGATTATAGGAAGATGAACAGCGTGACAAAAACAGATTCATTTCCCTTACCAAGGATTGATGATTGCATTGATAAAAATGGAAATGCCAAACACGTCACCAAATTTGACCTTCTGAAAAGGATGTTGGCAAATTATACTGACGGAAAGAGCGAAAGAAATTTCGGTGTTTGTGACTCCAGATGGACTAAACCAGTATAAAGTGATGCCGTTTGGGATGAAGGGTCCTCCAAGTACGTTTTAACACTTGATGAATATGATCACGTCCGGTCTAGAGAACTGTGATGCCCATAATGATTACATCATTATCTACAACGACACCTGGAAAGGACATCTAGCCACGATTCAGAAATTCTTTGAAAGAGTCACTGATACTAATTTGACTATCAATTTATCAAAAAGTGAGTTCTGCCGTGCTTGTGTAACTTTCCTAGGATATATTGTGGGACATGGTCAAGTCAAATATGTTAAGAGAAATACGTTTCTATCGACCAAAAGATGTCAGGAAGCTTTCGATAGGTTAAAAGCAATAATCAAACGTGCGCCAGTTCTAACAGCTCCAAATGACAATTAGTCTTTTAAATTGTCTGTGGATGCAAGTGATGTTTGGGTTGGAGCAGAATTAATTCAAGAAGACATTAATGGTATTGGTCACCCAGTGTGCTATTTCTCTATGAAATTAAGTTAGCACCAAAGAAATTACTCAATAATCGAGAAGGAATGTTTAGCTTTAAGGCATTACAACATTTTGAAGTTTACAAAGCTCTGCTCCTTCTTCGCTTGTTGTGTATAGTGATCACAACTACCTTACTTTCATCAACAAGATGAAAAATAAAAATGAAATATTATTAAGGTGGAGTTTGCTTTTGCAAGAGTATAATCTGAACATCAGGCACATCAAAGGAAAAGACAAATTGATTACAAATGCACTTTTCCGTGTATAGAAATATTATTTTACATACTATTTATATCATACATAAGAATTTTCTTATGTAACTTTCTTTACCAAATGTATAATTTACATATGCTAAAAAGAAAGCTTTATTATATAAATCTTTCTTTTTTCTTTATGGAGAAAGTGTTATGTATATGTGATGAAATTGCTTGTGTGTAATTTTTTAAAATTCTTTTTATTTCATTTTTGTTTCATTGTATTTTTTGCAATAAATATTTTTGTCGGATTCTAGATTCTTTTTCAGTAATGAGATATTTATTTTTAACAGTTTGTTTATTTAAGACGAAGAAGTATTACCTGAAAATTATCTTTAAGTTTGTCTTCGGCTAGAAGCATTGTCAACAGGAAGTTAATATGAATTGTCAGTATCAGGGGCATACTTTCTTTGCGTGATCACTGTGTAAACAGCGCTTTTTATGATTCGTTCTTAAGTGGGGACTAATTGGTATAAGTGCTAAAATTAGTGTAGTAAATGAAGCTTTGGGGTTTGAAAAAAGCAATCCTAATATTTTTCGGGCAGAGTCATTCTAACACCTTGAAGGTACAAGGTGTATTATATTGTATTCTTGCCAGATTGTTTGTGCTTCGTCTAATTGTTGGATTTAATAATTTATTCCCCTTGAAATCTCAACAAGATGACTTTTTTTAAAAAAAATATTCTGAACGTTATTCATGGAAATTTATTCTGAAATTATTCGAAAACAAAGACCGTGATTCCAGTAAGGGGGTTTTGTTATTCGTATTTTGGACTGCATCCAACGTCATCATCTTTCATATTTGTACGTCGTCGGGACTCCAACCTGGATTCTAATAAGACTATTTAGTGATAGGAATTGTGATGTCATTCTTAAGATTAAATTTTGCATTATATTCACAAACTGTAAGTCCAGTTTACCAGTTTTTACATCGTTGTTTTGGAAAATAAATTGTTTTGTTGAAAAATATAAATCATACTTGTTGGCTTTCACTCTTTTCTTAGTTACTGAGTACGAGCCCTTGTCACGCAACAAAGGACAAACTTGATTCCTGTTAGAGAGAACGTCGCACTCGCAGACGGTAGACATATGCCGATCAACGGGAAGGGATATTTCTAAATGAACCTATATAGGGTTCGTCGACGACATAAAATGCATGTTGCTGACATTCCGATAGAGAGAATATGTGATTAGATTTTCTCTAGATAAACTTGTGTCGACTCGAAGTTAATAGGATCGTCCTTCCATCGGCAATGATAACTTAACTTGTACCTTTAAAGGAAAAGTATGATGCTCCAGAATAATAGTCGCTGTAACAGAGAACGTCCTAGTGATGCAAGAAATTATTGTTCCAGGACAATTTGACAAGCTGTTGTCTTCTGCAGTGCCTGAAATTGGAGTTATAGAGCAGTATCAGAAGTTTGGAGAGTGCCACGACATCTTATTCTCGAGAACGCTAGTCAGATGTGGGGAAGAGAGTTTGCCAGTACGGATACTGAATTCAACTGCAGATTACCAGATTTTCTATTCTAGGACAAACATAGCTGTCTAGAATACGTCGGAGAAGTCGTCGACTTAGAGGGAACAGCTACAGTTCGTTGTCTTCAAAATAAGGAGTCATACCTTCGGGTACCGACTCATTTAAATGAACTAGTTTAGGCATCAAAAGAATCAATCTCTGAAGAACTGACAGAGAAGCAATGGAGTGTTACGCCTGATATTCCAGTAGCTGCGATACAGAGGTCCTGTGGTAGTGACGAATTCGCACAGGCCCAGAAATCTGACTAGGATATCGCAGATGTAATGAGCTGGGTGGAAAACAGCAAACGGGAAGAAGTTGCCAGATATGGCTTGCTGATGAAAAGCCTCTGGAGTCAGTGAGATCAGCTAGAGATAAAGAACGCTAATCTCTGTCTCAGATGGGAGTCGCACGATGGTCGGAAAATTCACTGTCAATTATTGTTATACGAAAAAAGATAAATAATGTTCTACGTATGGTGCACGATTGGCGATGTGGAGGACACCTTGGCATCATAAGAACTCCTGAGAAGATTAGAAATGAGTATTATTGGGTCGGACTTCAGAAAGATGTGCAATTGTGGTGCCAGAAATGTGAGGCCTGTGCTAAGCGAAAGTCACAAGAACAGAAAATGCGAGCTCCATTGTAGCTGATTGAGTCAGGGGTTCCGATGGAACTCTAGACAGCTCGGGTGGCCTAGTGGTTAAAACGTCCGCCTCGGATGCGGGAGGTCGCGGATTCGAACCCAGTCCGATTCGTACCAAAAACTTTAAAAAATAGTACTAACAGCTGCCTCGCTTGGCGCTCAGCATTAAGAGGTTAGTGTTAGGACTAGTCCGCCTGGTATCAGGATAATGTGACTGGGTGGAACATCATGCCACATGTCTGCGGCATGATGCTCCAGTGTTAGACTGTCACACTTCAGACATCGTAGCTGTCACGAAAGATTATAAATCAATTTCTTCATTAAATACGTGTACTCGGATCTCGTTTCTTGTGTATTGTGTACAACGATACCAGAGGGTAAATGTATATTCTACATTATTTCAAAACAAATGAGTTCGATTCATTATCTGCCGCACGCGTGAAGTGCTTTCGATGGGAAAATCCGAACACTTAAATTCCAAAGACACTAAAATTGCAAAGACGGTGTAGAGATACATTATCTGTGTATAAATACTTCACACTATAATCAGATCGACACATTATGGACCTTTTTTGTCAGTCGGAGGTCCACTTAGAGACCTGCATATCTCCAGCTGTAGAGGTATGTAATTTATTTAAATATATTTTTTCTAAATTATAGCTATTGTTCGGTCATGTTTTTTTTTCGTATTTATGTAGCTTCGACTTGCATAGTATAATGCTATTATTTTGTATTCATATATGTGACTTAGCAAAGTTGTATTTAGTTAAGAACCGTTTAGTGCATTATGAATCCTATGATTCACCAGTTCACTTCTCAACCTGTTTGTTGTTTTGCAATTAAAGACATAATGTATCAATTATAACTAACCTTATAAAACGTCATTACGTGTTACCGTATACACCAGTGTCATTCATAATACACGGTACTGGATGTATTTTTCAGCTGCATGTGTGTGTGTGTTGGTAAATAAATTGTTTTGTTAAAATATACAAAACTTGTTGGCTTTCACTCTTTTCTTAGTTACTGAGTACGAGCCTTTGTGTTTTAGAGCTACTTCAAGCCGTTTCAATTGCTTCGAATATTTCGACGATGTTCGGAGTGATCCATGCTGATCGTTGCTAGTCGGGTTGCAGGTGATCAGGCGTTGCAGACCAGAGTGGTGTGCGATAATTGCTTGTCTGACCTAGGAATCAATGGTGGTCGGTGACTACATATAATATTTGCATATTTGGCCAGTGGAACTGGTAGCAAAGAGTGACGTGAAGGGAGTATATATGTTGCTACATGTAATCTTTTGGCCATGGGCTATGATAGGGGTTTTGTTATACCTAGTGTTTAGAGAGGAAGATATATCTTGTGATATCTGCTTTATTAGCATTTTTTTCACTACTTTGATTGAGTAAAACATTAGTTCACTATTTTGAGTGAGTAAAATAGCAGTTCACTATTTTGATTGAAGACTTCATTTTCATACTTTCATTTTTTGATAGAGCCTAAATCAAACTTTCTTTTATTTTGTCCTAGTACCATATTTGACCATGTTTGCATTTATATTTGTTGCATTAGTAGGTTCGTGCGTATTGTGTTAATTCGTCCAATATTCGCACCCATACACGCACGTATCAGTAATATTTATTTTATTTTAATCATACATCATTAAATATTGTATTTGCATTACTAGCAATAGTGTTTGCTGGTAATCTGGAAATCCAAAACTTGGTTATCATGTTACAGTAGTGATATGACTGAAATTTTTTTAAAGCTACGTAAAAAATCTAAATCACTCACTCACCCGATGGAACACATAGCTGTTGACATCTTAGGGCCACTTCCGAAGACCAATAATGAAAATGTTTATATTCTCGTGATTGCAGACTACTTTGCAAAATGGACTGAGATATTCCCCCAATGCCTTGTCAGGAAGTTACAGTTGTCGCAAAACTGATAGTATAGGGAGTCGTCACACGTTTTGGTGTGCCACGACAGATTTACACGGATTTAGGCCGACAGTTTGAGAGTGAGCTCCTTCGTAAAATATGTCGACTCTTTGGAATCGAGAAAACTAGGTCCAGTCCATACCATGCACAAGGCGATGGCATGATGCAAAGGATGAACCGAACGCAGAGCATGCTATCTGTTTTTGTCGAAGAACGACAAAGAGACTGGGATGAGCACCTCCCATATTCAGTGAAGGCATACCGCTGTGCATCCTCAGGTTTTACTCCCAATTTTATGATGATGGGAAGGGAGGCAGACTTACCGTTAGGCGTTGTTTTTGGAAAGCCACCTAATCAACGTTACAGCGTTACACCTTTTCTCCTCCGCCTCCTACTGCTGATACTATTACCTACTACTACTACTGCTGCTGCTGTTACTACTACTACTATTACTACTACTACTACTACCACTACTACTGCATTACAACTATTATGACAAATTTAATCAGCTGTTCATGGTACCGGTTCACATTACAGTACAATATAATGGTGGAACAGATGGCACAATGAACAATATGACTACTTCTACTACGACTACCGATGATGCGAATAATATGATTTTATGATGATAGGAAGGGAGGCAGACTTACCGTTAGGCGTTGTTTTTGGAAAACCACCAGATCAACGTTACAGCGTTACACCTTTCCTCCTCTCCCCCTGCGGGTTCGGGGTTGTAGAATTGGCCCGACGTGCCTCGCTACGTGTCGTAAAAGGCGACTAAGTAGAGGCAACCTGTTTGCCGTGGGTTGCGACCCGTAACGGAGGAGGAAAGGATCCTGGTAGTTGCAACACACTACTTTGGCCTCTACTTCTCCTAAGACGGGTGGTTGAGATGGGCCCAATCTCGACAAATCGGCTGGTCACGCCGAGCCCTAGGAAGTCTTTATTAACTCTGTCATCTCCTTTTACTTTATTTTACTTTATTCTTGTATCTCGCTTGATACCACCGTTGCCCCTATATTCTATTGCTATATCTTTTCCTTTCTTAAATCTTAGAAGACTTCCTAGAAGGCGGTGGCTTAACGGGTCAATCGGGGGGTAATTTTACTAACCTTCGAAATTGGCGACTTCAGGGTCAACTAAAGGTAATTTTACCAACTGAGTATCGTATTTGTGTATCCCTGGCACTTGAAAAGTGTCCCCTTGTTGGGCTCCTTGGTGGGTGGGGAGCACTGGTGCTGAATTTTTCAAACTGCCATCATGGAGAATTCAAAAAAAAACCTCCAAAAACGAACCAAACCAGGATCTGACACAGATGATGAACCATGTGGCGTGGATTCATTTCCACGCTTCATGGTAATACAATCAAAAGATGCCACAAAAGCACTTACTACACTTTCTTTTTTCGTTATAGAAAAGACAATAACCGGATTGATTGGATCGCCAAAAAGTGTTAAAAAGTTGAAATCGGGTTGTCTACTTGTTGAATGTCAGCGACGAGGTCAAACAGAAAACCTCAAAAAAATAAAAACATTCTTCGATATTCCAGCGTCGTCGTTCGCCCACACAGCATTGAATACCTCCAAAGGTGTTACTCGCTGTCGTGACTTGGCTGGAGTCACCGACACAGATATCATTGAAGGAATGAAAAATGAAGGTGTCACTGCAGTCCGCAGAATACGTATCAAACGTAACAACAATCTGCAGGACACCAACACCATTATACTCACCTTCAATAAACCAACAGTACCCAAAGTGGTCAAAGTTGGTTTTTTGCAAGTGAAGGTTGACGTATATATCCCCAACCCACTTCGATGCTACAAGTGTCAAAAATATGGACACCATGAAATCCGCTGTTCAAGAAACCAAATATGTGGTCGATGCGGAGACAACTCTCACCAGGAATCGGAATGCAAAACAACTCCACATTGTATCAACTGTGGAAAAGAACACCACGCCAATTCCAAGGATTGCGATACCTGGAAACAAGAGAAGGAAATTCAGAGGATCAAATATACTTCCAACATTCCCTACCCAGAGGCTAGAAAGCTAGTACAGTCAAAAACATCTCTTTCTGGCCCATCCTTCTCTACTATAGTGAAAAACAATCCAAAGACATCGAAGGACGCTCAAACTCAAACAGATATACCCTATTCAACATTAAAACATAACACCCCACATTACCAAGCACAAAAAACCACGGCATCTACCCAAACGACCTTTAATAACAATCAGCAAACTAAGTCACCAAAGAAAAGCAAATCCCATGGAAATAGACAACAAAAGGGGTCAGATGACCCCATCAAACTATTCAATAGGTTTGGGGACATTGAGAAGATACTGCTCCGTGTTCTCAAGGTAGCTCAAAACCTAACAAAAGAATCACATCCGTACTTCCCCTCAGATAAATAACCCTATAGATGTTCCCCTCGAAAAGTCTAACCTAAATCCAAAACATCCATTCTAAATTTATAATGAAAAGCACAATAATACAATGGAACTGTCGAGGACTTAAAGCTAATTACAATGAGATTCTTCTGCTTTTAAATAAATATGATCCAGCTTTGTTATGTCTTCAGGAAACCTTTTTAAAAGATACGGACAATATCACATTCAAAAACTACTCCCTGTTTAACACATACCTACAAAACGTTGACAGGGCCTCAGGGGGGGGGGTGTCTATTGCTGTGAACAATAGAGCCCCACATATAAAACATCCCTTTAAATACAAATCTACAAGCCATTGCTGTAAGTGTCACTCTACATCGGGTGATTACATTTTGTTCTGTCTACATACCACAAAATACTAAATTATCACCAAACGAATTAGACATACTTGTTCAACAACTTCCCACGCCATTTGTTTTACTTGGTGATTTTAATGCCCATAACATTTTATGGGGATCGAAATACATAAGTGACAGAGGGAAAAAAGTTGAAGAATTTGTTGCTAGATACGACTTGTGTCTATTTAATAACAAGTCTCCGACTTATCAGCACCCAGGAACGGGCACATACACTTGCATTGACTTAACAATATGTACTCCTTCACTTCTGTTGGATTTTAATTGGAAGGTCGCTGATGACCTTCATAGCAGTGATCATTTTCCAATATATCTTAAGAACACCAATACCAAAATTGATGACACAATTCCACAGTGGAACTTAAAGAAAGCTGACTGGGCCAAATTTGAAACACTTTGTACAATGAGACTTAACAGGAATACCATACTAAATGATGATAATCCAATTCGACAATTTACATCTATCGTAATCGAGATTGCAGAAGAGTCCATTCCTAAGTCCTCGACAAATTCTCAAAAAAGCCCAAACCATGGTTCACTAAAGAATGTGAAGAAGCCATTAAACAACGCCGAGAAGCACTGAACAAATTCAATAATCGTCCAACGCCCGAAAATCTAGCTCAATACCGTATTACGCGCGCTAAAACTCGCCGCACGATTAAAGAAAATAAACGAACATCATGGAAAAAATATGTTTCAACTTTAAACTCTCGTTCCTCTATAAACAAAGTTTGGGACACGATCCGCAAAATAAATGGTAAAGGAAAATACAATTGCCTCCAACACCTGAAGCTAAATAACATCAATTATAAAAGCAAGCATGAAATAGCTAATGTACTTGCTGATTGTTTCTCCGAAAATTCCTCATCGTCTAATTATTCCGAAGCTTTCCGAAGACTTAAAATTCAAAAAGAAAAAATACGGTTGAAATTCACATCAAATAACTTAGAGAGTTATAACCAACCGTTTTCATTGTCGGAACTTATGGAATCCTTGAATAAGGCCAATGATACTTCCGCTGGGCCTGACGATATACATTACCAGTTTTTAAAACACCTTCCAGATCCATCCTTGAGATTTCTTCTGGAAATCTTCAATGAATAATGGATTATTGGCAATGTACCAAAAATTTGGAAAGAAGCAATAATAATACCAATCCCCAAACCAGGCAAAGATAGCACAGATCCTACCAACTACAGACCTATATCACTAACTAGCAGTGTATGTAAAACAATGGAACGAATGATCAATTCTCGGCTTGTATGGTATCTGGAAAGCAACAATTTAATTTCTCCTTTCCAAAGTGGCTTTCGTCATGGTCGTAGTACCAACGACCATCTGGTTAGACTCGAAACATTTATTCGTGATACTTTCGTAAAGAGGGAACATTTAGTAGCGGTTTTCTTTGATTTGGAAAAGGCCTATGACACAACATGGAAGTACGGGATACTAAATGACCTTCACGATCTGGGTCTAAAAGGCCGACTGCCCTCATTCATATCAAACTTCCTCTCAGACAGGGAATTCAAAGTACGAGTGGGCTCCACCCTCTCTGATATACATGATCAAGAGACGGGTGTACCTCAGGGCAGTATTTTATCAGTGACGTTTTTCAATATAAAGATTAATAGCATCACCAAGTGTCTGATGCCAGGTGTGGATTGCTCATTATATGTTGATGACTTTTTAATATGTTACCGATCCAAACACATGCATACAATTGAAAGACAATTACAACAAAACATAAACAAAATTCAAAATTGGGCCAATACTAATGGCTTCAAATTCTCGAAATCAAAAACTGTCTGTATGCATTTCTGTCAGTTACGAAGACATCACGATGGACCTAATCTCACGCTGGAAGGAACACCTATTCCAGTTGTTGAGGAAACAAAATTTTTAGGCATTATCTTCGATAGAAAACTGACTTTTATTCCACATCTGAAATATTTGAAAGCCAAATGTTTGAAATCTCTTAATTTACTTAAAGTAATAGCGCACACTGACTGGGGTGCTGATAGGAGAGTCATACTCAATTTATACAGAACGTTTATCCGCTCCAAATTAGACTGTGGTTGCGTTGTCTATGGTTCAGCAAGGAAATCGTATTTAAAGATGCTTGACCCAATCCATCATTAGGGAATAAGACTTGCCCTGGGAGCATTTAAAACATCCCCGTGTGAAAGCCTCCTCGTCGAAGCGGATGAGCCACCCTTATCACAACGCAGAGAAATGCTTTCCGCACAATATGCTATCAAATTAAGATCCAGCCCTCTGAACCCAGCTTTTTCGGCAGTTTTTGAACCAAAATATAAATCCTTATATGACAATAAACCAAATGTCATACCTACATTTGGCATTAGAATATCACAATTTCTCGAAAGTACTCAAATTGATTTTTCAAATATTCTGAAAGCCAACATCTCCGAAACACCCCCATGGCTACTTCAGCAACCAAGGGTAATTTTTACGTTACATGATGGAAAACAATCGGAGACAAACCCTTCCATTTTCCACAACTCTTACCATGAACTCCTCTCACAATTTGAAAAATATACAAAAATATATACCGATGGATCAAAAGATGAGGAAAAGGCTGCTGCAGCCTTCGTAAGTGGAAACCACACAACCAAAGTTCGCTTGCCAAATGGTACATCCATTTTTTCAGCCGAAACTAGAGCAATAGACCTTGCTTTGCAATACATTGCAAGCAAGCGTATTTCAAATAGCATAATATTCTCCGACTCACTATCAGTACTTCAGTCACACATAACAGAAAACTGGAGAATCCATTATTAGCAAATATTCTCCTTAAGCATACTGAGCTGAGTACCTCCCACAATATAGTATACTGTTGGTTACCCAGCCATGTAGGAATTAAAGGCAATGATAAAGCAGATCGTGCTGCTAAAATGGCCCTATTACTAGAACCAACTGATTTTAAAGCACCCTATACTGATTTTAAACGTTGTATCAAAGACTGTTTATGCCAGAAATGGCAGGCATCAAAAGACTGTTTATGCCAGAAATGGCAGGCATCATGGAATGATGCCGTGAATAACAAACTTCATGCCATCAAGCCAACCTTAGGAGAATGGACCCCTTCCTACATATCCGTCCGTAGAGAGGAGGTAGTCATTGCAAGAATTCGACTCGGTCATACTTATTTAACACACTCCTACATATTAAAAGGAGAAGACCCACCAGAGTGCATAGCTTGTAATGAACCATTCACTGTTAAGCACTTTATGCTGGAATGCTTCGATCTTGAACCTAGGCGTAATCATTACTACGTTGTGCAAGACATGAGGGAGCTCTTTGATACAGTTAACATTACCAACATTATAGACTTCCTTAAGGAAGCAAACATTTATAGTAAGTTATAGCTTTTATTTTATCACCTTGTTTAGTTTTGTGTTATATTTATGCAGTCGATAGATTTTGATTGTCAATCATATGTTTTCGTTGTCATACATTTGCACACCCCGTTGATCGGGAAACTTTTAATTATTTACAATCGTTCACATTTTTATCGGTTTACCTTTAACTCTTTGGTCTCCAATCGCTGGTCGATAAAATTATTTTACCATTTATAAATGAAAAAGGATATAAACTAATGTTTGGCGCTAAATAGCCACATAGTGCTGATGCGCCGTAAAATTAAAAATCAATCAATCAGTCAACCTTTCCTCCTCCGCCTCCTACTGCTGATACTATTACCTACTACTACTACTGCTGCTGCTGTTACTACTACTACTATTGCATTACAACTATTATGACAAATTTAATCAGCTGTTCATGGTACCGGTTCATATTACAGTACAATATAATGGTGGAACAGAGGGCACAATGAACAATATGACTACTTCTACTACGACTACCGATGATGCGAATAATGATTTTATGATGATGGGAAGGGAGGCAGACTTACCGTTAGGCGTTGTTTTTGGAAAACCACCTGATCAACGTTACAGCGTTACACCTTTCCTCCTCCGCCTCCTACTGCTGATACTATTACCTACTACTACTACTGCTGCTGCTGTTACTACTACTACTACTACTGCATTACAACTATTATGACAAATTTAATCAGCTGTTCATGGTACCGGTTCATATTACAGTACAATATAATGGTGGAACAGAGGGCACAATGAACAATATGACTACTTCTACTACGACTACCGATGATGCGAATAATACTGTCATTACTCCTACTTATGATATTATTTATTCTAATGACATTGCTACAACAACACCAACAACAACAACTAGTACTACTACTACTACCAATACTGTTAATACTACTGTCAGTACTACTACTTTTATAAGTGTTGTTGATATTCGTGTTGTTATTGCTACTACAAATACAAGTACACCTGACATAAGTGATACTACTGCTACTACTACTACTACTACTACTACTACTACCAATACTACTACTACTACTACTACAAGTGATAACGCTAATACTACCATCATTACTACTACCAATCCTAATACAAAATATACTACCAAAACCTATTACTATTACTACTACTCCTATTACTACTCCTATTGCTACTACTACTACTACTACTACTACTACTACTCCTATTTCTACTACTACTCCTATTGCTACTACTACTCCTATTGCTACTACTACTCCTATTACTACTACTACTACTACTACTACTACTCCTGTTACAATTCTACTACTACTCCTATTACTACTACTACTCTTACTACTACTATTTTATTGCTAGTACTACTCCTACTACTACTACAACTATTAATATTACTACTAGTAATAGTGAGTGATACTGCTTAAACTACAGCAGTTACTACTACAACTACTGCTACAAGTTATAATAGTGTTGTTCCTTTTAGTATTGTCACTAGCATTACTGACACTGTGACGCTGGTCATATTACTGATATTTGTTATTACAATTGGATTATCCGATCGTATTTGCGTTCTGTTATTTCAGTGTCTTTTTTTTAAATTTAACACCTTGAAACTCGATCTATTGATAAAAACTGTCAGGTGACTCTCTTTAAAAGGGTCATAGAGACCAATGTTGGACTATACCGAAAAAATTCTTAAAATTGGTGTGGAACAGATGCGTGCAGATACTTAAAGAAGGGTGGGGTAGGTTGTGGAAACCCGATATAAACGGTGGCGGGTGTGTGTGTGTGTGTGTGTGTGTGTGTGTGTGTGTGTGTGTGTGTGTGTGTGTGTGTAAGCCAATCAAACCCTGTGGAAGAAATATAAAAAGGCAGACATAGTAGATACGTAATAAGTACCACAAGTGAACAGTACCGTGTGTGACAATGTATTCTATAATTCACCAGTTTCCAATTAGAATTAATGTGACTGCTATACTGAAATTCTTAATTCATTATTTGAACATCCGTATCTGTCTGCCTTTGAGTATCCGTGTTTATCTTGAACGTAGATATCAATTTAACCTGGATGAGGAAGTGAATTTAGATAGAATGACAGAAGTGTTGTATTCTATTGGTTATATAAAGAAATAAATATCACGATAATCTCTGTGTAAGATCATTGGATGATTAAAAAATAAAGGATGTGACGATAATCTCCCAGTGAGTTCATTGGATGATTCAAAGATACTGCCTTTACAAATTTACGCAATATTTCAGCTAAAATCTTAGAAATTTTTCTTCGTATGATAATATATGCCCTTATATTATCAGGAAGTTCGTTTGTAACGTTTACTTTAACTTTTGCAAAGCAGGTAGTTTGTCATAATTGAAAGACGCATTCTAGAATACACGCACGCAGAGAAAAGCGGGATATTTATTTCACACAGGTATATTAGACAAAATACAATGTTTAGCTCTTAATACTTCATGAATGTCAGGGGTTTTCTTAGTAATAAAATACAAGTTTGATATTTGACTGAATAGGGTGAGTACACATATGGGCATAGAAGATAGACATTTGTGAGACAATATATTGTAACTACTTTTTGAGAATTTAAGTTTAAGGTAATCACTTCGTGGGATAAAATGTCATGTTATGAAATCAAAGGTTTCCTTCATTGATATTACTTGAACTTTGAGAATTTTGAGTGGATTATAATAATCTAAAATGCATGCATTTAAACTGAACGTTTAACTGAACGGTTTCAAATGACAATCTGAAACCGAGATTTGTTATTGGTTGCTTCAATCAATGTATACACAATAGCTGGATCCAATCAATGTATACACACCATCTGGATCCAGTCAATGTATACACGCCAGTCAAGGTATACACACCATCTGGATTCAGTCGATGTATACACACCATCTGGATCCAGTCGATGTATACACACCATCTGGATCCAGTCAAGGTATACACACCATCTGGATTCAGTCAATGTATACACACCATCTGGATCCAGTCAAAGTATGCACGCCATCTGGATCCAGTCAATGTATACATACCATCTGGATCCAGTCAATGTATATACACCATCTGGATCCAGAAAATGTATACACACCATCTGGATTAGCTTCACAATCAAAATGTTCAGGGGTTAATCCTCATTGGAGGGTTAAATGAATATAAATTAACAGCTTCTGACTTTTTAAGGAAAGCCACAATGGCTGAAAACGATTTATGTAAAAAAAAAATAGTTTCCAAGATTTCTCATGGTTCTTTTCCTAAAGTATACCGTCTATACCTCTTTCATATTTATTAACTTGAAAAGATTATCGTGAGGAAAACGAACGAAAAGTATATCTCTGCTCGAAGGAAAATCTGAGCACGCCCCATCCTACTCCAATCCGAAAATTAAATGGTCAGTCAGTAATACTGAGATCAGGTAAATATTCATTTCAATTATTAGGCATTTTTAATCATGGATTTAATTTGGACATCATCATATTAAAAATACGTTTTGTCCAGCTGAATATATTTTGCATATTGTTATATTTATATGCTTTACATGAAAAATGCCAACTAGGTCGATTATTGATTGTTTATACTGTAATCATATCAGCTACAACCGGTGTATAATAATAATAATAATAATAATAATAATAATAATAATAATAATAATAATAATAATAATAATAATAATAATAATAATAATAAAATGACGATGATGCCGGTGATGATTGTACATTAAATGTTTTATTGCAGATTGTTGTAATGGAGACATGCGTGAAAGAGATGCTTTGGATATTTGCCTTGGGCATATTTCGACAAGGTAAGAAAATTTAAATATTCTAGTAGAGATGGTAGCTTTAGATGATAAGCACGCGTTCAAAAAATACTGATATACTTTAAACCGTAACTGTTGTATTCAGAATCCGAAAACCTTCGCTCTCATCTATTTCTCTTCATGAAACATCATAAAGCTAAAATTATTTTTCCTCAATATACGACCCCAAATCTTACTTGAAAATATTGTAACCCATCAGAATACTGGATTTGTCTATTTTGAGTAAGGGACTGACCATTTCATTTTCGGGGTGTGATGGGGTACTGGAATGATGTTTTATGAAAGTTTCCACGCTCCCTCCCTCCCTCACCCCTCCACTTCACGAAAATAAAGTGGTAAACCGAAGGTCCTCCTCAACGAATGCGTGCATACCTTTCTAAGGGTTAAATTCTACCAGAGTGCGTACACACACACACACACACACACACACACAATGCTAAATGCGAACGGCATCATATACAGTATACATGTAATTATTACTTTAGAACATGGTTTCTTCTTAAGAAATACTCGCCTAACACCTTTAAAGTTTGATCATAGACAGTCTAAGACATGTGGTTTCCAGTAATAGCTCAAGGTACTAGGGGAATTTAAATTCAATAACTTTTCAGCACGAAAATTCATACTCCTACTGACTGTCAGCACCCACCCCCAAGATGTAAAAGGAAGTAATTAATCTTTGGCATGTAAGAAATGGAACCAACATTGTGAAACTTTCTGAATTCCGTACGTGTGCTCTCTGATAATACACAATGTCTTGACTTTTAAACCTTGTGTTTGAGTGTCGAGTTTAAAGCTTGAAAATTACGAGAGTCAAGAATACACACCCATTTTCCACAAGTTGCTCCTACTATTTCTACCTAAATATTATTACTTATATTATGAAGAATTCAATAACTGTAAGGAATGTAATTTTCCACCACTATATTTTGAAGAGATCTTTCCAATTCAACCACCAATTTATTATGATAGAAAAGGATTCTCCGCCACTATATTATAACATGAAAAGTCTGGCGTTGTTGTTTAGACGTTTTCTATCATAACCTTCTTCTCGTGTCTCGTTACGAGAAGGAAGACAGTTCAGCATTCATAAGAATAAGGTGTCACTTATGATGGTGTAGATACGGTTACATCTTTTTGTGAGGAAGCTTTGGCTACGAGAAGGTACCAAGAATCTGTAAGAAATTGACGTGACACTCTTCTTGAGCTTGGAATTTCACTTTATTGACACACACACACACACACACACACACACACACACACACACACACACACACACACACACATATATATATATATATATATATATATATATATATATATATATATATATATATATATATATATATATATTCTAAAGATACAACATGTAAATTTATTTATGTTGAAAATACATACAATACATATTACAATACTTATTAAATAGTTCTTCCACAATCTAGTATTTCATTTGTCCATTCATTTTTCTGCATTTTTGAATACAAGTGATTTAAATATTCAAAGAGCCTAAAATTCAATAACTGTAATAAATGTATTTTATTTTATTTATTGTAAGGTAAAGACCTGAAAAAGATCTGTGAATGTTATAATTATTATTTAAAGAATATATATTTATTCTCAATTATATTATAACATGAAGCTAGTAATTATTTCAAACAAATACTAATGAACAGCGAAGCTATAAAATATTTCATTACATTATGATTGTGGAAGAAGGGAACTCAATAATATTATATTATAAATACAATGAACACCAATTCAGTAAACTATTAAATCAGTAAAATATTTCATAGTAGAAAAGAGAACTCACTATTACATTATATTGATGAAATAAAAATAATTCAGAAGAATACCACAACTCACTATAAAATCTTTAACTTCCAAAAGCGAGTATAAAGCATAATTTTCTTACCTGTAAGAAATAGACATGACACTCTTCTAGAGCTTGAAATCTCACTGAGAATAACCAGTCCAGTGCCTATTTTTATATCCTGGAACTGGCAATTAACAGCGCTTCATCCGAGGTCACAAGATGATGTCTGTCTAAAAATCACACGTGCTTCTTGCGTGCTAGTCAAGGACAGCTTTAACTTTATATCAAGTTTTAGGGGGGGGAGATAGAGTGTGAGTGTGTGGACAGTATTTTTCCGAAGTAGCGACCTTTTGGATCATACATTGTCCATAACCTTCCAGTAGTAAGTGGTCATTCACACTGTGAACTTAATATATTTAATTAATTCCCTAGGTTGATTATCAATTACTTTGTTCCCAACATCACAACGCAATTTAATAAGGGTTTATTGACTGAATGGTGAGATAAAACATTATTCGGCTTCTATCCGATGGTGAACTATTGAACTGGCTTATTAATTAGGCTTTTTCCATTACCAAGTGAAAGCTGAACAATAATAAATGCTTAATCTAAATTCATTTCAATGTCCTTATTATATTCAGGATATGAATTATTGATTGGGCCACGCTTCTCCTACAATTCAAATCAATATCAAAGCACTATCTTAAATTTGGATGTGTTTGTCTTCCAATAACTAGAGATTTCAATATGTTGTATACAAATTAATATTTTCGTTTCTTTCTTTTAAAATTGATATCTTGATACTTATATTGGTATTGTTGACCAAACCAACCCTTTCCATTTTCTTATATATCCTCCTCTTGTCTACGCTACATCACAGTTTATGTTAACATGTTTTATTCCACTTAGTAACTACAATCGCAGCTCCAGCGATCAAGGTCTAACGGTAACTTGTATTTCCATATGCAGAGGTTCCAAAACGTATGTCCAGTTTTACAACTCGACTCTAACAAAACCATACTAAGTAAAAAGATATAAACCAGTCAAATAGTTTGTTGCTACATAGTTTCACGAACGATGTCAGTCAACTTAAGATACCAACGGAAGTAGGTAACATACTCTCCTTCTGGATTTAGCCTTATTCTTATTGCGCATTCTTCAGTTTCATTTGGCAATAAAAGTTCTGTGTTGACGTTCAGAAATTATTTTGTTTTCAGCTTTCGTTCCAGCGACTAACGCAGCTCCTTGCCTCAGTTCCTCCAAATGGAAATTTAACCTGTCCTGCAATGACGACGGAAAAATTTTCGATGTAAACGTCACTTCCGCCACTGGGGAATGTGAACAAAGCTCGTGCAATGGCTATACACCGCAACTTATCATGCAGAAACTTAATTGTTATTGGAAAAACAACTGTTCTATCGACCTCCGTAAGGACATCATAATACAGAGTGTAGATGACCAGAGAAAATGCATTGGAACTAAACCCGATGTTTTGTTATTGCACTCGTGGAAATGCACCAAAAAAGGTAAGTAATGTTTCCTCCATATTTAATGACTGTCGATTTCCTCATTTTCTGCTAATAAAAGTTTAAATTTAACCTGGTTTTAAAATATCTTTGTAAATATTAAAATCTGTATAGATTCTTCTAGACTGTATTTAGGAGCTTAAAAGTGTTGAGTCAAAGTTAGGGTTGCCATGTATTACGTATAACAAGGAACCTTTCCATATAGAATAGGAAAATGTTGGGAAGCATTATGTCATTTTCACGGATATGTATTCCGTATTTTGGATCTCTTCGTATGTGACCGTTTTGTAACAGTACGCTATTCACAGGCAGTCATAATTCTGAATTCTAGGTATATATATCGTACAATAACCCTTATACAAAATTGACTTGTAACAAATATCATATGAAAAAATCGACAATGTTGTTAATTTTGTTTTTATTTGTATGTTTCTTAAATTCGCTAAAAAGACTTTACATTCAAAATACATTCGTTGAAATGTACTCAGAAAGATGTTTACTATTTTTACAGGTGTAAAGATTTACGATTTCACAGAAAAGACAGATTTTAAAATTTTATTTGACAGAGGAATACTTCGTAGCCACGCACGGTTTCCTTGGGACTACTTCTTTTCTGACTTCTGCACAAATTACAAAAGCTTTACGTGTAGTAGAACTGTTACATTTTGGTTGAAACCTAAATATACATTCGTAATTACTGTACACAAAGTCAATGTTACTGAACCAGACAGTCTAACTTGGTATACAAAACAAGACACCACACCCAGGCCAGTTTCTATGGGTACAATGACTTTTGATGACAGTGCTGAAGCAATATCATTGCAACTAAATCTAGCTGAAGACTCAAAAGGAGATTCGGGATTCCTTATTTGCTATCAATGTAAGTAACAACAATTAAGTAGGGTTTTGTTAATTATATCAAATTGATTTATATTAGATAAATAAATTTTTTTGTGGCCACAATATTTAAGTAATACTATTCATTTTAAATATTATCCCGAGTTTTCAAAAGTTTTATTTGTACCTATTTCCAACAAGCAAACATGTATGAGTACTCCCCGTATAAATTTTAAGTTGGTTTCGGAATGATGTCAGTCATTGGCTTCTGGTGAATTCTTTCGAGAAAAAAACTGCCCTATTACATTAAGATGAATATTGAATGTTTTAAGAGACAGGTTTTGTTATCTATTGCAATTGTAAGAATGACTTTGAATGTCTGAAAATGGCATAAGACCGACTTTAATCAAAATATGCTTGATCTGGTTCATAGTCATAGTCCTTTCATAGCCATTAGTAATGGAGCAATAGGCGACTTTCACCTTGCACGGTCAACCGCATCGCACCTGCTGAACGTTATTGCTGATATGGTACATAGAAATTCCTAACTGTGGAATAGATGAAAGGTTTAATATATTTTAAGTAGAAATCAATACTGTGATCAGCAATACATTTTTATATTCGATACTGCTCTGAGACTGATTTCAATAATAGTGTAACATAGCGAATACACACTGTTACGTATATGTGATTAAATTGCTTGTGTGTAAGGTTTATAATTCTTTTTATATCATTTTTGTATTTAATTGCAATGAATATTTTTATCGGATTCGGGATTCTATTTTTCGTAGTGAGATATATTTTTATCACAAAGTTGTTTACTTAAGACGAAATAGTAATACATGTGAATTATCTTTGAGTCCGTCTTGCCTTGATAACAAATCAACAGGAAGTTAAAATGATTGGCCAGCATCACGGAAATACTTTCTTCACGTGATCAATGTTTGTAAATAGCCTTTTTATGATTTCTTTTTAAGTTGAGGAACATTGGCCTACGTGTGAATTTTAGCGTACTAAGAGACCACATGACAAATCTCGCGAGATTTGAAGTAATGTTCTGAGTTTGAATACGCATTCTTAAAATTGGTTTAGAGAGAGTCATTCAAAACCTTGAAGGAACAATGTGTATTTTTAAATTTGTTGCCATAATATTTTATTCTTTGTCTGATTTTTGGATTTAATAATTTATTCTCCTGTTCACTCAACAAGTTGACTTTCTTATAAAATATATTCTGAAAGTTATTCATTGAAGTTTGTTTTGGAGTTATTCGGAAACAAAGATTGTGATTCAAGTGAGGAATTGTTGATATTCAGACATTGGACTACATCTGACGTCATCGCCGTCCATATTCTTACGTCGTTGTTTTGTTAAAATTTACAAAGCTTGTTAGCTTTTACACTTTTCTTTGTTACTTAGTACAAGCCCTTGTCAAGTAACAACTCACACATATTCCATTATTAAGCACTTCGTCCTACAATTTAGAAACTTGACGAGCCTAATATGCTTAGGGTTGGACCAATTTCTTACACGGTGCCAGATTAGTGGTGTTTAGCGCCATCTAAATATTGTAGAACTCTAAAATGATATCAGGCTCTGGATTTGGGGTTATACCTTCCACAATCATCACTTCAGCTTGGCACTTGGTTGCTAAAGAAGTTTTATTTAATTAATAAAATAACATATCAAACACCAAACAGAAATCTCACGATCTATTGGGGTTGCATGAAAAGAAAAATCCGGTTTTCTTTTCGTTTTTATTTCAAGGCAGTTGTGAATAAAGGAATATGGATTTTTTTCAATTGTTTATTCCTATATATGTGGCTGTATTTGGTTCATAGACTAGAATGCACCTTATATAATATATAACGTTACTGATGTGTGTCAAAAACATGCAATCTATACTTCCTATACTCAACAAGTGTATGTTGAGCGTACACATATGTGTGCTGGACGTATACAAGTGACTAATACAACGTTTTATTGTCAAAGATATCTTAGAGTAAAGTATGAAAGTAAGTCTGTCTGACATATCAGATTCGAGATGAACTGATTCTACATGCATGTATATTTGGAGGTCATTGGGTGGACCCGCTGTTCTATATGCATGTACATTTGTAGAACATAATGGTGGATGAGCTGATTCTATATGCATTTGATTCTATATCCATGTCCATTTGGCGAATATATGGTAGACGAGCTGATTCTATCTGCATGTACATTTGGAGGACATGGTAGACGAGCTGATTCTATATGCATGTACATTTGGAAGACTTACGGAAGACGAGCTGATTCTATATGAATGTCCATTTGGAGGACTTACGGTGGACAAGTTGATTCTATGTTCATGTACATTAGGAGGATTTGCGGTGGGCAAACTGATTCTATATGAATGTCCATTATTAGGACTTACGGGGGACAAGTTGATTCTATATGCATGTACATTTAAAGGACTTATAGTGAGATAAGATGCAAGATTTAGTACTTCACATTCCTCCACTAGCACAGACTAAATTACATTGGGAGTTTGTTTTTGTTTAGTTTCATCTACCATAAGGAGATGATTTCTGGCAACTCTTTGCAACGTCAGCCGTTAGCCTAAGGAACACCTGGCTGAGAACATTGCCTTCTCCCCCCCCCCAGATATGGTCTGTCTCGTGATATGACACACCTGTGTCTTTGCTGTATGAAGTTAGCCTTGGTAACTAGAATTTCATCAGTGGATCTTTGGTTGGAAGTGAACTGATGCATTTGGACTTTATTAACCGTCCAATTCACTTGTGCTATCCTACAGAAGAAAAAAACATCTTTCGTGTTGAACAATGCAGTCACCAGGTTGTGGCTTGGTCAAGATGCATCCATACATCGAAAGATGTTGGCTTACAGGACTAGCAAAATTGGACACTGTGATCACAGTAAACCATTATTTGATTATAAGTATTTTTGTGTGTGTGTGTGTGTGTGTGTGTATGTGTGTGAAACAAAACACACCATGGATACCTGTTACAACTATTTCATTTGCGTCTGTTTTGATCTTGCTTTTCATGTGACCGATAATTAAACAACCCCGGTTTGCTTTTATCTACCGACAAGTGGCAACGCAGAATTATAGGAGTGCCACCGAAGGCAACATTCTGCATTTGTTATTCGAGTATGGTGTTTACTTTTTTCTTTGATGACCTTAAACTTAATCAGTAAAAGATCATCGTCATCTTTCCAGAAAGGTTTAAGTTCAAATTTTCAAAGTCCTCTATTAATGTGCTGACCTTTCAAGAATTTAACATTGATTATGCGGTATCAGCAACTCAGAGGAGTTCTTTCAAAGTTCTGAATATGTTGTTATAATATTTTTGTTTATTTCAGCCTGTAAATAAATTGATTGCTGATCCATAGACAAAATAATCTTCTATCAAATAAACTGCAGCTTCATATACAGTATAGTTGACACCTGCAGACATATGCCTGTTTGATGTAACATCGGTAAATTACTGTGACGTAAAAATGTCAAAGGGAAACAATTCTGCTGCTAAGGAAAGAGTATACCGAAAAATCCTTGCTCTCTTAGTGTGCTCGATAAATCGTATTAGTCAACTTCGATAAAGTTTACCGATGTAATTCTCTGCCATATCCTGCAATTCTGAGATTTTATCATTTTAAAGATAGTTGCGAATCAATCAAAGATTGCGCATGTTCCGGAAGACAGATGTCTGAAATTAGTGAGCCGGAAGTGGCCATTGTGAAGGAGACGGTTGATAAGCACGCTTGATACACGGTGGAAGATATTTATTTTATCACAGACATTAATTCGTCTGACCTTTACAGTATTATAAAAAAACTCACTCGATCTCAGGAGGTTTGTATTGTGCAAGATGGTTCCTGCAGCGCCTTATAAAAAGAGACCCGAGCTGAAATCATCAGATAGTTTTTCGCCAGATATGAAGAGTGCCCAGAAATATTTAAATGAAATTTTCACAGGTGAAAACAAATACTCATAGATTTACTTTTATAAACCTGATTCAAAAAGGAAAAACTAATAAAGTTTGGATATAAGAAACCATCAGACCACAAAATCGCTCAACATCGATGGATTGCCAAAAGAGTTTCACACACGTTATTTTTCCATATAAAAATCCCTTTCATCAAGACACTCTTGTCTGACTTTTGCTAGTTTCACCGAACATGTGTATGATTCCAAATTGTTGCCAAACATTGTGGAACACTACTCAACTACCCCACAATCGAAATATGCACCTTCTCCTTGACAACGCACAAGAGCATAATGCCGCTGTCTTGACAGACTTCCAGAAAGCACACAGGATCCAAACTTGGTGCATCCTACTGTCTTTATTTAGCTCCAAGTAATTTTTGTGCTGGATCTAGTTATCAAAGATTTACTGAGGGACGGATGATTTGGCTGAATTCCGTTATCAGAGATTATGCTGAGGGGCAGACGACGATTTGGGTGAATCCCGTTGTCAAAGATTTGCTGAAGGGGCAGACAATTGAATGAATATAAAAGATTCATTGCGGAGTAGACGATTTGGTTGAATCCAGTTGTCAAAGATTCGTACAGTCACGAATATTCAAAACGTTTTAAATACCTCTGGTACTCTGAGCGGATGCTCTGACGTACTGTACTATTCAATAATGCATAATATTATTGTACAGTTCACTAATTTTCAGAACTGTAACCTTGGGTTTGCCTTCAGTAGCCTCAGGAAACTTTTCGAGTCACATTAGGAGATCTTATCTGGAGCAAACCACCCTTTGATAAAGAATCGGGACATGCCAGATCTTCGTGCAAAAGGATGCGCATCTGAGTACGAAAATTTTGACAAGAAGAAAAATGCATTTCAAACCAATTATTTTAATGACTTTTTAGTATTGCAATCCACCTTGATATGATAAAAATCACTCCATGCTTTCATGACCAGCGTTCATATTGAATGTATGCAACCACATTCATTGTTGTTCGGAACAAGATGAGAGGAATGCCTTTGTCATTCTATACATTCGTATCACAAAAAATAGTCAAGTTACGACACTAAGCGTCAGAACACAACTATTACAGCCAGAGATTATTACACATAAAATCTTCACTGATTTAAAATGGGAATAGAAAAATTTACCATCTTACAAGTATTGGTTTATATCCAGTTACTCCCATTAGAACACAAGGATATATTTGCCAATTTCCATTGTTATCATTGGAGTTTACACCAATAAGGTTCGACGTCTTCAAGTTTGAAACACTGATTATATTATAATCATAATCGCGTAAGATTTTGTGAAATTTTAAGTTTTATTTTGTGTTGATTGTCTGTTTTTGTGTCTTCTTTCAGCAGCTTTGTTTTGACAAAGACTCAGTGAGATCGAATGTTGTAGTCCTCATAAGGCTGCGTGCCATACCCTATCAAAGGACTGTTTGAAATCTATAAAACGTGGTATAGATTCTGTTGATGATGAAGGTATTTCTCGCAAAGGAGTCTGAGATTGAAGATTTGTTCTGTGGTGCTACTTCCTGATTGGAAGCCTGTCTACCCTTCAGCAATAATTTTCTCTGCTTGAGGCTTTAGTCTGTTGAGAATTATTTTCAGCATGACTTTTCTCGGATGACTGATCAATCTGATAAACTGATGGTTCTGTAGTTTCGGCATAGCTGTAGGTTTCCTCTCTTGGGAAGCACGATGATCTATGCAGAGGATTTTTAATATTTAGTCGCTTAGGCAGACTGTTCAACCTGGCACGACTGAAGGCAATGAGCAAAGTAAGGAAAGCAACCATTAGGGACATGCTCTTTGCAGATGATGCTGCTATAGTCACTCACACAGAAGCTGAACTACAACGCCTGATGGACCGCTTTGCTAAAGCATGTGATGAATTCGGGCTGACCATCAGCCTAAAGAAAACCAACGTGATGGCTCAGGACGCAGACCCTCTCTGCATAACCATTAACAACTACAAGCTAGAAGTAGTCAGTGAGTTCACTTACCTTGGCTCTACCATCACCAACAACCTCTCACTCGATGCCGAGCTCAACAAGCGGATTGGAAAGGCGTCAACAACTCTCTCTAGATTGTCGAAGAGAGTGTGGAACAACAACAAGCTGACATTAAACACTAAGATCACCGTGTAACGTGCCTGCGTGCTTAGCACTCTTCTGTATGCCAGCGAAACTTGGACCCTGTACGCCTCTCAGGAGAAACGACTAAGCGCCTTTCACATGCGTTGTCTCCGTCGCATACTTGGGATCACCTGGAGCGATCGTGTGACAAACAACGAGGTGCTTTAAAAGGCCAAAATTCCCAGCATGGTCACACTCCTCCGCCAACGTCGCATCAGATGGCTGGGTCATGTGCATCGAATGGATGATGGACGGATCCCCAAAGACCTTCTCTACTCTAAGCTTGCCTCAGGCAGAAGATCAATAGGACGGCCACATCTTCGCTTCAAGGATGTCTGCAAGCAGGATATGAAAGCTCTTGGAATAGAGGTCAACACCTGGGAAGAGCTTGCCCTCGACAAGTCCAGCTGGCGACATGCTCTGTACACAGGTCTGAAAGCCATCGAGGAAAAGTTACGACAGCTCGCTGATGAGAAAAGATCTCAGAGGAAGAGGATGCAGTTCCAACCAAGACCCGAGTCATACTTCAAGTGTAGCAACTGCAGCAAGGATTGCCACTCCCGTGTGGGACTTTATAGTCACAGAAGACGCTGCACAGATACAAACTAGGACACCTTTCATGGGCGCATTTTCATCGTCTCTCGAGACTAACGGAAGCCAACCAGTCGCTTAAAAAATTTAATCAAATACCTACCTAACTAAATACAATAAACAACACAACAGTTAACAATGCATTTGGAATGAGCTTGTAAAAAACGCGAGTTTAATGTTTTGGTGGTAGCAATGGACCAGGTGGTTTGGTGAGGAAGTTGGGACATTCTTTCTAGCCATGATCTTTTATTTCTTTTGTCTGAAGATATTCTGTTCAATTAATATTATGGATAAGATAGTTATAGTTCCTTTTCTGCAAATCAAAAGTACAAACTTTATTTGGACCTCTTCAGATATTTCTGTGAGAATAAAATATTCCTTGAGTGATAGGACTCATATCACAATTACTTTTCCTATACGGTCTCTACATTTATTTCTTTGTACTGAACTTTCCACTCTATCCAACTACTAACTAATCATATGTTAACCTAAAATACCTTCAAAGATTAGGCCATGGTGAAGTTCTTGTCAAACGTTATCCAACATTTTCTTTGAGAGGGTAGATAATAAAAAAAAACACAGTGGGTCACAGATATCAACTTTAGATGGGCATCAGTATCTCATTACTGACTCGCACTTTGGTCGAAACATACAGAGACAAACACATCATAACGTTCATAGTGTAAAGAATAAACAATTACCTTTGAATTAATACCACGAATGCCTGTATATGCCTCTTGTGTTACCACCGAAATGAAAAAGGGTAATAAACCGGAATTAATAATTGTGACAAGAGTCCTATCAATCACCACGGTAATTTACAGAATAATCACAAACTTTGTTCGCCGGAAATGTCTTTGCAAAAATAAAAAGCAATATATTGCAACCACCTCAGCTTTTGCTAAGATTAGCTTGTCCGCATTATTTATCCAGAAGTTGCTGCTATTTGACTGACCGTAAGTTGCGAATAAAATACTAGATCGATGCATTCGCATATTTTCGGCCAATACTTGTTTCCTAAAAAGCTTAGATGGTCCAAATGTCAGCTATCGGCATACATTCCAGTTATGATCTGTAAAAATGACTTGAAGTTGCGAATGTCCCTTGTCTTGTGTCAGCACTCATATCTACTAAATAGAAGCATTCACGAAGAGCTATTGTGACAGTGATTCTCCTGGGAAAATATATTTTTTTCCTGATTTATATTTGTATTCTGTCTTGGATTGTTAAGTTCTGTTCTCTTAGACGTCTTGCTTCTTCCGGCAATTGTATGCGCCTGTTGTTGGTATTTATTTATTTATTTATTTACAGATTCAGCCAATGGAGCCTCCATCATAGACGCATGTCATGATTTGACAACAACACATGACGACCCCAAAATACTAAGATCTAAAAGAGAAAAAGATACACAAAAGCACAAAGGTATTCGTTCTACCTTCTTTCGCTGTTTGGGGATCCCATCTTACATTATCCTCCTTTTAATAACTCTAATATTACAAGCACCACACCTCTAATGCAACTTTTCATTATCATCATTTTCAAAAGACGTAAAATTAAACTATTATATTTCTTTACAAATCCTCTAATAAAGGGTATAGTCCATACACCTACCCCATGGGGTGGGGGTGTAATCCGCCAAAACTAGAATGTCACCGTAGAAGTTCTGTCCACTGCGAGTATGGCCAACTCAACTTCATCATACAAAAATGTTTCCATTTGGTTTGTTCCCATAACTACAAGCATGCGCAATGCTTACCTTAAGCTGTTTAGCTCTGACAGATATATATTTGCCACAAAACACAGAGGTCACACGGAGCCGAGGTGGCTCACTGGTTAGCCTGCCATGAATGAAATAGTGTGGGTTTCAATCCTACCTTCAGACCAGTCTGGGTCAGCTCCCGTGGTGTGTCCTTGGGCAGATCACTTTACTCCAATTGCCTCGGCACTAAATAACCTATTTGTAAATGACCACACCAAATTAAACCAGAAATGGTCACACGAATTCTAGACTTTTAACATCACACTGTATTTTTATTGAAGTATTCAAAATGTTCTAGGGACACGCGCATTTTGTTTTAATAGAGTCCGAACAAACAGTAATGTAGTGTAACCCATTTGAACACGTGATGTACAAGTTTTGATTAAAAGCAACTACTTGTGTATTTATGACACTCAACGCTGATTGATGTACAAACCAATGTTTGGACACCAATAGTCTGTCGTGTAATAGCTAGCCATGTGTGTCCTTGATGTGGTGTATAAAGCTGCTTGTGCCCAACTTTGTACACTCAATACTATTTTGTGAAGGAATTTCGCTTCACCTTGCCAGAAAAGCATGAGCTCGACGAAGACGCCTTGGGATTGTATAATTCAATGACTCCAGGAACACAAGCCTTTCTTTATATAAAGCTAAAAAAAACTTTCATAGCTTAAAAGTTTGTCTTGTCCTACAGCACTGCTGGAGAACATCTTTTTTGGCCTAGAAAGAGTATATAATAGATGTTGAAATGTCAACCACAAAAGTTAACGATTTCGTACAGACGTCATAGTCTTACTACGCAGCAATGAAAATTACATGTGAAAAGCGTCTGGATGGGGTTTTATCCGCTGAGATAATGCACAACATTGGTGTATAGCCGTACAGTCCATTTCATTCTTAAGGCTACATTACAAGACCAAAGTGTTTACCACGGCGGTCTGTTATCAATGTCAAAAGCGCTGATAATCGCTGTTACAAATGGGTTATTACATCAGCTCTCTGCCCAGCAGGTAACAATATTTCCAGGACCATGATGTACCGGGAGCATGAGTCAACTCTACAGCCATTGACTTTCTTGTCAAGATTAGTGATATTGTCAAGTTTGAACGCCGCGACGAAACAATCACGGTAAAATTGGTTGGAAAAATGGCCTCTACCCTGTACGTATTAGCGAGTAAGTCAGACCGCATGCTATCGATCTATTGATAACTTCTAACACGGCAGGCGCTGAAGGTGAAGCGGCCGCTTGGACAGCAGAAAAGAGACACTACATCTGGATAAAAGACGAGAACCATAATCTGTATAAGCAATCAATAGCAGAATTAACAGGCCGACCTTTTGAAATGCCACACGAAAATTTGTTGTGGTAAGAAAAAAATCCACCACGCATACCCTATCCAGATGAAAGTAAAAACATCCCAACTTTCCAGAACACTAACGCCAAATGCGTGTTCTATACATTGTCTGTGCGTACTTCAAAGCACTCAACGTATATGAAATGCCTGCCAACAACAACACGTAGAGAATGACTGACAGGCGATACGCAGATGTCTGTGAAATATCTGAGAATAACGCATTTAAAACCAATTATTGTAATGATTTGTTGGCATTACAATCAAATTTGATATGAGAAAAATCACTCCAAGATTTCACTAAGAGTGTTTGTATTGAATATACGTAGCCACTTTCTTTGTTGTATGCTACGCCATGATGGGAATACCTTCCTCATTATATACACGCGTATGACGAAAAATGGTCTCGCCACGCGCCTGGCTGACCAGGTTCCATGTAGCTTCTATAATGTGATAGTCGGTTATGATGGAGAATCCAAGGAGCTAGCGTTATACAGTGATAACAAGGCTGTTGCCACTTTCATTCATGGCCTCGAGCGTGATCTTGAAGATATCAGAGGTGTTCTCCGAAATTCTCCTAGGATGATTTATGCTGAAGATGACAAAAGTTTTTAAGATCGCCAGTGATTGCCACGTCTACGGCAAGAAACTTGAACAAGACACCGTGCGAGATGACTGACATATTAAAAGATATCGCGGAGAAGTTGATCACAAACTTTGCATCTAACCAGAAAAAAATAATAAACAAACATGCATGCTGTAATCATAATTTACGCGACTACGATGGCCATCTGATAACGAAGGCCACCAGGACAGCATTTACTAATAAGAGATAATCCAAACAACAGAAAATTACATGGCATTCTTATTTGAAAACCTTATGTGTCTTGACAGCCTGCAATCTACGAAAAAAAATTTTTTGAATAGTTGGCAGAGAACCTGATCACTGATTAACTACTCATTGTTTGGGAAGACCGGAGGTAAAAGGTAGATCAGGGTGGATTTTATGAGACTTAAAAAAGATGAAGACAACTTTCGACGAATTCTTAGATTTTCAGATTTTGAAAATAATTATTGGCAACCTCCCTCCTGTTCACAGCACATAAGCACAGATGCCAACCAGAAGTTAAACTGACCAGTTTATAATGGGCAGGTTATTCTAGATCACAGAAAGATCCTAAAGTACGACTTTTACTTCGGCCATTTCGAGGCGACTATGGTGAAAAGTCGCCTCTGTTTGTAAATGGGCTCTAAAAGGCTCATAATGGCAGTATTGCCGTTCTGGCAAACGTTTCACACATTATTACTCACTATAACGTTTACGTAACTCTCTGGAGTACATAATCACTCACTATTACGTGTATGTAACTCTCTGAAGTACATCATCACTAGCTATAAACGTTTTTAAAACTCTTTGGAGTACATTATCACCAGCTATAATGTTTATGTAACTATCTGGAATACATTATCACTCGCTATAAACGTTTATATAACTGGAGTACATTATCACTCGCGATAACGTTTTTGTAACTCTCTGGATTACATTATCACTCGTTATAACGTTCATGTAACTCTCTGGAATACATTATCACTCGCTTTAAACGTTTTTATAACTCTGGATTACATTATCACTCGCTATGAACGTTTATGTAACTCTGGAGTACATTATCACTCGCAATAAACGTTTATATAACTCTGGAGAATATTATCACTCACTATAACGGTTATGTAACTCTGGAGAATATTATCACTCACTATAACGGTTATATAACTCTAGAAGAGTACATTATCACCCCATATTACGTTTATGTAACTCTCTGGAGTACATTTTCACTCGCTATAAGTTTTTAAATACTTCTCTGGAGTACATTATCACTCACTATAATGTTTGTATAATTTTCTGGAGTAAATTGTCACTCACTAAAATGTCTACATAACTTTCTGGAGTATATTATCACTCTGGGATAAACATACAGCTTCGCAAATAAAAAAAAATTCCAGCACCTTATAAAGAATAACCACAGCCTTACTACTGTCGTACGATCTGATTCCCTGATAGCTCTCCCAGCCCCTATTTGGTACGGTTTGAAGTCAAATCCTTACTTGGGGAAAGGGGGGTAAATGAAATTTATTAGTTTCACTTTACATGTACTTATTCTACTCTGCTGATACTATTACATTTGCTACTACTATTATTAATGATAATACTAACATAACGACGACGACAAAAATTACTAAAGTTATTATAACTACTTTCATAAAAAGATGACCAACTACTACTATTATTTTACTACTACTTAAACGACGATGACTACCACTACTACTATTGTTATCATTATTACTACTACTATAATGATGATGACGACCCCTACTATTATTAGTTTTGTAATAGTATCAGTGTATTTTTTGTTTTCTTCCTATTTTTCGTACCTGAACTAATATTGCCGTATTGAGAAAAATCATTTTTGTGATGCCTTACGGAACAACCTTAATGAGAAGTTCTAAATTTTTTTTAAAAGGTGCAATCTCTTCCCAAAGACGAATCTACACATAATCATTGAAAACTGTCTAAATTATCGTTCTCATTATATTTGCAGGAAGCAAGAAGAAGCGAATAAATAAAACAGAGAGAAATGACAGACGAAAAAAAGAAAAGAAAACCAAAGGAAATAAACTTGTCAACTGAATTGCTTGTATTTATGTCATACAGTTTACGTGTATACCAATTGAGCTCGTCTTACCACACCGTGGACACATTCTAAAAATGGCTGTACTCAGCATGGCAAGGACTTTATATAAATGTCAATGTAATTTGTAGTTCTGAAATGACAAGGTTGTTTTCTTGTCACAGTATCACATAGAAAAGACTTTAAAGAGTGTTATAAGTGTTCATCTAGGATAATATGTAGTTTTCATTTATATTTCATACTAGAAAAGTATGGAAGTTGAACTCTTTTATCAACTTCTTGGAAAGATATCAAACAAATAGCTCTTGAATATTTTATTATCTGTGTGTGTGATGATATGGCATTACAATTGTATACATTTATTTGGATTGTGAAATTACTGCTTAGTTCTCGTATTGAACATTCCTTATTTGCTGTTAATGAAATGAGCAACGTTTTCAAAATGAACGTGAAAAACAACACGTTATAGCACTTTAGATACAGCATCATTTCTCCTATTATTTGCAAAATTATTTATTTCAATTGTTTTTTTTTTGAATCTCCTGTCATTGGTGAAATTCACTCGCGTAACATTAAGCACTTCTAAAATAAATATTTCAAATGTACTTTTAAGATATTCAGGGTCAAGTGTGTGTGTGTTTGTTGGATTATTAACGTAGCTTGAACAAGTCATATCGCTACGATGTCTAGAAAGTGGCAGTTTATAGTGATGTCTAGCACTGTGGCATTATGCAGCAGTCATGTGGCATTATGCCCCACCCAGTCACATTATCCTGAAACTAGGTCGACAAAGTCCAAACACTAACATTTTAATTCTAAGCGCCAAGCGAGGCAGCTGATAATACCATTTTTTTTTAAAATATAAAAAAGGTGTTTGGTATGACTCGACCGGGATTCGAACTCGCCACCTCCCGCATTAACTCAATCAAGTCATATTACCTTTACATTGCTCATTGTCACAGTCATTTGACTATCATATTTATAAGCATTTACACATTGTCTAAAGTAGGCTTGTATGTGTTTCTAAAACACCAGTAACTGAGCCCACTATAACATCCTTGCTTTTCCCCCAATATACGAACTGCTAAGACATTCCCATAAAATGCGTCAGAACTCCTCCTACAGATGTTGTTAAGGATATTAACACTACAGTATTATATTACAAAGTAAATAATTACACAATAGAGTCAATGTTAGTAACCATTACGATCGCTTGAAAGTATGGCACTATCCAATATTACAAGATCTATAGAATTAATATGCGTGTAGCGGTATGTAGTCATGGAGAATTTTTTTTTTTAAAAATCTAAACTAATCTGACATTTCCTCCATCAGTTTTAATTTGTTTGGAGTACAAAAACGGCACTATGGATTCAAGGGGAAAAGTTATTAGTAAAAACATCCAATGGTGAAATATTAGCATGGCACTAATAGGTCAAGTCATCATCTCACAGAGCATAACCTGTGCATAATAACGAAAATACCGTTTTAATGACCTTCATCCATACCTACTGACCATCACCCACATCCACTGTCAAAGAAACAGTCATCCTGACCAGCACCCACATCGAATAACCAATACCCATGCATACTAACCAAAAGACTGTCCAAACAGAACCCAAACGTTCTAACCAATATACCGTTTTACTGACCAGCACTCACACCTACTGACAAGTAATATTAATCAATTTACTGACCAGAGCCCACATATTCTAGCCAGCACGTACACCCAAAAATTGACCATTATCCACCCGCATCTACTGACCAACATAGTCTTACTAACCAGCACTACATCTACTATCTAGCACCCACGCTTACTAACCAAGTATTAGTGACCAGCACCTTCATTTATTGATCAGCACATACGCTATCAAAAACACGTTTACAAACCAATATGCAATCTTACTTACCAGCATCTAAAAACCAGAACCTGCACTTACTAATCATCACTCACGCCCAAGTACCAACACAGTATTCCAGTTTGTTATGTGTATGTATGTTGGATAGTAAACAATTTAAATGAGTTTATATGCATGTGTTGGAAATGGATAGTAAACAATTTAAATGAGTTTATATGCATGTGTTGGAAATGGATAGTAAACAATTTAAATGAGTTATATGCATGTGTTGATAATGGATAGTAAGCAACTTAAATAAGTTTATATGTGTGTTTTTGCTAATAGATAGTAAACAATTTAAATGAGTTTATATGCATGTATTAGTAATGGATAGTAAACAATTTAAACAAGTTTATATGCATTCATCACTCTTTTGTTTGCAAGGGTAGGGTGTTGGATTGTAATTATTTGCATTAGTGACCATCACATAAGTGATCGTTTCCACAGCAGTTTTGTTTACATGTGTGGATATGGGGCTTATATTCATTACCTATTGTGGGAATCTAAATACTATCTGGAAAACTTGTATTTATCATTTATTGTGGCATCTAAATAACGTCTGGAATATGTATTCATTGCCTACTGTGGGCATCTAAATACCATCTGGAACATGTATTCATTTCACTGTCTATTGTGGGCATCTAAATAGAAACTGGAACATGTATTCATTGCCTACTGTGGGCATCTAAGTACCAACTAGAACATGTTTTCATTGTGTGATGGTAGCTTTTGGTCCAAATGGATACATTGTCATATTTCTTCAACTCTGCTTTGCAGATGCTAACGCTGAACATTTTGCTTTATTAGACACCATTTTACCATAACTGAAGATACCCTACTTGAGGGTCTCTTAACATGGTGCAGGGACAACATATTTACAAGGCCAATAGTTTTTCAAGAGTAGAAAGAAAAAGATATGCAACTTAATATTAGAATGACATATCATTTATTATTGATATTCTGATGTTTCAATATGAAAAATAAGTATAAAATTTTTTAGTTGTATGAAAATTTATATAATTTAAAAACAAATAACATTCAATATATTAAGTTGTGAAAGATAAGCAAGACCAGCTAAATGTGGTCTTTATGAAAAGGTGACTCTTCATACAATCTACAAATATGTTTGGCACCCAATAAAATTGTATTGTAAAATAATACTGTTTTTATTATGCCTTCATGTATTAATGCCTTTACTGATGTAAAATGGTGATCTGTAAGAGCTACTGTTTTTGTTTCCTGTAAACAGTCCCTGTCCTGTGCTTAAAATGTTTTCACAAAGCTGTTTAGTATAAATGCATGTAACAGTCTGATCTGATTCCGGTGTGAATAACTAGGAAGAAAAACTTAGTTCTGCAAAAACATCCAACAAGTCAATAAGTTCATACAGTCCTGAATAAGTTGGTGAAGCACTGAATGTTCACTGCAAGATTTTCAATGTATTCATTTATTATGAAAATGATGTACAAGAACCATTGCACTGAACAGTGTTTTGTTGACCTTGGTAGGGACTTGTAGCACTGTATTTCTCCAATAAACTGATTAATGGCGTTACATTATTTTCATTCATTTCAATAGAATTAGTAAGATCTGTAAAAAGAAATTTTAACAGACTTCTGTTCATGAACAGTACATCCAAGATGCTGTTCTACAATGCCTAACAATCTATGTGGCAGATGCACATATAAGTGGTTTGGACAACAACAGATGTAGTTCAGAAACTTTAAAGTTCCCACATTCAACCTTGTTCACATTGGCAAAGTTTGTGACCAGGGAAATGTGAAAGGACATGACTAAAAATTCTAGAGTACTGACGTCATGACCCATTATTGACAGCACCTCAGCTAACAGAGCAAAAATTGTAAAATGAGAAGATGACACTTTTTGTCTAGTAATGCAACTTTGTCGAAATTAATTTTGTCAACTCCCAACTCAAAATTTTAATTAATGAGTGAAAAAAAACTAGGTCATACATCAAAGATGTAGAGTTTCAAAATTAAGCTCTGTATTCCAGTCACCCACTAGCAGCTTTGATATATAAGATTCAAACAAAGAAATGATAGAACACTACCTTGTACCTACATCTACAAACAAATATAGACCATGTTGGACTTTAGACCTTCTTGAAGCCATTGTCCATCTACATGTCACAAACTTTGCCACAGTTAACAAACCACAACATTAGATCATTTATTGTTTGTAGCAATTACAAAAATTACTCATAGTAGTTTTCATCTGCAAAGGTATTTTGTATTGCAAAAGACAACATGTTATATCTTTCTCAGAACAGATCTAAATGTTACACAAGTTTTCTGAAACAGACTCTGTTAGGACCAAAGTTCTGTCTAACTCCTTAGCTATATAAACATTTCAATAGCATTAGAACATACTCGTTAAGACAATGGACAGCTTGTAGTGAGTTCTGTTACACAAGGCTGGATTATGAAAATTTCATATATATAAATAATATGCAAAAGAAATAAGTCAACGTTATGCTCATGTTTGACATACATCTAGATATGCTGATTTTCATTACTACTGACATGTAAGGCAGAAATAAATACTTTAGATCACTTTTGTTATAAAAAATGATCCAACTAGAATCCCTTGAAGAGACTGATGTTCTATTGTTCTAAAATAATTTCCAGAAATTCAAGCTCATTCCATCTTTTTTAGTTGCTTGGTTGTGAAACCATCCCCGATATTTATGAGTGACAAGATTTTTAAATTAGCTGCTGTGGCAGCCATAATGTGAGGTGAGCACAATGATCATTTAAGAGCTAAAATCTTGTTGTTCCACATATACCAACCAATTCAAAATTAGAAGCAAAGGTTAAAAGTATGCAAAAATGTCAAAGAATTCTAAAAGGAATATAATAGCAGTCATATACAGCAGCACCTCAAATGCTATAATGGCAGTCATCTGAATAAAAGTTGCAGACTTTTCTGGCAATACTGCCAACAGGTGAATATTCAAAGCCATACAATGTTCTGGCAATACTGCCAACAGGTGAATATTCAAAGCCATACTATGTTCTGTCAATACTACCAACAGGTGAATATTCAAAGCCATACAATGTTCTGGCAATACTGCCAACAGGTGAATATTTAAAGGTGAATATTCAAAGCCATACAATGTTCTGGCAATACTGTCAACAGGTGAAGATTCAAAGCCATACAATGTTCTGGCAATACTGCCAACAAGTGAAGATTCAAAGCCATGCAATGTTCATTTTATATTGTTAAAACTCTTGAGACCTGATAAATGCACTCTAGTTCAGTTGACCTGATAAACAATTGAGTTCAATAGACAGGATAGCATAATCTAATCCAATAAACCTGTTAACAGTCTAGTCCAGCAGATCTGACAGTCTAACCCAACAGGCCTGATAAGTCTAGACAAGCATATGACAACACAGTATAGTCCAAAAGACCTGATAACACAGACTAGTCCAACAGACCTGGTAACAGTCGAATCCAGCTAACCTCTTAAACAGTCTAATTCAGTAGATCTGATAACACAGTGTAGTCCAATTCACTTGATAAGTCTAGTCCAACAGTCCTGATAATTCTAGTCCAACTGACATAACAACAGCATAGTCCAAAACACCTGATAACACAGTATAGTCCAACAGAAGTGATAGCAGTCTAGTCTTACAGATCTGATTTCCATTCATCATATACTGTTAAGTGTGATGTCAATGAATGGACCATTCATTAAATGGACCATTCATTAAATGGACCATTCATTATGGTCTTTTCAAATGAAATTCTAGAAACAGATCTATATGACAAAAGTAAATATTTTTGGTTTCCATTTAAATTAGATGATAATTAATTAGAATTAAAATTTAAATTAGATGATACCTCAGAGTTAATTAATTTCTCACAGCACACTCTAACAGTGTAATTTCTCATAGAACACTCTAACAGTGTAACTTCTCATAGAACACTCTAACAACGTAATTTTGCCAAGGAACATTAACAGTGTAACTGCTCACAGAACACAGTGTAATTTCTTACAGAACACTCTGACAGTGTAATTACTCAGAGAACATAACACTATTTTGCTCTACTAAAAAAATATTAACAGCAAACTAAATACCTCATGACACTTAATAAAAGCTCAAGTCCACACCTTAGGTTTTCATTTTGTAACACTATACTGCCTAAATAATGCAAACTTAACAATAATAGGATATTTAAGCCATTTTTTTCTGCACACACTATGCAATCTGATGCATATTACTGGAAAATTAACATTAACCCAATATTCTCTGACAACTAGGGCAAACTTTGACAAAATTCTCATTACTAAATCTTGCATAATACTCTACAACACCTTGCAGACTGATACATGAATATTACATGTGGAGATTCCAATTTTTATACATGTTAAACAGAAATGTGTATGCTGAAAATCTGTAATTGTATCCAACTATGTATTTTAAACAGTTACCATTACTAATTAAATGATTCTTTTGGCTAAAATGTGCTTCCAAGAGTATTTCTTTGCCACCATTTTCCAAATCAAAATTCACAGAGAAAAAAATCAAAAAGTACACAATTTATCTGATGTTCAAGCCCTCTGTATTCTGTTTTTAATTTCTGTAGCATGTTTTTTTTTCATCAAAATATAATTCTTTCTTTTTATTCAATTTCTTAGATGAATCAGAATAATAAGCTGATAGGATATTTTTAAAATTAAATGAACTAAAACCAAAATTCAGTAATACCTAATATAAATGACCACTAGTATCAGCAAATGCCTGTCATTTACAATCCAAATTATTGTGCATGACTAATTTACTATATAAATGTACAGTTGTTAGCAACCAACTACTAAATGCAACTAGAAACCACAATTGTGGAGTACAAAATATGCAGAGATGCTGTGAGAATTTTATCTAAAAAAGGGATCTCCTTCGTTGCCAAGAAAATGGGGAGAGTAGGAAAAAAAGGCAGGGAAAAAATGGTCATAGCTCAATATTTATTTAACACTTATATAGCCATCTAGCATTATCTAAAAGCTGTCTCCTGAAGCCGGTTTTCATTTGAATTTGACTTTAGCATTGACAGCTGGGCCTCTTGAACATCTTCAGAGTATCTTTTATCCTTTGATTTCCTGATTAAGAAAGGAAAATAAATTTATAACCCGAGATAATACAAGCTTCCTACTCCTAGCTTAATATATATATATATATATATATATATATGTGTGTGTGTGTGTGTGTGTGTGTGTGTGTATGTGTGTGTGTGTAAGAGACTAATGCAAGCACTGTGTAATGTAATAACAACAATGACCAAAAAGACTTATTAAAAAATTTTAATTTGCCTTAAATATATTATTTTCACAGCCACTAACTGGAATCATCAACCTCAATTAGTCCTATCTGGACTCATAATTTCTAGAGACAATGTATTAAGGACTAAATTTTAAATGGACTACAGAGAATTCTGATACATAATGGAATGAAGAAGGATCTTTTGATATAAAGTGTCTTCTAAACAAGGCCTCAGCCAACATGTTGAATCCTCAAATGAAGAAAATTTGTGACCTTCACATCAAGGTCAATGGGGTGAAAATGCATGTCAATGAATAGTCTTAACCTCATAATCATTCACCCAACATATAAATAAAAATCCATCATAAGAAATATAAACAAGTAAAAAAAAACTTGACCCAAAACCCATAACACAAATTTTGTATGATTTAGCCATAGACCCCAAAGTGATACATTTCAATACTGGATGTAAGATCACTACCATATTCACCAAAGACAAACTAGATACCATCAGAAATCTTTTCCTGAAAAATACCAAATTAGTGACCTGATATTCAATGTGCACACCATGGCATCAATACTGGATGTCTGTGTGGTACTATTTTTATTTAGGAAAAACTAGATATCATAAGGCAGTCTTTTGGTGAAAACCCTATGTTGAAATAATTTTCAATATGTCTGCTGTGGTGGTCATATTAGATGTTGGATCAATTTCATTTAGAACCAAGATCTTGGTTAAAAACCTATGCTGACAAGAGTAGCAGCAAGAACATGAACTTCAAGATAGCTTCCATAGACATCATATCGGTCTCATTTTCTTTCATTTAGGACCAAAAGATATTGTATGAAATTCTCTAGAGAAAACCATGTTGATATGACCATCTAGTCAGGAGGAGCAGAGATTCCAAGAATTTCAAAAAAGTATTCAGGTTTAAAGACCATACTGATATGACTGTCCATTCTAGAGCAGCAACAAGATTTCAAGGTAGTTGCCATGGCCACCATACTGCATGGCAGATCAGCACCATTCTCATTTGGAACCAAGTTTAAACTCATATGAAGTCTTTTAGTGAAAACTCAATATTGTCCATTCAAGAGGACTGCAACATACAGAATATCTAAGCAGGAATGTGTGTCAAATCTCATTGCAGTCCTCCAAGAAGTTTAGACGTAGCAATAACAAACTGGTGAAAGTGGATGGATGAAAACTGGATGATGGACAACATATGATGAATGACAGATAACAAGCCATCTCAAAAGCTTTTCTGGTCAATGACAAGTGCAGCTGAAAAAAAAAGCTCAAATTGCAAATACTTATGATTGTTTCCATCTCAGGTCTGATGACAATTTCCTAACATTACTGACAGATAAAGAACTAATTCATTGTTTCTAATATAAAAGAACCTTATATCCTGACATAATTGTTTTACATAAATTAACACATAAATGAAATTAAGATTAAGATGTCTCCATGTATCTGAATGAAGAAGTGATGGATAAAGGTAAATTATTAACATTTATTTAGAGAAAAAACAAACAAACAAACAAACCTTCCAATTTCTTTGGCATCTTCAAGTTTTTCAGGAAGTTTGGTGTTTGCAGTTTCAGGAAGGAATAATGCTAATAACCCAGCACCAACTGCAGATCCCCCAAAAATGATGAGTGGTAATGCTTTTCCAAAGTCACCTTCAACAACATTTGACTGGAAAATTTACATCATAATTATTTCATTTTATTAAAAATTGCATCAGTATGGTAACCCTGCAACTGTGCTTTCTTGAATTTATAGAAGCAACAAAAAACATACAATGAATCAAGATACAATCAACAAGCTGATAGCTAGCTTTTTGAGCATTCTATGAATAGAGTTGATATGCTGATTAGCAGATTATGAATACAATCTACAAGCTGATTGGTAGTTCTAAAATGATCCAATGAATACATCACAATTACCTGGCTACTCTTCAGTTCTAAGTAAAATAATTCAATATTTAATTATGAGGGGGAAAAAGAAAGAAATGTACTGAATCTCTAGAATTACCATGCAACCTTTATGTATAATTCATGAAGAAACTTTTCTCCTCTGATGTTTGTCAGGCCTGCAATAAATCAGGCTGGTGCTGAAGTCCTATCCCTGTTTGATTATCATTGTGAACAAACACACAAACACATACACAAACAAATCTAATTCTCAAAGGTTTTAACCCTGGGGCTATTCTGAGCACTTGTCGTATCCAGGAAATTATGACACCGTAAGAGAAATCTGAAAACTACAGAACATCCTATAATTGCCATTATCACTGCCATAAGTAGACCATCATAAATCTTCAACAAAAAAAAAAAATTAATGAATACAGAAATACATTAGTCACTGTCCCCTTTGAGTCAGCTTTAAGACTGTCACAGAAATACATTTGTTATTGTTCCCCAGAGTGAGCTTTGTTCAGGCAACCTTTTATAACAAACCTCATTTAGACTAACTTCACCCTTTTGTTTCTTCTTTCAACATTTAATGTTAGAATGAATATAATGCCCTAACCACTTACTTATATACTCTGCTGCTTGAATTCTACTGGCTGAATAAACTCAGCTTTTGATTGGTTGATACGGTCTTATTGGCTATCAGTAAACAACAGTTTCAATCCTTTTCTGACAATCACTTGTAGGACTATACTGATAACTTTAACTTAAAACAATATCTAGTTCACCAAATATCATTACAAAAGAACATCCATAAGAAACACTTAAAATGACAATTTAGGACTTGGTGAAAACTCCATCATGATGATCAACCCTTCTGTGGGAGAATTTTATGATATTCATCAAGGGCAGCCATACTGGATGAACTAGCACAATTTTCATCTAGGACCAACTGGATATCATAAGATGTCTCTCAGTGAAAACCCATGTTGATATAGCCATCTATATACAGAGTAGAGATAATTTCTGGATATGACTTTCCATTCAGGAGGAGTAGCAATAACAAGATTTTCAAGATGATTGCTGTGGTGGCCAAAATCTGATCAGAAATGTGGTTTTCATAGTTTTAACACTCAGCCAAACGTATGCTGCATCACCTCAATAGTATGTATGGATCACCTCAAAAGTATGCATGGATCACCTCAGTAGTATGCATGGATCACCTCAATAGTATGCAGACCTGCCAACTCATACAATCTTGCCATAAGTCTTAAGAAAATTACCCTTAAAATACGAATTATGGCATAAAAGCAAAAACTATGGAAAAATGATTATTGCCGAAAAGTCCAGAAAATTATGTTCATCCTGAAAAATTGGTTCATCCGTGTTTGATTCGGATCAGGGTGTCATATTAGAATTAGTGAAATTTGTCAGGAAACCAGATCAACTTTACAGCAGCACCTCAAATGCTTTAAACTGCCACTATTTGTGCATGTGAAGCGCCCGATTGATCCAGCTGTTGATATAGAATTTGTTTAAAAATGGCGTCCAGCAAGCAATGCATGATTAAGATGAAAGGGAAAATAAGCCTCTTAAAAAGTGTTAATAATCAACATTGAAAAATAAAAACAAATATTAAAATTCTTGTGAATAAAAGATGGAACGGAATCAATTGCGTTTTTTTGGACATCACGTGCCAATTTTAGTATGATTCATAGATAAAATTTTGTCATGTGCAATGGAAACAGATAAGAATTACGTCTCATTGAGAGACAGCAATAAGTCATTTTATCTGCGTAGGGGTTAGAACTTGCTTTTGTGCAACTGTACTAGTGGTAAAAAAAGTCTACACATAATTTACAATCTCTTCAGTTGAACATAATGTTTATTTTCGCTGCATGTATAGAATACCAAATTTTTCATTATGTTTTCCAGCTTTACACTAGCAGTTTATGATATTTTTTTACACCTTACTGAAAACAGGTCAAACTTATGGAAAAAATCAATTGCCTTACTGAGAAGGAATCTTCAGTGTTGGCTGGTCTGAGTATGCATGGATCACCTAAATAGTATGCATGGATCACCTCATTAGCATGCATGGATGACCTCATTAATATGCATGGATCATCTCATTAACATGCATGGATCACCTCATTAATATGTATCACCTTTTAATATGCATAGATCACTTTATTAGCATGCATGGATCACCTCATAAATATGCATGTATCACCTCAATATTAGGCATGGTTTACCTCACAAGCATAATAAGATCATCTCAATAATATGCATGGATCACCTCATTAGCATACATGGATCACCTCATTAATATGCATAGCTCACCTTATTATCATGCATGGATCACCTCATTAATATGCATGGATCACCTCAATAGTTTGCATGGATCACCTCATTAGCATGCATGGATCACCTCATTATTATGCATGGGTCCCTCAGTAGTATGCATGGATCACCTCATTAGCAATCATGGATCACCACATTAATATGTATGGATCATGTTCATTATCAAACTCATCAAAGATCTTAATGATATAAGCAGATATTCCAAGTCTGATTACAACTAGATCATAATTATGGTTTCCAGTGGTAACAAGCTTGTCAAATCAGATGCAAGATCATCTCATTAATATGCATATATCTCACTTTATTATCAAACTCATTCAAGGTTTGGATTATGTAAATCCATATCCCAAGTTTCACTGAAACTTATTCAGAAATATGGATTCCTAAGTGGTAAAAAGCAATTTTTTGACATATGCAGAGCTATACCATAAGCTCACCCAGCACTATGGACAGGTAAGCCAATATTTCATAAATTTTCCAATTAATGTTTATAGGAGACAGTTATCTGTCATGTAAACTGGATTGCTTGCCAGGATGCAATGAGTTAATTAGTGCCTTTGTCTGGGGTGAAGTGGGAAAGAGACACTGTCTTACCAATTCAGCTATGTAGGGAGCAATCAAAGCACCAATTCTGGCCCACATGGAGCTAGCACCCAGGGCTGAGTTTCGAATCACTGTGGGATACAATTCTGAAGTAAAGATGTAGATTGTTGCGAATGCTGCTGCTGCTCCAAATCTTCCAATCACAGCCAGTGTAGTTGTTAACCACTGCAGGCCTATAACAACAGAACAAATTAGATTAATAAAATCACTTTCTTTACAAAAACATTTATAAATGTTTGACATCAAAAACTTAAGCAATACGCATAAGTGTGACCAGTGCTGATAAAATGCTACAATTAAATATCATTAATGATACTCATTAGAATCAATACTTTAAATTCACTATTTTTTGGTTAAGTGTTTGCTAGAAACCTCAAAATTTCATAACACTACTAGCAATGGTACATTACATGCCTGTGAAATGTTTAATAAATGTCTACATAGCATTAATAGATTATGGTTGATTCAGGTTACTACAGATCAATGTCCCTCAATCCTATTGACCTTTGACCTTTAAACTTACTATACAAAAACTATAGTTTTCTAAGATTTACTATAAGCATAACCTTTGACTGTTGGTCACCCAAAACTAAGCCTTCCAGCAAGTTTGGTCAAGAACTTACTCTGCAAATTCCACTATATCTTAGTCACAATGGCTTGAATCTTTATTGTTTTGGTTCCTAAATCATTACGCCTATTGCTTACATGAATGGAAGACTCCATATAATTTTGGTCAATGTATGTGGTCTAGAAACTAAAGTTGATATACAAAAGACATTCATCATTACTAACCTCTAACTTTTAGGCCACAAAATCAACAGGACATGCATTATGTGCAAGTCCACAACAAATTTTGATTAATGTATATAGGTACGTGAACTGAAATCTTTGTGCAAAAATAATTTAACATTTCTTGGCTAAAGTGACTTGGATATTCTGACCCCCCAAATCATGGATTTCTGCCCTGCAAAAAGAAAATGTCCAAGGCATCCACAAAGTTATTAGTCATGGTATTTGTCTGTTGCTACCTTGACTATCTACCTTTAAACCAAAAAGATCAACAGTCTTCTTTCTTAACCAAGTGCAACCCATCCACAAAGTTTGGTTCTGGTCTGTCATACAAAACTTATTTTATTTATTGTGCAGAAATCATATTTCTTGTTTCAGTCACATTGATTTTAACCATTGATCCTTTAACTTCAACTTGATAGTCTTGTCTTACTTCAAAATGCAATCTAATTTAATCTGAGTTTTATAATAGAAAATGGTGGCACACTCAAGTTATATTGTGGAAAGTACAGAGGGACATACTGGTCTTCATAACATAATATACCCTGGCTTGTGACTCATGTATAAAAATTTCATGAGATATTTAATTGTAAACACAAGTACACACAAATCCTCTTACCAGAAAGAGCACACTCAGTGTAGCTCAGAATATACAACTGATATAGAGGAAAATACTAGAATCACTCAAGCTTTAAATTAGGGCAAAGTGACCCGCTTTTTGTATGGCTAAGTTCTGTATGATGAATCCACACACCAATTTTCTGTATGGTGGTGAAACTGGATCCAAGAAAATAAGGGTGTCATGAACAGAGACAAAAATATGAAGTCTTTCAAGATGGGAAGTAAGGTTACAGTGACCTATATTTGCTATCAATGAGTTACTCTCCTTGAGATGCTTCCACATACCAAGTTTCATACATGATGGTGAAAAAGTGTCCAATACACTGAAGGTGTAGGACAGGAGCAGCTGAAAATACAAGTCACTCAGGCCTGAAAAGCAGCTCAAAATGGACTAGCTGTTATATGCTAGAATTCTCACCTTGGTATGCACCATACAGTTTTCTTAAATAAGTGCTGTAGAAATAGAGTTTATAATATTTAGGATGTAAAGAAGAAATTGTTAAATATTTAAAAGTAACGCAATTGTGACTATACAGCCAGATGAGCTAAAAATGAGAAAGTTACCTGACATTTTATTGTTCTTGTTTTCTTTAAAACTGATTTAGTTCCCAATCATTATATATACTCTTATGCTCTGTTTTTATTATCGCTTAAAACAATGATGGTATTCTTGTTCAAATATGAAGCAGTCACTTTTAAAAATAAATGTACAATGGCTAATTTAAATATGTTTAGTCAGTTCTAGTGAGTAATGAGAAATTTTCCCACCTTGTATCTCTACACTTATTTAAGCATGTCATATAAATAACTTACACTGTTTACTAACATGAAATTTATTGCAGATATACTCCTGGAATTAGCATGTATGACCTTAATTTCAATTAATAATATATGAAACTTATCTATGCAATTCAAAAAAGGGAAAAATTGACCGAAGAGGCAGCAACTCAGATTCAATTGTGGCCAAAAAAAGAAATACATTAAACTGGACATAAAAATCAGTACAACCTGTGACACAGCAACATAGTTATAATGCTGTATAATAACTACCTGTAGACCAGGTAGAATTGATCTAGATAAACTGGTGGTCTCATAATACAGGTAAGTATATCTTTATTTAGATATAAATTAGGCCCTATGTACATGACTCTATAGCCAGGTGTATATGCCAGTTTGACTATAGATACAATGAAATTCTCTGAATAACAACTCCATATGTACATAATAAACATGCAATAAGATCAATCTTAATATATGCATACTTGGAGATTAGAGAGAGAATATGATAGAAGCATTTCTTTACACACTTTTTCGAGCAAATATGACAGGAAATATGGTAGCCACACAAGCAATTCCACCCATTAGCATCTGAGAGCAGTGGAAGGTCTTGCGTCCCACCTTGTTCATCAAGACAAAACTAATGATGTAGCAAATGGCTTCCTGGACACAAAAGATGAGAAAATTCAGATACATGTTTCCGCCAAGATTCTCTACACTCAGAGTCAGGCCGTAGAAGAGCATGCTCACCATCATCCTGGAAAGACAGTGTTGGTATGGTACACAGAAAGTAGACTGACCATGCTACATTTGTGCTGGTGTAAGGTGCAGTTTGAGTGGTTCAGTGACACATGCTAGTGTTAAAATATGGCATATGGTGCACTTCACTCAAAAGGTGTAAATTACTCTCAACTCTAGAAATAAAAATGTAACATGCATTGCCAATTTGTGGATCACCTAGATAACATTCCCTTAAGACCTCACATCAGTTGCTAATTAGCTGAGCCTAATCAATACAAATCTAATACTCCATATCTGTAGCTTGGGCCTGACTCCCCCTTTAACACAGTGTAGTGGAGTATAAATCAGTGGCGGCTATGAAGGCACGTGTAAAAAATGGTAAATACACAGTGCTGTGCACCCTGTAAGTCATTTCCTGCAAGCAAAACAGCTAGGCATGAACTAGTTCCAACAACGTACTCCTCTCCTTTTTGGAACAGTGAGATTAACATTATAAAAAGTAATTTACAGAACTGCTTTGCAGCTAGCAATACAGAGACAGAAGTATATGAGCATGAAGACATATACTGTCACCTGATTTCTCTTCCCGTTTCCAAAACCTGATGGATAAAATCCACCAACCCTGCCTCTGACAATGTCAAGATATGCCAACATAGTCACACGTGTTAAATCTAAATTATTATAAAAATTATATATATAAAGATATTCTTTGGACATATCCACAAACTAGGTTCAGTGGGAATCCATTTATACCTGTTCTGGTTATCATCCTTGTAAGCCAACCAGTTGAAAAAATACCTTTGACCTTAAAATCATTGTAAGAGTGCTGACTATCCATTTAGTCATCGGAATACAAATAAATAAAAAGTTGGACCAAAAATTTTACTTGCAGAGATATCCTTGACACAAGTCCAGAACTGGAAAACTGATTCAATGGTCAAAAGTTCTGTCTCCATTTTTAACCACAAAATCATTGTAATAAGAGACCAAGAACGCAACCCAGGACTAAGATGTCCACTGCCGCACTGAGCAGAACTCGGAAGCTGAAAGAATTCTCCAGCAAACTGATTGAAACCTCTTGATGCATTTCATCATAAATCAACGTAGAGATGACTGAATTGGCATCATATGTAGGAAGTGCCTTGCAGATTTGTCATGGAATTGAACAAGACCATTTTCTGGTGGCTGATACTGTATGATCGATTGTGGTCATGGCCTATCACAATTAGAGTCATGTAGCTGATACTGTATGATGGATTGTGGTCATGACCTATCACAATTAGAGTCATGTGGCTGATACTGTATGATCGATTGTGGTCATGACCTTTCACAATTAGAGTCATGTGGCTGATACTGCATGATGGATTGTGGTCATGACCTATCACAATTAGAGTCATGTGGCTGATACTGTATGATCGATTGTGGTCATGACCTATCACAATTAGAGTCATGTGGCTGATACTGTATGATCGATTGTGGTCATGACCTTTCACAATTAGAGTCATGTGGCTGATACTGTATGATGGATTGTGGTCATGACCTATCACAATTAGAGTCATGTGCCTGATACTGTATGATGGATTGTGGTCATGACCTATCACAATTAGAGTCATGTGGCTGATACAGTATGATCGATTGTGGTCATGGCCTATCCAAAATAGAGTCATGTGGCTGATACTGTATAACTGATTGTGGTCATGACCTATCACAATTAGAGTCATGTGGCTGATACTGTATGATCGATTGTGGTCATGGCCTATCCAAATTAGAGTCATGTGGCTGATACTGTATAATTGATTGTGGTCATGACCTATCACAATTAGAGTCATGTGGCTGATACTGTATGATTGATTGTGGTCATGACCTATCACAATTAGTCATGTGGCTGACACTGTATGATTGATTGTGGTCATGACCTATCACAATTAGAGTCATGTGGCTGATACTGTATGATGGATTGTGGTCATGACCTATCAAATTAGAGTCATGTGGCTGATACTGTATTATGGATTGTGGTCATGTCATATCACAATTAGAGTCATGTGGCTGATACTGTATGATGGATTGTGGTCATGGCCTATCACAATTAGAGTCATGTGGCTGATACTGTATGATCGAATGTGGTCATTCATGACCTATCACAATTAGAGTCATGTGGCTGATACTGTATGATTGATTGTGGCCATTCATGGCCTATCAAATTAGAGTCATGTGGCTAATACTTTATAACTGATTGTGGTCATGGCCTATCACAATTAGAGTCATGTAGCTGATACTGTATGATCGATTGTACTCATGGCCTATCACAACTAGAGTCATGTAGTTGATACTGTATGATCGATTGTGGTCATGGCCTATTACAACTAGAGTCATGTGGTTGATACTGTATGATCAATTGTGGTCATGGCCTATCACAATTAGAGTCATGTGGCTGATACTGTATGATCGAATGTGGTCATTCATGACCTATCACAATTAGTCATGTGGTTGATACTGTATGATCAATTGTGGTCATGGCCTATCACAATTAGAGTCATGTGGCTGATACTGTATGATCGAATGTGGTCATTCATGACCTATCACAATTAGTCATGTGGTTGATACTGTATGATCAATTGTGGCTATTCATGGCCTATCACAATTAGAGTCATGTGGCTGATATTGTATGATCGATTGTGGCCATTCATGGCCTATCACAATTAAAGTCAAGTGGCTGATACTGTATGATCGAATGTGGTCATTTATGACCTATCACAATTAAAGTCATGTGGGCAATACTGTATGATCAATTGTGGTCATGGCCTATCACAATTAGAGTCATGTGGCTGATACTGTATGATGGATTGTGGTCATGGCCTATCACAATTAGAGTCATGTGGCTGATACTGTATGATGGATTGTGGTCATGGCCTATCACAATTAGAGTCATGTGGCTGATACTGTATGATCGAATGTGGTCATTCATGTCCTATCACAATTAGATTCATGTGGTTGATACTGTATGATGGATTGTGGTCATGGCCTATCACAATTAGAGTCATGTGGCTGATACTGTATGATCAAAAGTGGTCATTCATGACCTATCACAATTAGAGTCATGTGGTTGATACTGTATGATCAATTGTGGTCATGGCCTGTCACAATTAGAGTCATGTAGCTGATACAGTATGATCGAATGTGGTCATGGCCTATCACAATTAGTGTCATGTGGCTGATACTGTATGATCGATTGTGGCTATTCATGGCCTATCAGAATTAGAGTCATGTGGCTGATACTGTATGATCGAATGTGGTCATTCATGGCCTATCACAATTAGAGTCATGTGGCCAATACTGTATGATTGATTGTGGTCATGGCCTATCACAATTAGTGTCATGTGGCTGATACTGTATAACTGATTGTGGTCATGGCCTATCACAATTAGGGTCATGTGGCTGATACTGTATGATCGATTGTGGCCATTCATGGCCTATCAGAATTAGAGTCATGTAGCTGATACTGTATGATCGATTGTGGTCATGACGTATCACAAATAAAGTCATGAGGCTGATATTGTATGATCGATTGTGGTCATGACCTATCACAATTAGAGTCGTGTGGCTAATACTGTATGACTGATTGTGGTCATGGCCTATCACAATTAGTGTAATGTGGCTGATACTGTATAACTGATTGTGGTCATGACCTATCACAATTAAAGTCATGTGGCTGATACTGTATAATTGATTGTGGTCATGACCTATCACAATTAGAGTCATGTGGCTGATACTGTATAATTGATTGTGGTCATGACCTATCACAATTAGAGTCGTGTGGCTGATACTGTATGATCGACTGTGGTAATGGCCTATCAAATTTGAGTCATGTGGCTGATACTGTATGATCGATTGTGGTCATGACCTATCACAATTAGAGTCATGTGGCTGATACTGTATGATTGATTGTGGTTATGGCCTATCACAATTAGAGTCATGTGGCTTGATACTGTATGATGGATTGTGGTCATGGCCTATCACAATTAGACTCATGTGGCTGATACTGTATGATCAAATGTGGTCATTCATGGCCTATCACAATAAGTCATGTGGCTGATACTGTATAACTGATTGTGGTCATGGCCTATCACAATTAGTGTCATGTGGCTGTTACTGTATGATCGATTGTGGTCATGGCCTATCCAAATTAGAGTCATGTGGCTGATACTGTGTGATCAATTGTGGTCATGACCTATCACAATTAGAGTCATGTGGCTGATACTGTATGATCGATTGTGGTTATGGCCTATCACAATTAGTGTCATGTGGCTGTTACTGTATGATCGATTGTGGTCATGGCCTATCCAAATTAGAGTCATGTGGCTGATACTGTGTGATCAATTGTGGTCATGGCCTATCACAAAGAAAGTCATGTGGCTGATACTGTATGATTGATTGTGGTCATGGCCTATCACAATTAGTGTCATGTGGCTGATACTGTATGATAAATTGTGGTCATGGACTATCAAATTTGAGTTATGTGTCTGATATTGTATGATCAATTGTGGCTATGGCCTATCACAAAAAAAGTCATGTAGCTGATACTGTATGATCGATTGTGGTCATGGCCTATCCAAATTAGAATCATGTGGCTGATACTGTATGATCTATTGTGGTCATAACCTATCACAATTAGAGTCATGTGGCTGATACTGTATGATCAATTGTGGTCATGCCCTATCACAATTAAAGTCATGTGGCTGATACTGTATGATAAATTGTGGTCATGGCCTATCACAATTAGAGTCATGTGGCTGACACTGTATGATCAATTGTGGTCATGGCCTATCACAATTAGAGTCATGTGGTTGATACTGTATGATGGATTGTGGTCATGGCCTATAACAATTAGAGTCATGTGGCTGATACTGTATGATCGATTGTGGCCATTCATGGCCTATCAAATTAGAGTCATGTGGCTAAAACTGTATAACTGATTGTGGTCATGGCCTATCACAATTAGAGTCATGTCGCTGATACTGTATGATCGATTGTACTCATGGCCTATCACAATTAGAGTCATGTAGCTGATACTGTATGATCGATTGTGGTCATGGCCTATTACAACTAGAGTCATGTGGTTGATACTGTATGATCAATTGTGGTCATGGCCTATCACAATTAGAGTCATGTGGCTGATACTGTATGATCAATTGTGGTCATGGCCTATCACAATTAGAGTCATGTGGTTGATACTGTATGATCAATTGTGGTCATGGCCTATCACAATTAGAGTCATGTGGCTGATATTGTATGATCGATTGTGGACATTCATGGCCTATCACAATTAAAGTCATGTGGCTGATACTGTATGATCGAATGTGGTCATTTATGACCTATCACAATTAAAGTCATGTGGGCAATACTGTATGATCAATTGTGGTCATGGCCTATCACAATTAGGGTCATGTGGCTGATACTGTATGATTGATTGTGGTCATGACCTATCACAATTAGAGTTATGTGGCTGATACTGTATGATCGATTGTGGTCATGACTTATCAAATTAGAGTCATGTGGCTGATACTGTATGATGGATTGTGGTCATGGCCTATCACAATTAGAGTCATGTGGCTGATACTGTATGATGGATTGTGGTCATTCATGTCCTATCACAATTAGAGTCTTGTGCTTGATACTGTATGATGGATTGTGGTCATGGCCTATCACAATTAGAGTCATGTGGCTGATACTGTATGATCGAAAGTGGTCATTCATGACCTATTACAATTAGAGTCATGTGGTTGATATTGTATGATCAATTGTGGTCATGGCCTGTCACAATTAGAGTCATGTAGCTGATACAGTATGATCGAATGTGGTCATGGCCTATCACAATTAGTGTCCTGTGGCTGATACTGTATGATCGATTGTGGTCATGGTCTATCACAATTCGAGTCATGTGGCTGATACTGTATGATCGATTGTGGTCATGACCTATCACAATTAGAGTCATGTGGCCGATACTGTATGATCGATTGTGGTCATGACCTTTAACAATTAGGGTCATGTGGCTGATACTGTATGATCGATTGTGGCCACTCATGGCCTATCCAAATTAGAGTCATGTGGCTGATACTGTATGATTGAATGTGGTCATTCATGGCCTATCACAATTAGAGTCATGTGGCCAATACTGTATGATTGATTGTGGTCATGGCCTATCACAATTAGTGTCATGTGGCTGATACTGTATAACTGATTGTGGTCATGACCTATCACAATTAGGGTCATGTGGCTGATACTGTATGATCGATTGTGGCCATTCATGGCCTATCAGAATTAGAGTCATGTAGCTGATACTGTATGATCGATTGTGGTCATGACGTATCACAATTAGAGTCATGTGGCTGATATTGTATGATCGATTGTGGTCATGACCTATCACAATTAGAGTCGTGTGGCTAATACTGTATGACTGATTGTGGTCATGGCCTATCACAATTAGTGTCATGTGGCTGATACTGTATAACTGATTGTGGTCATGACCTATCACAATTAAAGTCATGTGGCTGATACTGTATGATTGATTGTGGTCATGACCTATCACAAATAAATTCATATGGCTGATACTGTATGATCGATTGTGGTGATGGCCTATCAAATTTGAGTCATGTGGCTGATACTGTATGTTTGATTGTGGTCATGACCTATCACAATTAGAGTCATGTGGCTGATACTGTATGATCGATTGTGGTCATGGCCTATCACAATTAGTCATGTGGCTTGATACTATATGATGGATTGTGGTCATGGCCTATCACAATTAGACTCGTGGCTGATACTGTATGATCAAATGTGGTCATTCATGGCCTATCACAATAAGTCATGTGGCTGATAATGTATAACTGATTGTGGTCATGGCCTATCACAATTAATGTCATGTGGCTGTTACTGTATGATCGATTGTGGTCATGGACTATCAAATCAGAGTCATGTGGCTGATACTGTGTGATCAATTGTGGTCATGGCCTATCACAAAGAAAGTCATGTGGCTGATACTGTATGATTGATTGTGGTCATGGCCTATCACAATTAGTGTCATGTGGTTGATACTGTATGATCAATTGTGGTCATGGACTATCAAATTTGAGTTATGTGTCTGATATTGTATGATCAATTGTGGCCATGGCCTATCACAAAAAAAGTCATGTAGCTGATACTGTATGATCGATTGTGGTCATGGCCTATCCAAATCAGAGTCATGTGGCTGATACTGTATGATCGATTGTGGTCATAACCTATCACAATTAGAGTCATGTGGCTGATACTGTATGATCAATTGTGGTCATGCCCTATCACAATTAAAGTCATGTGGCTGATACTGTATGATAAATTGTGGTTATGGCCTATCACAATTACAGTCATGTGGCTGATACTGTATGATCAATTGTGGTCATGGCCTATCACAATTAGAGTCATGTGGTTGATACTGTATGATGGATTGTGGTCATGGCCTATAACAATTAGAGTCATGTGGCTGATACTGTATGACTGATTGTGGTCATGACCTATCACAATTAGTGTCATGTGGCTAATACTGTATAACTGATTGTGGTCATGGCCTATCACAAATAAATTCATATGGCTGATACTGTATGATCGATTGTGTTCATGACCTGTCACAATTAGAGTCATTTGGCTGATACTGTATGATCGATTGTGGTCATGACCTATCACAATTAGAGTCATGTGGTTGATACTGTATGATCGATTGTGGTCATGGCTTATCACAATTAGTGTCATGTGGCTAATACTGTATAACTCATTGTGGTCATGGCCTATCACAATTAGAGTCATGTGGCTGATACTGTATGATTGATTTTGGTCATGGCCTATCACAATTAGAGTCATGTGGCTGATACTGTATGATCGATTGTGATCATGGCCTATCACAATTAGTGTCATGTGGCTGATACTGTATGGTCGATTGTGGTCATTCATGGCCTATCACAAATAAAGTCATGTGGCTAATACTGTATAACTGATTGTGGTCATGACCTATCACAATTAAATTCATATGGCTGATACTGTATGATCGATTGTGGTCATGACCTGTCAAATTAGAGTCATGTGGTTGATACTGTATGATCGATTGTGGTCATGGCTTATCACAATTAGAGTCATGTGGCTAATACTGTATAACTGATTGTGGTCATGGCCTATCACAATTAGAGTCATGTGGCTGATACTGTATGACTGATTGTGGTCATGGCCTATCAAATTAGAGTCATGTGGCTGATACTGTATGATCGATTGTGGTCATGGCCTAACACAATTAGAGTCATGTGGCTGATACTGTATGATCGATTGTGGTCATGGCCTATCACAATTAGAGTCATGTGGCTGATACTGTATGATCGATTGTGGTCATGGCCTATCACAATTAGAGTCATGTGGCTGATACTGTATGATTAATTGTGGTCATGGCCTATCACAATTAGAGTCATGTGGCTGATACTGTATGATCAATTGTGGTCATGGCCTATCAAATTAGATTCATGTGGCTGATACTGTATGATCGATTGTGGTCATGGCCTATCCAAATTAGAGTCATGTGGCTGATACTGTATGATGGATTGTGGTCATGGCCTATCACAATTAGAGTCATGTGGCTGATACTGTATGATCAATTGTGGTCATGGCCTATCAAATTAAATTTATGTGGCTGATACTGTATGATCGATTGTGGTCATGGCTTATCACAATTAGAGTCATGTGGTTGATACTGTATGACTGATTGTGGTCATGACCTATCACATTTAGTGTCATGTGGCTAATACTGTATAACTGATTGTGGTCATGGCCTATCACAATTAGAGTCATGTGGCTGATACTGTATGATCGATTGTGGTCATGGCCTATCAAATAAGAGTCATGTGGCTGATACTGTATGATCGATTGTGGTCATGGCCTAACACAATTAGAGTCATGTGGCTGATACTGTATGATCGATTGTGGTCATGGCCTATCATAATTAGAGTCATGTGGCTGATACTGTATGATCGATTGTGGTCATGGCCTGTCACAATTAGAGTCATGTGGCTGATACTGTATGATTGAGTGTGGTCATGGCCTATCACAATTAGAGTCATGTGGCTGATACTGTATGATCAATTGTGGTCATGGCCTATCAAATTAGATTCATGTGGCTGATACTGTATGATCGATTGTGGTCATGGCCTATCCAAATTAGAGTCATGTGGCTGATACTGTATGATGGATTGTGGTCATGGCCTATCACAATTAGAGTCTTGTGGCTGATACTGTATGATCAATTGTGGTCATGGCCTATCAAATTAGATTCATGTGGCTGATACTGTATGATCGATTGTGGTCATGGCCTATCACAATTAGTGTCATGTGGCTGATACTGTATAACTGATTGTGGTCATGGCCTATCACAATTAGTGTCATGTGGCTGATACTGTATGATTGATTGTGGTCATGGCCTATCACAATTAGAGTCATGTGGCTGATACTGTATGATCGATTGTGGTCATGGCCTATCACAATTAGAGTCATGTGGCTGTTACTGTATAACTGATTGTGGTCATGGCCTAACATAATTAGAGTCATGTGGCTGATACTGTATGATCAATTGTGGTCATGGCCTATCCAATTTAGAGTCATGTGGCTGTTACTGTATAACTGATTGTGGTCATGGCCTAACACAATTAGAGTCATGTGGCTGATACTGTATGATCAATTGTGGTCATGACCTATCACAATTAGAGTCACATGGCTGATACTGTATCATCAATTGTGATCATGGCCTATCACAATTAGAGTCATGTAGCTGATACTGTATAACTGATTTTGGTCATGATCTATCAGAATTAGAGTCATATGGCTGATACTCTATGATCGATTGTGATCATGGCTTATCACAATTAGAGTCAAGTGGCTGATTATGGTTGTTTAGGAACATGGCCATGTTGGCTGATATGACAGTGTCCAGCTCCTGAGGAAGAGACAGGGTACTGAATTTTGATGCATGTAGCATGTCCATAATTCTAAAAGACAAGACTGTAATTGAGGCTCCTTTTGCTCTTGATCTTGTTTCCTAGTAAATGATATGACTTCATACCTTGAATGATATGACTTCATACCTTGAATGATATGACTTCATACCTTGAATGATATGACTTCATACCTTGAATGATATGACTTCATACCTTGAATGATATGACTTCATACCTTGAATGATATGACTTCATACCTTGGGTGCAAGTTTATGTTTTTGTACCTCAAGCTAGGCTTTTGTTCTCAAAGATTTGTTGCCCATTGATTTCTGTCCATAATATATATGTCAAACACAACCACAAAAACTACAAGTATGAAGTGGAAGCCAGACAATCAAATCAAGTAACAACTTACCTATAGAAAGCCCAATTTTTTGACAGCCTATACAGGCAAAATTACTGAACCATTGCTTATAGTATACAACATGTATGTGCTGGATTATACTGAGTAAAACCTTGAATAAAAAAATGTACCTTTACTTATTCAATCATGGCCGAAGCTATACATTAATATAAGAGTTTTCTATATTACACAAAAAAGCTGTACATAAAAAATGGCATTTAAGCATCATTATTGATGCTTATTAAGCAGACACTGCAATATCCATGAGAAAATGTTACCTGTAGGAAAGCCCTAATGACATTCTATACAGGCAAAATCAGTAATGCACCATGTATACAATTATGAATTAGACACTAAGACAAAAAATATAGAAACTGTATCCTCACTCAGCAGAAATTATATTGTAATACAGTGGAACCTGTCTTGAAAGACCACCCCTTCTGCCAAAACATATTGCCCCTCAAGACAGGTGGTCTCTCATAACAGGTCATAGCACTATATAGTCAATAAATCCATACACTGAGAACTTGGTCTCTCAAGAAAGGTGGTCTCTCTTAGCAGTGGTCTCTCAAGACAGGTTTTACTCTATTAAATGAGTTTTCCATATTATGCACCAGACTGGCACTATTAATATGGTTAAGCAATGTGAGGGAATGCCATCATGACCCATGCAAGTGTGCACCAAAGGTGCCTAAGTGTACGAAAATAGCAAAGTGATAATAAAGAAGTTAGGAATTTTTGCCATCAGTGAAAGAAAGAACAGAAAAATTGGAAATTTTATGGATGGAGGATTATTTGGAAGATAAAACTCCAACTTGTTTTGAGGCAGACACATTCCAAACTGCTTGCAATGTCTCTATGTCTGCAGAAAGTGTGCTACTTGGCACTGATGATTTCATGCAATAAGGTGCCAATGCCAGTATCAAGGAAAGATCACTCTAACAGCCACCTTGGTGGGCAGATAATTTTTAGCTTTTAAGCTAAAATTTTAGTCAGGTATTGTTGGATTAAAAGGAGTAGTTCTCCTAAGGTGTTATGATTGGGTAACATATTTCAAGAAAAAAATCTGGAGTAAGTATTTTGATTTTCTTTGTCTTGTTTAATTGTTACTGCACTTTTCAAGTTATTTTTAAGGATTATTTAAAGGCATCTCTCATATGCTTTCTTGGGGTTCATTTCAAAATGTTGAAATATACATTTTCTTTCAATGATAAAAAATATTAGACTCAGGAATACATTTTAAGTCCAACTCAGGAATTTACCTATAGAGATGAACTTTGCTTGGAAGAGTATTGAACAGCAACTTTATAAAACCCAGGCACAGGAATACTAAGTTTGAAATGTCTGCTGGGTGAGCATGGTCATTTTGGAATTGTTAATGCTTATAGAGACAGGACGTTCTATATCCTTTACAAAATACAAAGTGACTCAAGAGGAAATATGGGTCAGAAAAACCATGAGAGACCTACTGTAACTTAATGATCACTATGAATATCATCAGTGATCACAATAACCAGAGATCCTGTGAAAAAAAAGTAAAAAAAAAAACTTGTGGATTTTATTTTAAAAAATTATGAAATATGAGATATGCACCTCTTCCTTCTTCATTTCTTTGACAATACACTGACCTATTATTCAAATATTTTCCATCAGAATTGGAATCGGATTAATGTTCAAAACTTGCTGTTTGATTAAAGATTTAGAAGATATATTATGGAAATAATTCACTTTTATTTTCAATTCCCTTAAAACATGAAGAATTTTAATAGATTAAAAATCTACAGGGTTTGAATCCAATCTATTGATCATTGGTTGTAAATTTAATGGTCCTGGTTCTGTCTCATGTATGAAATCATATTGTTCCATGTAGAACCAACAAGACCTGATAAAAAGTCATTTAGAGAAAACTCTATATTGATAAGACTATAAATTCAGGATAAGAATTTCAACATGGCCTTAATTAAAGTCAGATCATCTTTCTTATGTAGGTCCAAACTGACATAATAAAATGTCCCTTAGTGAAAACCCATGTCAATATGACCATCTGTTCAGATGTAGTGATAGTGAGGTTTTCATCATGGTCAACACATCTGGTACCTTAGTAATATCAATCTTTTCTGAATGGCCATCATTACTCAGGCAAATGAAGATGTTGGAGAACTTTGAACTGTTGCATGGAAACCATTTCTCTTCTTTACATCACAGTGACCTGAGCTTTTTACTTTAAAATACATCTATAGTGACCTGAGCTTTTTAGTTTAAAATACATATATGAATATTTTCCCTACCCCATGTGCAAGTCATCCATAAGTTTGGTAACTAAATGGTGGACAAATGGAGATCTTTTGCAGATAATGAAGTTAGTCATAGACAAATAGGTGAATGGATATATGGGCAATATTATAACAATTTATGCTCTGTTATGGCTGGTATATAAAGACTTTAAAATCCAAAAGTGGCAATAGCATTATGTGTAGAATTCAACCCATGATTATTATGAAGTTATATATTTTCATTTGGTACCAATCATTGAAGATTTAATTTTGTGATACATCTTAACCACATGTTGAAACATATAAATACTTCACATATTATGTGTCTAGGCTCTTACAAAAAGTAACAAGAAAAGAGTGAAGACTTTTGTAAAATTAAACAAATTTATTTCCCTTGAAAACCAAGGTAAAAATAAGAAAAAATATGGTTTTATGAATCAAATCCAAAAATTAATCCAAGAATTAAAAACTAGAAGTCCTAAATGAATATGAGTTTGAGTCCCGATGAAATTCGAAATGGACGGAGATAGCATTTGTTGCAAATTTTTTAGTGCTGTCGTATCAACATTTTCTTGTTGAAACACAAAAAATAATATTCCAGTTCTGAATTCCAAATAAATTTTAATGAATGTTTTTGTCCAAGAATTTTGTAGGAACACTTGTATTTTTGTGAAAATAATCATTTGAAATTCAATAAAATAAAAATTCAACTTAAACTGGTCACAACATAAGTTTAGAGCTTGACTGGCTAATTTGTTTGATAAACATGAGCTATAAGACTAACTAAAACACAAAACAGATCCCTGAATGAGAATCAAGAGTTCATCTTTCTAGAATAATTATCACATACTCCAGGTAAGGCTTTGATTCCACTGAATAAATCTTACTCTTAGAAGAATATAAAAAAAATATTTAAAAAAGTTCTGAATCAAGGTCAGAAACTAGATACAGTGTTTCATTTATTATAATTATCAGGTCAAACAGAACTGAACTCAATTTCTGGAAAACTGTCAAATCCAGTAAATAAATTTACATTACATTAACATGTAATGGAAGAAAAAAAAATTGTAAAAACTAACAAACAAATAATAGATTACATATACCGAACACGTTGAATAACATTAAAAAATAAAAGCTGAATGCAAACCTTAACATAGAGAAACTAAGCTCAATGTAAAAGTAAATAAACTAGACTATGAAATATGGATCACAATGACCCTATTTTCATGGATAGTTGCAGTACTCCACACAATGCAAGCAGTTCCATGTTATGTGACTCCTTAAGCCATGGATTCTTAAAATTTGTGCACCCTAAACCCACTTGAGAGGTCACTAAAGCCACCCACCTACAGCAAGCCTGTGGACTACAAGTGAGCCACAACCTAGAGTTTTAGAACCTATGCTATAGACAATAGCTAACACTCAGCTAAATGCAAATATTGATATACATCATCAGAATGTGAACTATAGGTCAGTGACCTAATATTTATTGGATTCTGTAGTACTGCACACAGACTGACATCAAGAATCCATTATACATAATTGCTCTGCAATCCAAGCCAAATTGTTAAATATACTGCTTGAAAAGTGCCACCTGAAAACTCTACCACTGTATACAAGACAAAAATATCAAAGCTTCTATATACCTACCAGTTCAGGAAAACAATAATAGTTCTGACTGCCATACCACATGTGCTGAAGATGTGCCAAATTTGAGTCTTTTTTTCGCCTGGTTTCAGGCTCAGTTGAACCATTTCTGGCATATCTTTACCATTAAATGTTGCCATTTGCTTCAATATAACTTTAGCTTCATCATATCGACCTTTGGACATTAGCCAGCGTGGTGACTCTGGTATAAACCTATATCAAGATAAAAGAAAATATGCATATATACTGTAATAAAATATTTATTCACAATACTTTTTTCTCTTTTGGTATCTTAACTTTCAAAGTTTTTAAAATTTGACACATTTCTAAGTACCACATATTACCTATTACAGCAAATCAATGTTCAGCTGATTCCCATATTTAAACATACATCAACAATATTAAATTGATCTCTTCATTGTAATCTGAATACATTTTACTGCCAGAAGTTAGATTGCTCCTATGGTCGAAGTGGTCAGAACATCTGCCTTGGACATGGGAATTTGTGGGTTCGAACTTAGGCTGAGTCATACCAAACACTTTTAAAAATTATACTAATAGATGCCTTGTCAGGTGCTCAGCATTAAGAGGTTAGTGTTAGGACTAATTGGCCTGGTGTCAGGATAATGTGACTAGGTGATACATGATGCTACATGTCTGCAACATGATGCCAAAGTGCTAGATATCACTATAAACTGCCACACTGCAGTCAATGTGGGTATATGAGTGAAAAATTTATAAGGCTATGTAAAAAAAATCCAAATACAAATAACTACCAGGAGTTAATCTAAGTTGTTCTAGGCATTCAAGGATGTATCCAATGGTAACTGTCAAACTGTTCTACATATGCAAAGCTGAATCTAATTGCCCTTATCAAATTGTTCTAGACTTTCAAGGATGGATCCAATGGCAATCAACAAATTGTTTTAGACTTTCAAGAATGGATCCAACGGTAATCGTCAAATTGTTCTAGGCATGCAAAGCTGGATCCAATGGTAATCGTAAAATTGTTCTAGGCAAGCAAAGATGGATCAAATGGCAATTATCAAATTGTTCTAGGCCTGCGAGAATGGATCCAATGGTAATCGTCAAATTGTTCTAGGCAAGCAAAGATGGATCCAATGGCAATTATCAAATTGTTCTAGGCATGCAAGGATGAATCCAATGGCAACTGTCGCACATGTTTATGTCATAACATGCAAGTAAATCTCCTAGAAAACCAATTTAAAATGATACACTCAGAACTCTAGATCTGGAGTGTATTTTGGTTTTTTATGCAACCAAACTGTCTTAAAACATAAATTTGTAAAGTGTTGAAATTACACAAAAAACAATTTTCTTTGATGCATTAGGTCCAAAGCTGTCAGTGTACTGCTCCTGATTATATATTCCATGTTTAATTATTGTGTATTTGACCAATATGAAGCATACAATTTCCTGACATTTCATGCACATTTCAAAATGATAATCAATCAATTTAATGCACTTCTTTATAAAGTCACAATAGATATACTGTAGTATTGCTGTAGACCTTGGGACCAATATTAGAAGAAAAAAATCTGCAAGAAAACAAATACACATTTTGGTTATTTTCAACATTCATTAGCTGAAAATACTAAATGAACACTACTTTAGTTGAAATGCTCATTAAATGTATGATAATATGGGTTGAAAAAAATCATGAAGCTTTGTATTACATCTTCATTTTGATTTTAAAAAACATTATTTGACATATATTTACAAAAACTAAAATCATTACTATACAGTTGACTGGCTTTCTGCCTCTTATAGCATGTACATTCATCAAATTTTTAATCTTTCTCACTATACTGTAATTTGGAGTATAACAATAGTCAGTTCCAACTATTCCTTGATCACCCCTTCACATATATACCCTCCCCATAAGACACATACAGGGCAGGGGACACACAGGATTTAAAGGGCAAAGGACACACACAAGAATCAAAGGGCAGAGGACACTGTGTCCCCCTCCTTCCAAATCATATTTTCCTTCAAAATTTACATTACTGCAATACCATGTGTTGAAGTACAGTACAGCTCACATGCTTTTTCAAAACCCACACATCAAAGTGAGGGACTTAATCTCCTCCACTTTGCTCCACTATAATGTTTCATGGGGAAGGGATAAAAACCTACATATCACCACTGTACCTTGGTAGGAATACCGAGGAAGGGCTGGTTGACATTACTGACTGACATTTGAACAATCAATGAACAAAAACCAAAGACTGAGATATTAACAGTCATTTACAATCAAATATCATTTGAAGAATCAATCATCTTTATTTTCATCATATATATGGACAATAAGGAAAATATTTCAAAACTTCTTGTATATTTAGTATATGTATATTTAGAAAAGGCCATCAGACTTTTCTTGTAATAATTTTACACTTTTACTTTTATTTTATTCAAAGAAATCTAAGCAAACTTATGCACTGACAGGAGAGGTGCACCATACTGAGCTTCTTTTGAACAGCATAATTTTATCTAATTGTTCAAAAGAAAAATATAATAGGTTGCTATAACTTCTAATTCATAATGATTAAAACATAATTTGTAACTTTGTTTAGCCAAAATAAAAGCCAAATTTTACAGTTTTTAAAAATAAACTGGACTTCATAACCACTGCTTGGTCTTGTAATCCTAAATCTTGTAGCCTACGTTTTCCTGATATCAGATTTTAAAATGTCATATGATACAAAGAACATATGTAGTCCAGTGATCATGTGATTAAACAACACTGCATTACAGATTAAAATCTGTACATACTAGATAATTCAATTGTTGGCTCATTCAAGTTACAATTATATCTTAACTGCTATGTCTGAAAAGCTAATTATTCTACTTGTCAATTTTAGGCAGGTAGAGTTTGATACAAGGTTGATTATTTGTTTCTGAGAACTTCTGTAAAGTGACTACCCTATGGCAAATTTCACGGTTTTGATAAGGAAAGTGCTTTGACCTCTCACCCCACTTAACTGTCCAAATATTGAACATCATGAAAAGAAATTTGGAATACAACTTATTTATAAACTGTAAAAAAAAAAAATTTATATTTGAGAGAGAGAGAGAGAGAGAGAGAGAGAGAGAGAGAGAGAGAGAGAGAGAGAGAGAGAGAGAGGAGAGAGATAGAGACTGTATTTACCACCAAACAACAAGGAGCGGGACAAAAGGAAAAGAGATAGCCATTTTTAGATGTCTCCAGTGGCGTATGAAAAAGGCAATACCGCACAGCAGGGTTATCCCAACAACCCACATGATATGAGTGGCTGCACCCATCATAGCCCTCTTGGATGGTCCCACCAGCTCAATCACTGAAAGGGCAAGTTGAAATCAAAGTCATAGAAATTCATTAGCAAAAACAGAAAAAAATGGTGATCTATTGAAAGGGCAAGCTGAAAGCAAAGTTATAAATTAACAAAAAGACACACATGGTGATCTATTGCTATGTATACCATTAACAGTTCCTCTACTGCTGCAATTGAATTATCATGATTCCCTGTCAATCTGAACAAAAAGGTCGGTTAGTTTTTAACTACACCTTCTCATATCATGCAAAGGAAATTGTAGCTAAGTATCTTGCCAAAGAAAATACACAGGCTGCTAACCCAGACTGGCTTTAGAGACACTGTACCTTTGACCCTTGGATTACATGTCTGTTACTCATGCAAACTGAACTACAATGCCTCTCTCAACAAAAAAGGGATTAATTAGTTCTAAAAGAACTAGTCAGCCAGTTGACTTTCAATTATTATTATAATAGACTAAAAAATCTGCCAGTTAACTAGTTGCTTCATCCTACTTCAGATTGAAACAGCTTTTATTTGTTTTGTTTTAGCCTACACCTAACAAGATATGAATATGTGTTCAATGACTGTACAAGTGTCAATTCAACTGTATTTGTTAAATGACCCTACAAGTGTCAATTCAAATGTATGTGTTCAATGACTGTACAAATATCAATTCAACTGTATATGTGTTCAACGACTGTACAAATGTCAATTTAACTGTATGTGTTAAGTAACTGTGCAAGTGTCAATTCAGCTGTACATGTTCAATGACTGTACAAGTATCAATTTAACTATGTGTTCAATGACTACAAATGTCAATTCAACTGTGTGATAAATGACTGTACAAGTATCAATTCAACTGTATATGTGTTAAATGACTGTACAGATGTCAATTCAACTGTATGTGTTCAATGAATGTACAAGTATCTATTCAACTGTATATGTTCAATGACTGTACAGGTGTCAATTCAATTGTATATGTGTTAAATGACTACATATGTCAATTTAACTGTATGTGTTCAATGAGTGTACAAGTGTCTATTCAACTGTATATGTTCAATGACTGTACAAGTACAAGTGTCAATTCAACTGTATGTGTGTTCAATGACAGTACAAGTGTGTACTGCATATGTATTAAGAGACTCAGTTATAACAACCTTCCAGCTGATCATGTTTGACAGCTTATAAAAACTATACATCCTATAATGTATATGGTACTGCCTGTTCCCAAGTCGAAGAACGGAACCAATACAAGGTATCAGCCTTCCAACAATTAAGCTCCATTACAAAAAGTATAAACTGTTACAGTCACTAAATGAATATAAAGAAACTAGAAAGAAAAAAATATCAAACAGACACTGCAATCTTTCAGTGAGAGACTCCTGAAGGTCACTCTGCTGGTAAAAAGTGTGTCAAAAGAATCCATGTACGTTTCTTCCCAGAAGCACAGTAGTTCAACTAGTGAAGTGCTGGACTTGTACTTCAATGAGATTGTGAAAACAATAACTTGTACATGTACCAATGAATGTGGAATAGACTCTGTTATTTAGTTACTTTTAAATAAACAACTGGATAACACTGATATTGATATCCAGGTCAAAAGATTTATTCTGTGGGGTTTTTTTTCATGCTGGCTTATAAGATATCACAAACAAGCATGAATGGATTTTTATCAAACACAGTTAACAAGCTTAATGGATGCCAGTCTATAAATAAACTATTTCTGTCTTTGATGGGTTCAATCAGGTGAGTTCCTTTATGATGTTTTAGATTTGCAATTTGTCACTTCGGAGTAGTGAAAAGATTGCATATTTTACCCTTTTACCTGCATATTGGACAATTGTCTCATTCTAATTTCTTCTGTTCAAGTCTGCAGACACATTGCATTTATATATATATATATATATATATATATATATATATATATATATATATATATATATATATATATATATATATATATATATATATATATATATAAATTTATTGCAGTTGCATTTAAATGTTATCCGAGAGAAGAAATTAATTTGCGATATGTAGTGGAAATAGAAAGTGCTCATTTGACTATAATATAATTTTGGAACTACTGTGATATATTCAAAAGTTTTGGAAAACAAAATCTGATATATCATGACAATTGGCAGACCAGCATAGTCTTGGATCTGAAATTTATACTTCAATAGAACCTTTCTCGAATTATATTAGTTTCATAATACTGTTAATTTCCTCTTAAATTTACAAAATTTCTTGCTTTCGTTTCTTCTTGTTACTTGGTTTATGACCACGAGTTATAACAATCTGAGCTGCTATCAGTATACATGAACACACTAATTAATAAATGAACACAATAATGAATGAACACACTAATTAATGAATTATGATGATAAGCACATTAATGAATGAATTAATACACTAATCAATGAATTAACAAACCAAGTAATGAATTAACACACAATTAATGAATTAACACACTCATTTATCAATTAACACTAATTTGTGAATTAATACACTAATTCATGAATTAACACATTAATTAATGGATGCATAGTCAATTCAGTTTTCATCATTTACCATTTGATGATACAATAGGAAATTTACAAAATAGTACTATATGGCATGTAACTGTAGATACAACATACATTTTAATACACCCTGACACTAAAAGCATCTGTCAATCTTGTAAACTCTAATTCTCTCTTATTTAAAAGCAGATTTTCTTTTTTGTAATCATACTAACTTTATCCTAACTATAAATAGTCCTTTTGTAATCATACTAAATTTAGTGTGTGTGTGTGTGTGTGTGTGTGTGTGATTTGAATTTTTAACATATCATTAACATTTTTTCAATCATATTGCTATGATATCTGCAGTGTGGTAGTGATGTTTAGCACAGGGGTATCATGCCACAGACATGTAGCATGATGTCCCACCCAGTCACAATATCATGACACCAGGCCAACCAGTCCTAACACTAACCTCTTAATGCTGAGAACCAAGTGAGGCAGCTGTTGGTACCATTTTTGTAGGTCTTTGGGGATCTAACCCATGACCTCCTGCATCTGAGGTGGATACTCTAATCACTAGGCCACTGGAACAGCATAAATTTATTCTGTTAATAGTCCTTTTTTGAAACCATGCTAAATTTATTGTATCAATAGACCTTTTGTAATTATATTACATTTATCATATCAATAGACCTTTTGTAATCATACTAAATTTCTCCTATCAATAGTCATTTTGTAATCATAAAATTTATCCTATCAACAGTCATTTTGTAATCATATAAATTTATCCTATCAAGTCATTTTGCAAAAATATAAATTTATCATATTAATAGTCCTTTTGTAATCGTACTAAATTTATCCTATCAACAGTCATTTTGTAATCATACTAAATTTATCCTATCAACAGTCATTTTGCAATCATAAAATTTATCCTATCAAAAGTCATTTTGTAATCATACTAAATTTCTCCTATCAACAGTCTTTTCATCACTAGTACAAACAGGGGTTTCATTTTACTTTTCTAGCATCAATGCAATATATCAAACATTATACTGTCCTGCAAAACAAAGATTAACCTGAAAACCCTGTCAAGAATCTCTCTGTTATCTATTAGAGTCTTATCATGAGTCTGTGTTATCTATTACAGTCTCATCAAGAGTCAGTGTCATCCATTAGAGCACCATCAAGAGTCTATGTGTTATCTATCAGAGTACTTTCAAAAGTCCCTGTGTTATCTACTAGTGTCCCAAAAGGAATTCCAAAGAAAGATTTCTCATGCATTTCTAAAAGTCCGGAACTTTATCCATGGAGTCAAAGTGAAACACAAATTTTTTTTGTACCCTTACAACCCTCTATGACCATGTCCCAGAGGTTGCAACCCACAGCCCCTAAAAAAACCCTCATGAAATATGACCCAGAGGTTGTAAAACTTGAAACTTCCCATCCTTCCTAGACAGTATGACCCAGAGGTCATACACTGTGCACCCTTCCAATCCTCCTTGACAGTGACCAGTAAATGAGAAGCCAGACTTATGGACAGTTGTATGGATGGAAGTTCTTAAACTAAATTAACCCATATAAATATTAAGGGTATCAAATTGTAATAATCAAATTAAATGTTACATGTATCAAATTATAATACCCCAATTAAATGTTTCATGTATCAAATTATAATAACCCAATTAAATGTTACATGTATCAAATTATAATAGCCCAATTAAATGTTACATGTATCAAATTATAATAACCCAATTAAATGTTACATGTATCAACTTATAATAATCCAATTCAATGTTACATGTATCAAATTATAATAGCCCAATTAAATATTAGGTGTATCAAATTGTAGTAACCCAATCAAATTTTAAGGGTATCAAAATATAATTTAAAATCAAAGAGTTTCTTCTACACATAAAATTTTAAATGCATATATATATATGTGTGTGTGTGTGTGTAGATATACACATATCTTTTTTTAAAAGGTGTTATGTATTTTCCTTTATGTGTTCCCTATCATTATTTCTGAAAGCAACTCTGATGAACAAATTGTGAACATACTACATAGGAACAAATTAACATGTCGTCAGTTTGCTGCACATTTTTAAGTTTCTCTGTATTTTACCAGTCCTCTCACTTACCAAGAGAATAGAAGGAAAGGAAGAGCCCTGCATCTGCAAATCCTGTTAACAACTGTAGTGCAACATAGAGCAGGAAGTCTGGCACCCAGGCGGTGATTATAGCACTGATAGTTATTAGAACAAGGCTGATAAAATAGGAATTTTTTCGCCCAATTCTGAAACAAAGAGAACCCCAAATGCTGTATTTTAAATGATAATATCTTATAATGCAAAAATGAAAACAAGAGAAGAGTCCCAAGTGGTCCTGATATCAATAACCTGACTTACATTTACAACAATGATTAATGCTCATCAGCTGACCAATACATTTTGTTTTTCTATTACGATTTTGAACAAATGAAGACATTTTTTTTCTCTAGTAATGGTAGCCATATTGGATGGCAGACTGACATCAGCAGGACAATCTTCAAACTGCTTTTTTTATTTGTGTTTAGTAGTGGTAACCAAATTTGATAACAAACTGGCATCATATGTATCATCATGTGTATAAATATAAAGTCTTTATTACAGATCTGTCAAATCTTGTCAATCTATTCAGTAGTCTCTGAGTAGAAGTCATTTAAAATTCTTTATTTCTCTGATGTGCTGTCAACAGTAACTGAGTGTGTAGTAAGAAGACAATATTTACGAAGAACTTTCTAATTTCTTCTAAAAATACAACTAAATTACTAAATTAACCACTGCTACAAAATATGCTACCAAAATGCAAAGAAATTATATATATATATATATATATATATATATATATATATATATATATATATATATATATATATATAAAGAATACAAATCATAAGGTGAATAACAAACCATTCAAGTGCACTGGATCCATCAAGTGATCACGTGTGACATGGATTGATTAAGATTGATACAATAAACTGACGACAAACAGTGTAAAACTAGTAACTAACTAGCCTTAGCGCTTTCGACTCTTAATGAGCCTTTTTCAAAGGCAAATACAAAACATAAAAAACCAAACAAACACAAAAAGGAATCTTACTGGATTTGCCGCTTTCAAACATTGAAACCATGCGGTCTAAACCATGAAGACTAGAAAAAGAAAACTATGCACTAGTAGAATTAGTCTTTTTAGCCAATACAGTTTCTTTTCAAACTTTTCTAAACCTTCTTAGTATCCTTTTTTTATTACTATAAGAATAAAATATCTGGTATAGAATCAAATATCTGGGATATAAACTGTATTACATAAATGTACACAAAGTATTAGATGTTTCTTTGGCTTGTAAACTTTTAGGGAATTATAAGTATTTTTCAGTATTTGCAACAAGTCTATACAGGCTGGTTGAGACAATGTATTTACAGGTTTGAACTCATGTGGAGACAACGTTTTTGTGTTTATTTGTTTTGTATATGTTTTGTATTTGACATTGAAAAAGACACATTAAGAGTCGAAAGTGCTCAGGCTAGTTAGTTACTAGTTTCGCACTGTTCATCGTCAGTTTATTGCATCTATATATATATATATATATATATATATATATATATATATATATATATATATATATATATATATATATATATATACTACTCCCTCGATAATTTGCACCCCTGTCTATATAACATGGGGTCAGGCATGGATCCCATTTTTTAAGCCAAAATATTGATCCCTATTTGTTGGACTTAAAGAAAATCATGACCAAAATTAGTAACAGATACTTTGATAATGTCTCATGATTGTCTTGCGAAATAAATGTTGCATGTTTTTTATAAAAAGGAATCTTATTTGGTAGTGTAACAACAGTTAGTCTTGTTCCCTGCTTCAGTCTCCTTGTTTCTCAAAATACTATTAAAAATCACTCTGGGAACCACACTAGTCAACAAAACAAAATGACCATAACATAATACATGAATGTTTTTGCATACCATGTTATTTGTTGAAACCAGCTGGAATAATGTTATCGATCTTTCAGATATTGAACACTATGAAAATAAATTTAATTTATACCGAATAATGAAGAACTTCATCAGAAAAAGCACTTCATTGACAATTATTCTAATCACAATTATAAAACAAGGTATCATTCATTAAGCATCCCACCTCCCCCCCCCTTCAGCCCTGCAGTTCTCTGGATGTCTAGTGGACTTTTTTTTAGGTCCCTTGGTAACTTGCAACTTTGATTATAGTGCAGTCTGTATTTTTGAACCCTTAAGCAAGGCCTCATGGGATTATCACTATAAAATTGAAAAGACATATGTTCATCCCCGTCTCTGTTAGCTCAAAAACTGATGGTGATGAGTACCATATTTTAACATAATTTATTTGGCAGAGAAAACATTTAAGGTTTACAGTACTTGGCTGAACTGAACTATTTAATGGACATTGGTGTAACATGTTTTAAAGGTCAAAGTTACCTCTGCCATGAAGAAGATTCAACTGATTTTGAAGATTTATTAGTTTGGAATTAAAAGTAATTCAAAAAACCTAAGTAATTATTATAATAAATGGTGGTAGGGAATGAATTAAAGTTAAATGAGAGCAAGAACCTGAATGGTAAATTCCATAATGCAGCTTATTTCAGTTTAACCAAATATTCAAACATTTTAATTTTTTCACAAGTTAATTGAGCACATGATAAAATGTTTTCTTTATGTTTTCATATGATAATGTAAGTGTCCAAGGCAAATACAGTGCAGTCCACAAAGTTAAGGTGGCAAAACTGTCCAAGGAAAATACTGTGCAGTCAACAAAGTTAAGGTGGAAAAACTGTCCAAGGAAAATACTGTGCAGTCCACAAAGTTAAGGTGAAAAAACTGTCAAAGCATAGTAGAATATCTTTTTTAGTCCATCACTGTACTCTTTTTATCCTTTGACCCTCTAAAATGTTGTGTCCCCCATAATTAGTAGGTGCGGGGGCACTGTTCTCTGGCCTTGGATTGCTATGTGTAACACTGTAAATATAACAAATCTATATATATCAGTATGACAAATCAGGTTTATATGGGAAGGAGAATATCTTAATTTATCTATTTTGTATTCGATTTTAGATACATATTTGTGAAAATTTATCATATTTAAAATTTGTTAAGACAACTTACTTATCTGACAAGATACCCATGGAAATGACACCCACAAGGTAACCCACCATATACATCATGGAGGAATGGGCTCTGTACATCTTCTTGTCACAAACTAGGTCCATCTGTTGATAAAGAGGATTAAGTTAATGACTAATGAATCATAAAATAGGTTCCATTCATTCTTCATTTTTTTTGTAAGCTCTGGACTTTCATGGTCAGAAAATTTGCAAGACCGAAATTTTTATTCTCTCATCAATGGACTTGACCCTGAACATAAATTTGTTGTCATCTCTATGTGCATTCAGTTCTTTGGGACACCAAAATCAATGGATATTCTTAACTTTGGATGCAAGAAATTTAAACATCCAAGTCCCCAGGATGCATGTAATTTTTTTTTTTATTTGTACTAAAAACTTGTCCTTTGTTTACTGTTTCAACAAAGCAAGTATCAATTGTATTATCAAAAAGAAAATAAATCAAGTGATTAGGTCAACAGTATGGTGTCTAGATTTTTGTCATAAAGAATACAAACAAATCATGTAAATGGATTATGTCAAGTGTTTTCAAAATGAGTACAAATCAGGTAAAGGATTAGCCTATTAGGTCAAGTTGACTAGGCCAGACCTTAAGCAGATTTGGAGATTAAAACATCTGTTAAATGTCAGTGTCTTATCACAGCTTTGATTCAGCAAGTCAATTCAATAATCATCTTTCAAAACAGTACTTTATATACTCTCCTCAATGTTCTGAATGGTGACATTTTATATTGTATTTTGTATTCAGAAAAATATTGAAGAGATATTTTGTATTCTTGTTATTCTTCCATGTAAAAGATTTTTTTTTTTTAAATAAGGATGCACAAGGAACAATAAAAAAATCAATTGATCTTTGGTGTCATTTGTAGATGTACTTTTGTTTTCAAATGATAATGGAATATGTGTAATCGTAGAAAGCACATTAGGATGATGATAAACCAGATTCTCAAGAGACAGGCCAACAGAAAACAGGTAAAGGAATTAATTCTGATAAGGAAACACAACATGTTGTTACATGCTTGTTATGAATATATATATGCCGTTTCAGGACAACTTACCAAGGTCAACTTAATCTGTTTATAATAAGTCTATGTAAATTTGTTGTTAGTGTTGTTATAGGGTTTAATGTCATTTTTCAGCACAAGATAGGCTATACATGGTGGAGAAAGAACCCTGGAAAACCTAGGGAAGAACCACCAACCCACGAGAAGCTATTGGCAGGCTTTCTCACTTACCCACGTTAGCCGAGTCTGGACTCGAACTCAAGCAGACAGAGGTGAGATGGCAGCATGATCCGTAATGGTCAGCATTTTAGACCACTTGGCCACTCGGGGCCTCTGTAAATTTGTAGTTCCTCACCATTGCCATCACTGTCTTGTACAGATGAACTCTACTTCCAGATTACAACTGGCATGGCTGCCTATCCTTCAATGTACACTAATCAACAGTCTGTACATTACCATCACTGTCTTGTACAGATGAACTCTACTTCCAGATTACAACTGGTATACACTAAAATACAGTCTGAACGGTACCAATCTACAAGCTGAAAGTAACTACTGTATGCAGGCTCTGAAGTTAGTCACTCAGTAGGGTTGTAAAATATAGACTTTTCTCAATATCTGTCAAACAATCACTTTGAACTGCATCTCAGAACACATGTACCTTAGCAAAATGCCCTTTTGAATACTCATGGTAGTAGACAGGCTAGCTTTGAATAAACATAATTATTATGATCAATTTGGTAAGATATGCCTAAATCAATTACTAACACCTCAGAATCAGTTGTTTTTCTTACTGGTGCTCACACAAGATTGATACAGTAGTGTTAATTAGTCAGAAAATTACATGAATTGGCATCATTTTCTTGCTAGGGTATTGTAAATCAATTATTAGACACAATTAAGTGGCTTAAAAGGCTTAAGTGGCAGAGATTTGATGCATTTTGAATGGTTGGGATGACAAGGGTTTCTTATTTGGGCATATTGGTAGAAGAAAGTTAGCATCTAGGACAGAAATTGGTACAATTTGCAATGAACTGGAGTACAAGTCAGGTGTATAATACAACAAGACATCATGCAACGGAAACCCTGATGATCATGCAAAAATTAAGGAATGGCTCATTTATTTCACACTGACTGAAAGAATTTATACTACAAACTGTGGCATGGAAATCTATAAAACTGTACAGAAATTTTAATTTTGGCTACATACTTCTATCATGCTGAATGTGAATTGTTTTCAATGAGATTTGATTTTAGAAAATAAATAAATTTAAAGATTATAATGACAGAGTTAAAGCATAGCAAAAGTCTTTCAGACAGAACATAAAAGTCTTTCAGACAGAATCATAGCTAAATAATAAAGACAGTCATATACACAAAAACAGATGGATGGATAGATGGATAGACAGACAGACAGACAGACAGAGAGATAGATAGATACATAGATAGATAGAACATGGCTTGAAATTAATACTAATCTGCCAACCTACAGTTAGTGACATTGACAACAGATGACATAAACCCATAGTCAGTGACATTGACAACAGATGACATAAACCCAAGCCATTATCTGTCCCAGCAGTGAAAATTAGTAGCTATTATAACAGTTAACAAGTGGTCTAGTGTCAGATGTCAGACATATCAAACAAAATTTTGAGTCAGCATTCCCATAATGGCTTGCTGACCTTTGTGTTGTGTCAACGGAGAACCTACCAACATCCTGCACTTGACACAGTACAATAACAGCTGACATCATGTTAAAGTGCTCATCCACTGAATTGGTGTCAAAGGTCTTGATGCATATGGGACTACTCTGTAGCATGGTAGTCCCAATTTCATTACAGATGTAAACAAAAGAAATAGGGTATCAGGGTAGTACTGACCGATTGGAAAAGGTCTCATTCAATGACTCAATGAATAATTCTGAATTCTACAGAACAATGCTTTCAAATATTTATATTCTTAAAAATTACAAATGTAACATGGAAGTAGGTTGCATATCACGCTACCACTACCAAAAGAGCAGAAATTTGAAGATATCATGAGTGCAATCGCAAATATAATCAAGAGACTAAGACAGAGATGAATGGCTAAGTCAATGAATACAAATGGCTGGGTCAATGAATATGAATGCCTGGGTCAATGAATATGAATAGCTGGGTCAATGAATATGAATGGCTGGGTCAATGAATATGAATGCCTGGGTCAATGAATATGAATGGATGGGTCAATGAATACAAATGGTTGGGTCAATGAATATGAATGCCTGGGTCAATGAATACGAATGGCTGGGTCAATGAATATGAATGGCTTGGTCAATGAATATGAATGCCTGGGTCAATTATTATGAATGGCTGGGTCAATGAATATAATTGGCTGGGTCAATGAATATGAATGCCTGGGTCAATAAATATGAATGGCTGGGTCAATGAATATGAATGGCTGGGTCAATAAATGTGAATGGTTGGATCAATGAATACAAATGGCTGGGTCAGTGAATATGAATGCCTGGGTCAATGAATACAAATGGCTGGGTCAATTATTACGAATGGCTGGGTCATAGATTATGAATGGCTGGGTCAATGAATACAAATGGATGGGTCATAGAATATTAATGGCTGGGTCATAGGATAGGCTGGGTCGCAGAATATGAATGCCTGAAGGCCTGATGTACACTTTCTGCACTAAGTATCTTGAGAGATACAAACGAGCATAAGCCACTTCATTCATTGATGGGTATAAAACTAATAAATTGTCTCTGGAATCACACAATGCAAGTTCCCAACAAACGAAGAGAGATGGATACATGAAATCCAAACAGAACGTAAGTCCCTAAGAAGCAGAAGAAACTGTCACATCTTTTAACAAGAATGTCCTGATGAGTTTGAACATGAACTTTCAAAATTTCTCATGTCTTGTTGGTGAAATGCAGTTGTTATTGTTTACAGTTGACGTAAATGAATAAATGTTGAATTTGAAACCAAAATAGATTTTTGTAAAATTTTAGCAATATCAATAACATTTTGGCAAGATCATTAAAAAATGTTTTTATTGTGATTCTCTGAGCAAGTGAAAAAATTCTAATTTCAAGCCATGTAGATAGATCTGTTCACAGACGAGTAGTGGGGAACAACATATAACTCCACCCACCTCCGAAACCACTGTCAGCTCAAAAATGGAAGTATCATAGACCCACTTGTAGCAAGCATTTTCTGCCTTTGGCTGACTATAATTTATGTTAAAGTAACTTGACATAACATCATTAATGTAACTGCTGGAGTTAAATTCCTGCATATAATAGGTACACTTTGAGTACACAATCTCCCCATCCTCTAGCTTTGCAGGTATAGTGGCATTAATTAGTTCCTGGTGATGTATTCCCTGAATCAAGAAGGTGTCATCTGGATCATTAGGTATGGCACACCTGAGTGATAGAAAGTAGATCAAGGTAATAATAATAATAATAATAATAATAATAATAATAATAATAATAATAATAATAATAATAATAATAATAACATCATGTTTTTTATTACAGCTACAGACTCTGTAAGTCAAAAACTACTTTCTCAACTAATTATTTAATATCAATACAAACTTAAATATCTATGTCAATATTTTCATGCTAAAAGAGTATTTTAACAGCTCAATACACCAACTACCAGTATCTCAAAAATGAAATTATAATTTTTCTAATTTGGTTGATCCTCTTCAATACTATCTCTAGGCTGATCCATCATTCAAAAGCAAAAAAGCAGACTGTTTGCTATTTATAATTAGAATTAATTCATGTAATTATTGTACAAGTATGCAATAGAGATGGAACTAAAAAACTTAACATAGGACTAATACCAATAACTGCAATAACAACTGAAAATACTTGAACCATCTTTCCAACCATGCATAATTCTTATGCACTGACAAACTTCAGAGGTCAAAGATCATTTGGGGCAAAACAGTTCACATTTAGAAGTGATTCGGGCAAGTAACACACTGAAATAAAGCAGAATATTTTAGGTATGTTGAGTACAAGTTATGACTACTATGAAATAAGAATGAATCCTTGCATATTTCAGCACATACAACATATACACATAAAATGTTTGGTTTTTTTTCTTTTTTTTTTTATTTGTTTCTTTCTTCTGTTGCCTCTGCCTGAGTACTCCATTAGGCTCTGGACACAGTTCTAATTTAAGCACAATTCATTTTTAATCCAAAATGACCTCTAACCTATTGCAAAGGAACATACAATTCATGTAAGCTATGAGAAAAGTTTTAATGGCTGATATAGTCTCCAATGTTTTGCCTATGCATGATACATGTGAAACAAAATATTAATGCAAAAAAAAATTCAGAAAGTTAAGAATCCAAGGAATGAAGGACAGTTGTGTTCATTATATTGGTAAATACCGTACAAACCTAATGAAAAACAGTTTTATTAACTACATTGGTAAATTACTAAATCGCTGTACTGACCTGAATGAAGTTAACTATATCGGCAATCACTGTACAAACCTGAAGGCTTGTGTTGCCATGGTGAAAACTACTGCAAGAGTCTGCATGGATGAGATGACGATAGGTACACCCATCAAGAAAAAAACCTTAATTTGAAATTTGCCCAAACTTCCAATATGTTGAAATATATCATCAGCATCCATTGTACCTTCTTTTTAAAAATGCAAGGTCTTAGAAACGCAGTTGAAAATTATATACTAGTTCTGTCAATAATACTCTATTTACTCCAATGAATCAATGTCAAGTAACAAATTTAGGATGGAAACAATTTTAACACCGTCTGGTCGTCCGTGTGCGTTTATGTCGTTGCAACTGATCTGCACAAAAATAACACATCATTATGACAAGTTCTTATTTGCATTCAGAAAGTTTTATCTGTAAATTTCCAGTACAGTTTACGTTCAGAGGCGACTGAGCGAGTCGACCTCTCCTGTAGGGCAAACAAAAAGATTAGTGTACGTGTATAACCATGGTTTTTTGTTTGTTTGTTTTTTTTTTTTTTTTTTTTTTTTTTGCATGAAACCGGTTGTAACGGGATTATCGGTCAGTGTAGGCTCAGGACTAACAACTTTTTCCCTCTTTCATAAGTATATTTTTAGACCCTACATGCTAGCAGATCAGTATTATTATGTATATATACTTATTGTTTATTGCGACAAGCTCCCTTACATGTTCGTTGTTTAATATTCCTATTTATTGAAATATTAAAACAACAAACCCGCGGTTATTCACTTCCGGGATACCTTGGGATTGTGATACCACTATTTATTGGATCATACTCGTCCTGACACGGTCTGTGACTGAATCAAATATGTTCAGTTCGAATCAGTAAAATAGCCTGGCTCCCAGCGGAATGCGACACGCAGAGCAAAATCAAAGCCTAGTACCACGAAGAAGTGTATAAAATGATAAGATGCTTAAATGTTGTTTTTTTTTATTTTTAAAAAAGCTACAGCAGGTGAACAATTCCTGTGAAACGTAATCCAAATTTAGTGAACAATATCTATGCAATCAAATATTTATCTGATCATCTAAAGGAAGCTAAAGAAGTTCCGAGTTTCAAAAAGATCATTACTCTTGATAGAGGTAATCACAGACCTACCAGCATTTTGCCCATCATATCAAAACTGTATGAGAAATCAATTGAAGTTCTGACGTACGTATCCAAAGATATATTACTGTCTCCCTCATGTTATTCTTATTTGCAAATTAAGGGCACATTGTATGTCACATGACTCAGTAGGACTCTTATAGAGATGTCTAAAATCGTAAGCAGCAAATTAAGTTGCTGGGTGTTTTGAGTAGTTGGTTTAAAATTCCAAAATTAATATCTCAGGCTCCATACTTAGGCAATTATTTTTTAATATTTTTATCAGTATTTTCTATTTTATTAGATATGGCTGTTTATATAACTATGCGACGTTAATCGTCCTTTTTTACTCACCGGATTTAAACACACTTATTAACACACCTGAAGCAGAATTGAACATTCTGACTGACTGATTCACTGCTAACATAATGCAAGTCAGCCCTGAAAAGTTTCAACCACTGGCCATGGGTTAAAAGATATTTAGTATGAAGCATGTATTAGGCATAAGCAATGCTTTAATAATTTGAGGCGAATTTGTCAAACTGCTTGGAATTAACTATAAGCTACATTTCAATTAACTTGTAAAAACATCGCTATAAGAAAGCTTCATGGCAATTATCTGCCTTGAAACTATTGGTCATAAGCTAATTAGATTGTCGCTTAGCCCGGCATTTCTGCAGCGGTGTGAACACCACTACACTTGAACAATTACAAGAGCATGTTCTCAGATTTTGTGCATGATGATTTCACAAGCAGCCATCTTAAAATTTTACTTGTGGCAAAAATGCCAATTCTAAAGGTGCGCAGACTTCAGGATAATGCCATAGAGACTTTCAATATAACAAATAAACGTGCTCTTAAATATTTGAATGATTTAATATGTTTTAAAGGAAAAAAATATAAATGTAGATATTCCAATATTTTAAATGTCACAAGAATTAAATTTCAACATTTGACAAAATTTATTTTTGATATTTAGCTGCCATTCGATGCAACGAGAGACCAAAATCACTTCAGTAAAAGAAAAAAGTATATGTTTTTCCCTTTTGGCTCCATTGGGTCCGTCATAAGGCTCATATGCGACTCGTGCATGTTTTTGCAATTTAATTTAATCATCCACGCATGGGGGTAGAGTATATGACGAGCATCAGTGCTCAAAAAGCTTCAACAGAGGCCATACAGAAATTTATTAATACTCATGCTTATGGATAATATATACCCATCAATGAATTACAAGGGCATTTAGTTTCAATGACAATGCCTCTGTGTGAAGATTTTTTAAACTTGACTTTTACTTTCTATAAATCTGCGCTGCTTTTCATTTGTGATCGTAACTGTCTGTGACTTTCCATTTCTGCCAGCACTATTTCAAACTCAACCGCACTGATGATTTTATCCTCGATTGCCACCGAATGTAGTTTACTGATAGTATTGAGACTGCCCGACTGCCCTGTACCGCTACAAGAAATTCTGAATAAATACGTACTCGTGAACACAATCACATCAATATTCATTTGCTAGCACCAAGAGAGACACAGGTTAGTATCAATATAGCCCCGACAACAATTCCGATTGGTGCACCTACAGTGATTGTAGCAATTCCGATTGGTGCACCTACATACAGTGATTGTAGCAATTCCGATTGGTGCACCTACAGTGATTGTAGCAATTCCGATTGGTGCACCTACAGTGATTGTAGCAATTCCGATTGGTGCACCTGCAGTGATTGTAGCAATTCCGATTGGTGCACCTGCAGTGATTGTAGCAATTCCGATTGGTGCACCTACAGTGATTGTAGCTGCTGTGATTACAGTTACACTAAAATCGTGAGACTTTGCTGCAGCAAGACCACAAATATCATCTATGACCAAATACTCGTGTTTGAGTTTTATTTTTTTTTCCACGCCGGTAAGACTGATGGTCCGTCCGAGTTTTTCTATTAATAATACAATCGCATTTTTCATTATATACAGGCAGATCTTGACCGGATTTATTATAACACGCAGGCACACTACGCATACGCACCCCTAGCCAGCTACTCTTTTTTTTTTTTGTTCGTACAATAGTCATACAATTAAATATCAATAAATCTGCCTCAGGAATATTTAAATTTACAGTAATTGTGCATTCTGGTGACCTATCATCCTTTAAAAAAAAATATCAACCAATTACTCCGGCTCCTTTTGTGTCTAATGATCATCTTTGCCTTTTAACTGTTACCCGAACAAGTGCGTCCTTGTTGAATAACAGACGAGACATTTTATCTCAAGTGTGTCAATGTTGGTTTAAAATATTCATTAGTAAACATATTTAGGGTGGATACATCAGTGAAATAAACTTCGCCATTGTGGAAACAATTTAATGGTGCTCTTGCAGCTGATGCTGCAGTCAAGACTTCGGTGTTTTCAAATGCACGTGCAACGATTCCAAGCTGGCTTCGAGTTGTATAGGTGCATCAGGGTGGTTCAAACAAGCAATTTCTACTTGACCCGTAACAAAATTAGATGACAATGTATACGAGTTTTTGGTAACACGACTCTTAAGCAGTTATTCATCAACAAGTGGATCTAAATTGCTATCGATGTTAGTATGCGCTGCCAGCTGATCCAACACCCATCAGTAAATTTTGCAAGGACATCACCGCAGTCGCATCTGTTACGTATATACAATTGCAAAATCTAATCTTTAGCACAAATGCCAAAGACGGATAAACGTCAAGTGCATCGAACTAAATTTCATCTTCAGTAACTAATGGTTTTGATAATGTAACTGTGAAAGTTTTTAACTTCACTGTCGGGCTTCTCATTGTTGGTAAAGGATCAAGACAAATATACATTTGATAATTTATCAGCTATCCCACTCGATCCCACATAACCTTTAGAAACAAGTTATGATAAACAAGTATGATCAGGACTATCGCACGTTTAAAATGTGAGCTTTAAGTCTATCAAAACCATTCACACCACTAGAATTTAACAACAAAAAACCAACAAAAAAATCCCACAAGAAAACCTAAAATAAAACACAACAACAGACACAAAACATAAAATACAAAACAAAACAAAAACAAACAAATCGGTCATTTTCTAAAATCTTATCTTCATTTGCTTTCTCTCCATCTATGACTAATATTTCCGTAATTGCGCTCCAGAAAATTACTAGGCGTGGTTGTGTAGGCACTCTGGCCGTTTGATTAATTATATATTTTCTTGTTGCAATATTAGCTGTATCAAAATAATCTTGGATGACCGCAAACGGCACACCGCTATTTCTGATTCCACCGTTGCCAGTGAATTAAACAAGATTCGTTAATGTGAAGTTGACTTTCTGCTTCACGATAATATCTTGGTATCAACATTAGACGTTTTAAGTTTACCAGTTTGATCTTCAAAAATCAAAAGCTCACCTGGTTCAATACCACCACCAACACAAATAGTAAACTCAAACGAATCGGCTTTGGTGACAAATCGGCTCAGATCCACATTAGCACAATGTCGTCGAGTTGAGTAACGTCCATACATGTTAATAGATATTTTTGTATGATAGGAAACGTGCTATAATGTGAAATCAATAAGTGCTTGAGTGGTTGGTGAATGCTCCAGTACACCCAACGCTTTAACATCATGATGACTGCAGCATATGGATTCATTAAACCGTAGTACCGATGTAGTTGAAAAAGTCGCTGTCGTCTGTTCGTGGTTATGCGACTTTTATTTTTCGCCCCTTGATTTTATGGAGACGGAAAGGGATCTGTGTTTTCTGTTATTATATTCGTCAACAATTTTCTGTAAATTGTCAATATATTTACTCGATTTTTTAGCTGTCAAATAGTTGTGGATTTTTTCGTTTATCATGCGATTAAATCACTCGACAACTCAATTTTCTCATTTCCTGTAATATATATTTTCTGTTTTTTTTATTATTCTAAAGACTGTTCAATTTTTTTTTTATAAAATTAATTCTGCTTAGTGATCGATCCAGATTATTATTTTTTTTTTCTGTACTTGCTATCATTAGTTTTAACGCAGCAGTTATCGAGGTTCCTGTCTTATCTGAAACAGGTACACTAAAGGTGTATTTACTAAAAACGTCAATAACATTGCAAATATATCTCTTTGGAGCGCCATCAGCGACAACATTAAAGTCAGCTAGATTTGAGAGATCTACTAAATTTATAGCCATTATATCTTATGTGGCGTTAGCGACAAGCTTACGTCGCGGAAACGTTTTTTTTTTTTGGTAGGCTTTTGTAGCTATGAGACAAGATCATCATCTAATTCTCTGCTGAGACCTAATTTTTATTTTGCTCCAAACCCTGAACCAGCCTTTGGTCAACACGTTCTCTTATGTTTACAGGTTTCATGTCACTGTGTCTAACAATACTTTATCGGAGGTGTGTTTATTTTGTTCGTTGTCGAAACGTTCAACGTCTTTGTAGCAGATATCATGGCGCATTGCTATTGCTTCTTCTTGATTGTAAGACTCCTGTCCTGGCAGAGGATTGTCGTTTTCATTAAGTTGTTTATCAAGAGAATTATAAGGTCCAGTGTATTTATGGCCTGGCAATGTCCAACTGCCTTTTGGTTTCGGCAATTTGCCAATCAATTTATGTATATTTATACCTTTTCCAGTTATTTCTCTGTTGTTGCATTTCTGACAATATGTAACAATTTTAATTTGCTCAAGACATAATCTCTATCACAATCACCTGTCATAATTTATTACTCATCTACTAAAATAATATATGGAATACCCATTACCTTTGTTGTTGGCAGTGGTACTGTTGGTAGAAACATACTTTTTATTTATCCACAGATTGTGCAAATAGCTTTTAGCATTATTCTATTATTATTTTTGTTTTTTTTTCTTCAGTTTTTTCTTTTTTTTTGTTTTAGTTTTACATTTAAGACAAAATGTTGACATTTTATATTTGTAAGTTTAGATAAAATTAATTGCAATCTCATTATTGGTGTGAGATGGTTGTTTATCAAATTGCAAAATAAACTTTAAAAATTGGGATTTTTTATTCATCTGTTTCATAAACATTGTGCAATAGTACCCACAAGCAGAAGTTCCATCTGGTTGAATTTGGTTAGACAAATAATTAATTATTTTACAATTTTGTTTATGTATTTTTTATTGCATTAATTGGTGGAAGTCCAAATGAATCAACAGCTACTCAATGTATACCAGATCTGTCATTAAAATCTTGATTAAGTTCATCTTTAAAATTAACTCCATGTAATTTTGTTATTTTTCCTTAGCTTATCAAGTATATCAAAATTACTCAGCGCGGCTGAGTTCATTCAACTTCTTTATTTATTGCACCAGATACTGCTCCAGATGCTCCTGATAATCATAATGTACAAAGTACTGGCAAACGTTTAGGAATTAGCGTTCTGGCCATTACAGATAGTGCTGGACATAAGAAACCACCTTGCTTTGCCATTGCAGTTATTCATGTAGCACTTAAATTTAGAACAAACGTTTGTTTTGTGATTGTATTTATTTATTTAGGATTTTTTTGGTTAACAACAATTTTATTATAGGACCTGCTTGGTCGCTAGGTTTTATTTTTAACGATACCTGCCTCTTAGTAACAGAAACCGCTAATTTTGTAACTTTACCATCAGTCAGATATTTTTTTTTAAATATTTTGTCATTATATACAGATTACAGATTAAACTTGAAGTTCTTTGAACTTGGAGTAAAGTGCAAAGCACTTTAAACGTGGACTGACATTTTACTCCAGAGAGAGTCAATTGTAACTCATCAAAAACCCTATATCAATATGACCTCCAATTCTGGAGGAGTAGCAATAACAAGATTTTCAAGATGGCTGCAATGGTAGCCATATTAAATGTCAGAATAGCACCAATTTCATTTAGGACCAAGTAAGCATCAGAAGTAGCATTTGGTTAAACCCAATGTCAATATGACTCTTCCGTCTATGAGAAGTATACAAAAGAAAGTTTTCAAGACGGTCAGAGTGAAGGCAATATGGGATTTCAGATCAGCAAAACTTTTGTTTATGACCACCTAGACAATATAACTTGTCATATGGTGGAAACCTCATTTTTACATAACTTTGTTTAGAAGGAGCTAAAACAAGATTTTCATGATGGCTGACATGGTTGCCAAACTGGATATCCAAGCAATGCCATTTTCATTTATGGTCCACTGAGATTATAACAAATCTTTCAGTCAAGCTCCACATTGATAAGAATATCCATTCAGGTGGGGTAGTGACAAAACCTTTTTCAAGATGGCTGCTATGGTGTACATAATGGATGTCCAAGAAGAATTGTTTCATTTAGGACCAAGTAAATATCATGAGATTTCTTCTGGTGAAAATCCCATGATGATATGATTGTCCAGTTAAGAAAAGTAGCAATAACAAGATTTTCAGTATGGTTGTCCTGAAGGACAAATTAAATCTCAGATTGGGACTATTTTCATTTAAGACCAACTAGACATGATGAGATGTCTTCTGGTGAAAATCTCATACTGATATAGCTGTCCTGAAGGCCAGATTAAATCTCAGATTGGGACTATTTTCATTTAGGACATCATGTAGTGATAACCCAATGTGGATATGACTATTCATTCAGGAGTACTGAAGACAAAATTTTCAAGATGGTTGATGTCTGAGCAGCCTGATCTAATCTACGACCAACCAGGACTTGGGATAAATGTGCATGTAAAGTTTCATGGCAATCCTCGATGTAGTTTAGGAATAATAACAAACCTGTGCTAATGGATGCATTGATCATGAAGGATGGACAATAGACCATCTCATCAGCCAATGGAGCTGAAAAAAAATTTAAAAAGGAAAATTTTTTAAAATAATAAAAATGATGAAATATTCTTACAGCTATTAAAACCAGACTGCCAGAAATTCAGTTTCATAATGTTATGAAATTTTAAATGTAATTTGTACATTTGCCTTTATTAACAAACAAACAATGTCTTTAACACTGACATGAACCACTTCACCTTTATTCATTTTAAATGCATCATGTATTAATCAGAAATAAAGAACTTATTTTTTTATTCAGGACTAGATTTTGGTCCACAAGAAAATAACTATCATAAGTACCCAAGTAAACAATTCTTCGACTATTCACAGTTGTAGACCCAGATCTGCTTATGCAACATAAACTGTAGATCTGGGTCTGAACTGTTTGCTTGAGATCTCAAGTAGAATAAAAGGCAAAGACCCAACCTCACAATGCATTTTGTAATGGCAAACCTGTGTCTACAATGTTAATAACTGGGTGCACAATGAATTCCACTAACTAAAGTATATTTGTATCACATCAATGAAGTGTATTAAGATGAAAATCTGAAATATGTGATATTTCCCTGTAAAACCTATGTGATACTAATATTAAAAGTATTGCAAACTGTACATTATATGTCCACTAGTCTTGTTAGAGGTTATGTTGAAGGTCATCATGATCTTTTAACCTAAATCATCAGGCTAATTGTCTCATCAGTCATTTATATTCAGTGGAACTCAAGTTACTAGTATCATGCAAAATATTAATTCCCTCAGTAGAATTTAAAATTATAAGCTTTTTGAAATCATAAAGAATAAAGGTATTAAATTATGATTATTGAAACTCAAGTTATGGAACATAAAATTAAGTTCTGGCCTTATAAACCAGCAGGCACAATATCTTAAAAGTAAACCATCTATTCACTGTAATGAATGTACAATTCCAGTTTTTGAACTGAGACTGTTTTTTTTCTTGTACTGACCTTTACCTTTGATGTCAAAAGACAAGGTTAATTATCTTCTACATAGCAATATCTGCAAATTTTGATGAGGGTATGTGAAACAGAATTCATGATATTGCTTGCAAAATCTGATTTGGTCAGTCACAATGACTTTGATATTTGACCTTTACACCCAAAATGTACGGGGTTTTTGCTTCCTAAATGGCAACTTGTGTGCAATGTTTGGTGAAGATATGTAAACAAGAACCCAAGTTATTGCACTGAACAAAATTAGCAGATGTATAGAATTATAATTACTTAAACCATTTGCTTTCTCCCCCCACCACATGCATACTGGAACAAAATAGCTGCAAAGTCAATATTGTTTTACCAAAGTGAAAAATGAATGGTACATGACTTCAAACAAGAGGAACAAGTAATAAATTTTACAATGCATATCAAAAATATTCTTGAATTGACAAATTAGTTTTGAACTTTCTTTCTAAAAGTATTAGCTGCACCATTTGATTATTTTAAAATGCATAAATAATATTTTAAAAGTATGAAGACTGACTTCTCATTTTAAAAAATTCTGTAACTTTAGTAAAGAAAATGCAAAGAAATCTTGAATTAAGTTTAATTATGAATTTACTGTATAGTTCACCCATGTGCATCCAGCCAATCCTTATTTCTGACATGACATACAATGCCAGATATGACCAAGGAACTCAAATCTGTTGTAACATTTTAGGTAATGACAGACATGACCAACCAAATCCACTGTAACATTTTATGTAATACCAGACATGACCTACCAAATCTGATCAGCTGTAGCTGTAATATTATGCAATGGCAGACATGACCAGATGATAATTGACCTGCCATGACCTTATGTTACACCAAATATGAGTCTATGTTTGCAGCTGGGTGAACTTTATACACTACAATCAAAACATCCTTGTCTCTATCCACTGTAAGCTGAATAATATAGACTTTTTAATAGAATCATAGAAGTAATAACAGTGATGCTTTCCACATTGGCAAATTTTCAGCAGATGGGCACACAGCTGCAGAAATAGATGTTTATAAAGTGACAGGTGTGGAAATTAGCACTTTTAATCAACTGTAAAATATTTGGACTTTTAATTTTTAATGTAATTTCTTCAACATTTTAATAAAAAAATGAAATCATTTGGTTTAAAAAGCTTTAAATTACTGCTTACATCAGTGAATACATGCTTTAGTGTCAGTGAAGTTATTACATAATAACAACCATGATATCACAGCAGTGTAAAATAGTCACTATTTATTTACACTGGAGCTAATTTTCTTCCATAGGACAGGAAAAAGCCAAGGATGTTTCAGCTGTTATACACTAGTAAAAAAACCATTGGAGTATATTCATTAATAGCTATAAAATACACATATTGTTCTTTATATATAAATACACAAGACATAAATGCATTGTTCTTTATGGATAAATACACAAGTTGTAAATGCATTGTTCTTTATGGATAAATACACAAGTTGTAAATGTTTCCTAGTAACGGTATGTTTCATCAGTGACCTTTGATATGAAAAGAGTGCCAATGTATAATTTAATAATACTTTCAAAATCATTAAGTATATTTTAACACTGCTTATGTTAAAACTATAATTACAGCTTCCATCACTGTCAGACAAGTGATACCAACATTTTGTCTATACTTGGACTACAGTTGCCATCACTGTCAGGTAATACTGGACTACAGCTGCCATCATTGTCAAGTAAGTGATATCTGTATTTTGTCAATACCTGGACCATAGCTGCCATTACTGTCAGATAAGTAATATCTATATTTTGTCTTTGCCTGACAACAGCAGACATCACTGTCAGGTAAGTGATACCGTCATTTTGTCTATGCTCGAAAGACAATACCTAAATGAAGCATGTTGTATTCTGAAAATTTCACACTAAGGTATTTTTAAAACCTTACACTCAGGTATTTAAAAACTTCACACATAGTATTTTAAAAATCTTACACTTAGGTAATTTGAAACACAGTGGTATGACATCTGTATACTGAGGGTACAAGATTAAGACATAGCAATAACAAAAGTTTGGTATATGTCCCAATAATGACATCACAGATCAATAGTTTCATGAACATATTTCTTAATGAAGATGTTCAAGACCTTAATACACTTTAAAAAGGTGGTCTGAAACCAGACAGCAAAATGCTTGTCTTGGAAATGCAAGATATAAAGGTTTAAAAATAAAAGTATAAAATAATGTTCATATATCACAAAACTGTCAAAAATGCAAAACAATATTATAATGCATCAAATTTTTAAAGTTTCATTCACAGGCAACATACAAATCAATCATTTACATGTTTCAATATAAGAATGTACATCACGGATACAATTTTGTAAGTGTCTATGGGTCTTTGTAAGTGCTTATGTACTTACATGTAACTTATTAGGGCTGTTTTCTTTGTACAATGATGATAATTTCCATGATTTTCCTTTCCCTATTGTACTGTTATGGTAATTTTCATGACTTTTCCTTCCCTATTGTACTGTTATGGTAATTTTCATGACTTTTCCTTTCACTGTTGTACACTTATGGTAAAGTTCATGACATTTCCTTTTCCTATTGTACTGTTATGGTAATATTCATGACATTTCCTTTTCCTGCTGCATAATTATAAGTTTTATGTCTATTCCTTTCCCTAATACAGTATTCGACAACATATTTGTTGCCAGTTAAATTTCTTGTAAATAAAATCCATAAAGGATTCACTGCAAATATCAGAGAATCCAATAAAGTTTCAAAGAAAGAAATGATTAAAGAGATATAGCTGAGTATTTGTTTCCATCCTTATGATACACAGTGAAGCTCTTGGCAATCCGGTTACCTATTTCCTTCATTGTAGGGGAAAAGACATTGCAAATGGGGTCAAAGATTTATTACACATCCATTTAATCTCAGACAATGTGAATTTTCCATCTATATTATCCAAAACACACACCCAAACTGGAATTATTTAGGTGTTTTCAGATTTAAATGACATTAGGATAGATACAATAATTCAAGTTTCACTGTGTACATAAATTTGATCTTACTAAAATATGTCTAATAATAATATTTCATGAAACCCTAATGATGAACAAATAACAATAAGATCTTAAACTATGTGAAATTTTCACACTGAAAAATACCAGCCTTAGCTCTGGTCACATGATGTCAAATAAAGTCCCTAATGAAACTAATAAAAGGAAAGAACAAAAATGTAACAGCAGCATTATGTACATAACTACATGAGATGGACTCATTTGCATTAAAATGTATGCGGTAGAATATCATGATACTTTCATCTTTTGTATGTCACAAGAAAATTTATCATTATCATTTATACTAACATATATTTTATTCTATATTTTCATGCATATATTGAAGCCTAAACATTTATTTTTCTTCACCAGTGCATATAAATAAACAAATATACAATTCATTCCACTCCTACAGTAACATAGAAAATGATACAATAACTATAAGCATATTACAAATAGAGCCAGTATGTGTCAGGGTGCCTTTCAGAATAATAAATTACCATTATTTAAAAACCATTCATAGTTAAATTCTATCATTGTCTAGTCCTCATGAAAAAATAAATTAAATTTAAAACATTTATTGTTCTTTAAACAATTAATTTTTTCCCAGTTCAAGTCTACATCAAAATTATGGTAAAAATATGTCATTATTATGCATTTGATGTATCACTGCTTGCATAACTTAACCTATCTAAATGACTGTAACATATATACTTGCTTATAAGTCAGACTTTGTTTTACTGACATTTTAATGTATGTAAAATCGGAGTCTTCTTACAAGCACAACTTACAAAACCATTTGATAGTCATAGGGAAATGTTGAAAACTCAAAATACAGTGAATTCAAATATATTTATGCTTCTTTGCTATATCCCCATTCAGAAAAGTGTACATGTTACACAAATGTTGTTCTGTTTAATTACAAATTACTTGTATCTACAATTATTTCCATTTTCAAATATTATGGATAAATTAAATTCTACCCACCTCAGAGTGAAGTGTCTGTTAGTGTTGTTTATTGTGGGTATTTACTAGCAAGTATATTGCCTTCTTTTTCATGGAAGTATTAACACTATGTATTTCTAGTAATACTTGTCTTTTGAAACACAATGTTTCATGCAATAAAAGTCTCTATTTAAATTTTATTTTATAACAGAATTTACATTCTCAGGTGATATTTCCCATGTTTAATTCTAGTGCATGTGACCTGATAAAACTTTGGCTTCTAAAGGCAGAAGTCATTTTCAACTTGACAATCCTTTTGATCGAGCTGTGAATATAGTACATGTACTTATTTAATGTTCATTTGCGTTCTACATCTTTTCTTGAATCTTCAACCATAATCACTTGTAGCTTGGAAAGAAAGTACCCTCTATTTTCCCTGTGTGATATCCTTTGATCAAACTGCAAATTTGATACTTGCTCAGTACCAAGTAACAAAGTGTGGTTGTTTGAACTCCATTATCTTGCCACAATTGACTTACCCTAGAAGAACTACAACAATCTTACAAATCCAGTCCTCCCAGATACTACTTTTTAGGTAAAGAGAGCTCAAAGTTATCTGTCAATCTGGCAGAAGTATCTCACCTTAGGTATAAAGACTCAGTGGCATAGCCTAAGAACACATCAGTTAATACATAGAAGGCATGCTCCCTAAGAATGTAACTGTGGGGAGGCCAAGAGGGTGTATGTATATTAGGATTCAATAAGTAATCTGGAAGAAATGTATTTTACTAAAAAAAAAATTGGTTTCTTCTTTACATACGTTGCCCAATCATAAAACTTTTACAATAGAAGAATAGGCACGTGGTGGAGTGAGGTATATCCCCTTACCCCAGAGATACCATCTCCAGTCCACTTAGGTATGCTAAACAGCTTTTAGGCAACTAGACTAATGAGGACTCCATCTGTCGGGGTGCAGCTTCAAATAGGGACCCACATCAACCACCACTTCCAGCGGAAGTTGTGAAGCCGCATCTTAAGAGGCTGATCAAACTGGAATGGTGACCTTTAAAGCTGAAAGGAAAAGAGTGTTGTTTCACATTTCAATCCCACAGCTAAAATGATGCCAATTAGCAAACAGTTGAAAGCCGTGCTGGTGACAATTGCTCTATTCTTGTAAGCCAAATCCAGGAAGAGGCGTGATCTTCCTCAATGCAAAGACTCTGATCCATTAAGGTAGCACTTGAACACCCGAACAGGGTCATGAAAATGACCTTCAGCTGATGTGTTCAGACTAAACAGAGGCTTCATAATGAAAGTCTGGTTACTCATGGAAGGAAGCTCGTTACTGGCAATGAAATGCTGCCATGAGTAAGATGGACCCATCTTTTTGTAAATGCACATAATTTATGTCTGCTGATAAGGCATGTATTTTCACTAAAACTGACTGCCATTGCTAAATCCATGAGGAAGGTCTTCTATGAAAGGTAGACAAGAGATTCTCTTGAAAATGATTCAAATATGTCTTGTTCAGTCAGTTAATACACAAAATGGGTTCCACATTGGGCATAAGACTTATGTTTATGGTCATGTATACTCAAAGTTGGAGAGCAGGTTGGATAAGTCCTTGCTTTGTCTGATATTCTCTCTTGTGCACTGATGAAATGTGTCAGTGATCATGGAGCAGTAATCTTTTATCATACTCAGTGTGAACTTTCTCTCTGTGAAGAGACAGGAAGTTAAACTACCGATGATACAGACACCTGGAGAGAGAGATGAGTTCTTTGTGCACCAATGGGTGAAATAAATCATCAATGTAGAGTTGTCAGACAGAATGAGAACTCATTTACCATGCCAATATTCCTGTCACCGGTGAAGGCTTTCATAAAAGTCATCAGCTTTACAATTTATTGATATGAAGATGTCAATCCTGGGGACAGCATGCACTGCTGGCTTCCCAAAAGGATTGTAGTAGGTGGGCACACTGTAATCTCAGGCAGTTTTACTGGTAGGTGTTATGTTGCCCCAATTCTGCATATGGTGCCTCAGTCATGTGCAGATGGTGAGAAGATGTTCCAGTAGTCAAACTTTAGGCCTGTGTTTAGGAAGAAGAACCATTTACTATGGATATACAGGAAAGCAACCTAGGACCATGAGGTCTATTGAGGCAGTGAGCAAGCATAGTAGGCGAAGTTATTCCCATATGGATAGAATTCCCTGAAAGTGAAGGAGCCATCATGGTTCAAAGTTCAATTCCTGATTTTGAGGGAGATTAAATATGTTGCCTGTTTATTGACCTCCATAACAAGGTGAACAAATAGGATGGATCTTTCTTTGTTGATGAGAAGCCTGGATAAGTAACAAAGGATACCATGTCTTGTTAGATCTCAATGATTTTTCTGCTGGATATTGTAACCTGATGTTGCTGCCATGTAAATAGCCTGAACATCGACCTATACTTAATTCAACAGATGAGTGAAGCCCCTGGGGCCAGTGTAGAGCCTCAATGAGAGTACCCTGAATCAGTATATGATATGAAGGTGAATCTTAAATTGTCCTGGAAGCCTTGTGAATAGAGACATGAAGGCATGCACCATTTAAGTCCACACTGATGGCAAAGTGTCCTTCTTGGATGGCATTCAAAATGTGCTTTGGTGTTTCCATTAAGAACAAAGGGCATGGAAGAACTGATTGAGGGTGCATAAGCCAATGACTGAATGCCAAGTGCTATTTGCATTTGGGACTAAGAAAAGTCTGGAACAAATGAAAGGACTCTCTCAGTGCTATATCCACTTTGGTATGCAAGATCTGTGGCTTTCAATGGGTGAAGCTTTGATAAGATGGTTTCAGATGTTTGTGTTATATGAGTGGGTCTTTTGTTGATTTCCCATACAATCCCTAAATTGATGCTTTGGTTGTGGGAGGGAGGGATACCAGTCTCCTTGGTGGCTTGCTGGTGGTCTTCTTCAATCTGCCTGTGAAACAGAAAGTTAGATAAAAGCTGTGCCCTTAGCTTGGCTGTATGGTGGTCCGTCAGTAAAATGCAGGTAGAGGGCACTTAGTTGCATTTTGCCAACTATATACTATAGCTGTGGTTAAGGCATAGGCCAAAGTGTGTTAAATGGCTCTGTTTAGTACTTGAGCCATTCTTGGGACCAACTCCTATGTATGTTCTGAGGTATTTTGGAGTGAGGGGAGATAAGATATGTTCTACTTGTTGCAAGATAGCCACAGAGATCCAACATTTCAGCCACAGCAACTATATTGCACACTAACTGCTGAGTGTTATCAAAGGCCATTTAATCCATGTATATGGCTTTGTCACTGTTGAGTACTAGGTTTTCCAAATCAAAGGCTGGTGTGTGGCAAAAGTAGAACCGCTAATGAACTGATCATGAAGGCATGGTCAGAACATCTGTAACTCTCCCAGACTGTGAAAGTAATTGAAGTCTTGACTTTTCTGTTTGGCTGTAAGATCAATAGAAGCTGGAGCTCTGGTCCAGGTTGTTGACAGAATGGGGGAAGGAGGAGGGAAAAACTCACAGGGTTAAAGGTGGAAAATTTTCTCAGTGGAGACTCAAAATGCTGAATCTTCCTGTGCTATTGGATAGTGTAGAATATATGACAACACTGGAAAACAAGCACAATTATCTTTGTTGTGTGAGGTAAATCTAAGGTCCCCCTGTAACACTTGAGACTTAACTAGCAAATAGTGACAAAGACTGTTGTTCACTAAACTCATAGAAAGCCCTGAATTAGAAACTATACCTTTGAGACAGTCACAGAGAAAAAGAGTCTCTTCTCATGGCAGCACATAAAGAAATTGCAAAGTGATCTCTGTTGACATGTGAGGAACTATTCGAGGCATCATGCCAAATGAGTGTCTTGAGGTGGTATGAGGGTTAGACTGGTCCCTGCATATGTCTGCAAAAATCAGATTCAACATTAATGAAAGCCTGGCTGTTAGTGATTGAGCCTGCAACATTGATGTTTTAGTCCTTCATGATCCCTAGTATATGGTTAGTTGCAAAAGAAATAGGCCATCTGTATGGGGAGGATATCATTCTGATCATCAGTTGGGCCAGATTATGGAATGTTTGAGACATGTAACCAGTCCAAATATCTGCTGAGTGAGATGGAACTTGGCTGTGTGTTAGCTCTGTTCCTCACTGTCCTGTGAGAGAAGTCAAGTTGACCCCAAAGGAGCAAGATAGACAGCTGCAAAAAATGCTGAGTCTTGTGGTGGTGACTTGGTTGCAGAGTTGTTTCAAAGTCTGGATCTTCATGGCTATGTCCACCAGAAATGTTAAAACTGAGGAAAGGTCAGATTGCAGACTGGTGATTCAAACTGAGCTGTGTATTTTTTAGCACTTTACCCAGAGTTCTAATCTTCAAGACAAATAGAGCAAAATGTATGAAATTGCAGCCCAGCACCTGTCTTTTAGAACACAATGTTTGTGCAGAACTAAATCTTAAGAGTTGACCCACAAATGATAACAGACAGTCTAATCTAATATATCAATGAAGAACACAGGTAAAATATAATAATATCACCTATATGGAGAAGTATAAACCTGTACATGTAAATTTTAAATACAGGATGGGCACAGATCTATACCATTTGATGGTTACCTGGAAAAAAAATGATAGATGATCTCATTTACAATTCTACCTGTGGGGAAGGTCAAGGACAGCAGGTACAAGTGGAATTACTGAAGTATTCCAAAGTGAAGGATGCAGTAGTAAGTAGCAAAGGAATCTCACCTGTATGTACCAGAAAGGATGGCATTATATAAATAACAAGTTTCTTAAGGAAATAAATACCTGCACACAAAACTATTGTAGCCTGAACCTATCTATAAATAGGTTGCCAAACCCTGACCTATGGTATTCTTAGGTATTGCCTCAGTCTTATACCTAAGGGGAGATGACTCTTCCCAACTGCCACAAAGGCTAGCAGCCAACGCTCTCTTTAGCTAAAAGAAGTATATGGGAGGTAGTACTACTGTTACTATGATCAGGTAATGTATTTAAAGAAGAAACCTTTTTCCTTATAAATGATGAAGATTTTGAAGCATTCTTCATAATGCTGAACTAAATTTAAATTAAATAAAAAAAAATAGATTGTTGTAGTCCATTTGCTTGATTGTGCTTATATAACTTGTTTCTAATGCAGGAGTCCTATCAATAACCCATTTTAAATCAGGATGAATATTTGCAATGAGCCAAAGTATTTTACAATCTCATATCTGTCTATGCAAGCTGTATAAATCTGATGATGGTCATCATACAAAGTTTTCATCAGTGCGTGAACACATAAGGAAAGAATCCATCAGTTGAGGCTTTATCAATTGCTGGAAATCCACTAATGTCATGTCTGGTGTTTGGCACAGAGAACAGATCTTACGTAGGGCAGCCTGCAATATAAAATTCATGTTTTTTACCAAGCAGACCTAAATAAATACTCATCGTAAATTTTGTGAGATTCTTTTTTTCTATATTTCTGATAATTAAACTAAAGTTGCCATTTATATTGGTATTTTACTGCTCTGCATTTATTACCCTTGTATTAATTAAAATAATTTTCAAGCCAAATATTACTGGTATCTATTATTCTTGAATTTATTGCACTACTTTTCAAGCCAAATATTACCAGCTGGTTTTGTTTGGTTTTGTGCTTTATGTTACAGAAACTGAAATAGGTTATGTAGTGCCAAGGCAGCAGAAGTAAAATGCCTTGCTCATGGGCACACCAATGTAGCTGATATGGGCTGATTCTATTAAGGGATTTGAACCTGCATCCTTTCAGTCACCAGTTCAGCATGATAACCACTAATTCTCCACAGTTTCTGACTCTTATAACTACATCTTATGTGCATGGGGTGTGTGTGTGTGTGTGTGTGTGTGTGTGCATGCACACATGTGCATGCCTGTTTGTGCACCAGGCCATTATATGTTTTCAAGCTTGCTCAGGCACCAAATGTCACTTTTAATTTCAAAACTTCAATAAAATCATATTCTGCTTTGAATTGTCTCTTTCACAATGACTTTTTCTTATGGCATAACAAAATTCAATGTAATGGTAATGCAAAATAGAGATTGTCCTTTAATGCTTCTCATAGGCAATACATTTTATTGAACTGATTTGAAATTGTGAAAGACATGCACATTCCTGAAAAATAATACAACTTGTATGATCTAGCTGATTACAAACTTGATGTTTATTGTCAGAAAATGTTATACTATAATAAGACTATTACTGAGTGAACTGTACATCATTGGAGCAAATGAAGAGTGCATCATGGACTGAGTGAAGAGAGATTGAAGTGTATATCATGAAGTGTACATTGTTGAGTGAGTGAATTGTACATAGTGAAGTGAGTGAAGAGTACATCATGGAGTGAGTGAAGTGTGCATCATGTAGAGAGTGAAGTGTACATCATGGAGTGAAGTGTACATGATGAACAGAATGAAGCAGACATCATGGAGATATTGAAGTGTACATCATGGAGTGAGTGAACTGTATATCATTTAGTGAAGTGTACATCATGGAGTTGGTGAAGTGTACATGATGAACAGAATAAAGCATACATCATGGAGATAGTGAAGTGTACATCATGGAGTGAACTGTATATCATCGAGTGAAAAGTGTACATCATGAAGTGAGTGAAGTGCCCATCATGCAAAGAGAGAGAGAGTGAAGTGTATATCATGGAGGGAGTGAAGTGTACATCATGCAATGAGAGAGAGAGTGAAGTGTATATCATGGAGGGAGTGAAGTGTACATCATGTTATGCTGACGAGATGCCAGTATATTTGTACTATGATAGTTTCTATCTGGTATCTAAGCAGCTTTTCATATTTCTAAACTGAAAGGTAGAATCATATAAGCATCTCAACAAGTAGAATTTTATTAAAATCTCTTTTTTATTGCCTGCATTAGCTTCCAGAAAGTATTTTAAACAGTGAAGTCTTAAATTTAGTGTTTTACTTTATGTTTGTATAAATATGTCTTTGAAACACTAAAGTGTTATTTCTGTGTTTTACTTCGATGCTTATAGGAATTTGTCTTATAAACAGTGTTAATTTTGCATTTTACTTTGGTATCTGCACGAATTTGTCTTTTTGACACTAAAGTATTAATTTTGTTTTTGACTTTGTCATTTGAAGAAATATGTCTTGACACAAAATCATTCTTATCTACCACTCTGACAACCAGTATATTGACTGAGTTACTAATACAGCATCAACACAAATTGGGTCATCAGTGTCGAATAGAAATTATGTGCATGTAAAATATATTTCTTGTATTACCTGCAGTACAGGTCTCCACAAGTGAAATATAAGTTTACTGTATTTTTCCACTTTCAACCATACACTATCAATTTCTCAAGATCACAAGACACCTATTCTGAACTATTATTGGATTTTAAGTACAGATGAATAAAAAGCAATGAAGGCAAATCACAAAACTTTTATTACATGTTCCCATCCCATTCCACCCTCAGGACCATGAAAAAGGTGGCTCAAAACCCAAACTCCAATACATATATGTCCTCCTGCTACAAAGGTTAATGTAAAGTTTAATCCAATAATATTTTGAAATGTCGCTGTAACTGTAATGTTTGTATATGATAAATGCCCCTACACCCTTGCTCAGACTTCAAGGGAGAGACTAAAACCATAACCATTTCATAGAAGGTTACTGTATCAAGTTTGGTTCATTGCATACAAGTAATTCTGTAGAAATATCATCTACAGACAAATGGATGGATGGGTAGGACAGACAGATGAAACAAATCACAATATTCTAAACAACTTTTAAAAACTGACATAATTACCAAGTTGGCCACAAGTACTGCATCACTGTTGTTCCTTTCCTTAATATTCCGACACAGCTGGACTAGCCTTGGTATACCTGAAAGGAAGAGAAAGCTATGTGAATATATAAATGTATACTTTAATACTTCCTATCATGCTAAAGCACTTCATTCCATATAACAGACTTCAATCTCTTAAAACCTGGAAAAAATTAAATCTTGGCAAAAACATTTTATTTGTAATCTAATAGAAAAGTACTAAGTGGCAAAGTTTGTTAAGGGTGACTACAAGAAACTTTTTCAAAAAAGTCCTATTTAACAAAACATAAATTTTGAATATTTTGACAAATTTATAGAAAAATGATGTTGGGTAAATAATCCAAAACACCTACATTATATAAAATAATGAACACAAGGCATCCTTCTCTACTGAATTGAAACATGCAAGATAAGACTTCACACTTCAATATCACATGCCTTTTGTGTTTGTACATTTTAAATGAATGGGACCTACTAGAGAAATAAAGTTATATTTAAGAAATATTTAAAAGCACATAAAACATTTTGTTTCATCACAATGTTTACAAAATTTATTACCAATATAAAAAAGATTCAGTATTAGGATGGTCACTGATCAAGTTTCTATGCAACAAAGATTTAAAAAATAAATTCCCCTACACAGCCCCAGTAGAGAAACATTAGCCAGATAAAATAATCACACAAAAAAGTGTTAAGATAAATTATGGGTAAATCATATTAATTTATTAAACAGGAGTAACACATAAGATCCATTATATTCCCTATTTTTAATAAACCTCTATGCAGGCACTAGTAGCACATGCTTTCAGGAGTTACACATAAGATCCATTATATGTATTCCCTATTTTTAATAAACCTCTATGCAGGCACTAGTAGCACATGCTTTCAGGAGTTACACATAAGATCCATTATATGTATTCCCTATTTTTAATAAACCTCTATGCAGGCACTAGTAGCACATGCTTTCAGGAGTTACACATAAGATCCATTATATGTATTCCCTATTTGTAATAAACCTCTATGCAGGCACTAGTAGCACATGCTTTCAGGAGTTACACATAAGATCCATTATATGTATTCCCTATTTGTAATAAACCTCTATGCAGGCACTAGTAGCACATGCTTTCAGGAGTTACACATAAGATCCATTATATTCCTAATTTGTAATAAACCTCTATGCAGGCACTAGTAGCACATGCTTTCAGGAGTTACACATAAGATCCATTATATGTATTCCCTATTTGTAATAAACCTCTATGCAGGCACTAGTAGCACATGCTTTCAGGAGTTACACATAAGATCCATTATATGTATTCCCTATTTGTAATAAACCTCTATGCAGGCACTAGTAGCACATGCTTTCAGGAGTTACACATAAGATCCATTATATGTATTCCCTATTTGTAATAAACCTCTATGCAGGCACTAGTAGCACATGCTTTCAGGAGTTACACATAAGATCCATTATATGTATTCCCTGTTTTTAATAAACCTCTATGCAGGCACTAGTAGCACATGCTTTCAGGAGTTACACATATGATCCATTATATGTATTCCCTATTTGTAATAAACCTCTATGCAGGCACTAGTAGCACATGCTTTCAGGAGTTACACATAAGATCCATTATATGTATTCCCTATTTTTAATAAACCTCTATGCAGGCACTAGTAGCACATGCTTTCAGGAGTTACACATAAGATCCATTATATGTATTCCCTATTTTTAATAAACCTCTATGCAGGCACTAGTAGCACATGCTTTCAGGAGTTACACATAAGATCCATTATATGTATTCCCTATTTGTAATAAACTTCTATGCAGGCACTAGTAGCACATGCTTTCAGGAGTAACACATAAGATCCATTATATGTATTCCCTATTTGTAATAAACCTCTATGCAGGCACTAGTAGCACATGCTTTCAGGAGTTACACATAAGATCCATTATATGTATTCCCTATTTGTAATAAACCTCTATGCAGGCACTAGTAGCACATGCTTTCAGGAGTTACACATAAGATCCATTATATGTATTCCCTATTTGTAATAAATCTCTATGCAGGCACTAGTAGCACATGCTTTCAGGAGTTACACATAAGATCCATTATATGTATTCCCTATTTGTAATAAACCTCTATGCAGGCACTAGTAGCACATGCTTTCAGGAGTTACACATAAGATCCATTATATTCCCTATTTGTAATAAACCTCTATGCAGGCACTAGTAGCACATGCTTTCAGGAGTTACACATAAGATCCATTACATGTATTCCCTATTTTTAATAAACCTCTATGCAGGCACTAGTAGCACATGCTTTCAGGAGTTACACATAAGATCCATTATATGTATTCCCTATTTTTAATAAACCTCTATGCAGGCACTAGTAGCACATGCTTTCAGGAGTTACACATAAGATCCATTATATGTATTCCCTATTTGTAATAAACCTCTATGCAGGCACTAGTAGCACATGCTTTCAGGAGTTACACATAAGATCCATTATATTCCCTATTTGTAATAAACCTCTATGCAGGCACTAGTAGCACATGCTTTCAGGAGTTACAAATAAGATCCATTACATGTATTCCCTGTTTTTAATAAACCTCTATGCAGGCACTAGTAGCACATGCTTTCAGGAGTTACACATAAGATCCATTATATGTATTCCCTATTTTTAATAAACCTCTATGCAGGCACTAGTAGCACATGCTTTCAGGAGTTACACATAAGATCCATTATATGTATTCCCTATTTGTAATAAACCTCTATGCAGGCACTAGTAGCACATGCTTTCAGGAGATTGCTGACCATGTGGTGGACAAGGACTTGGATTTTTAGTCAAGGTATGCAGTCCTGTCCTAAACCTGCTGTTCAGAAACAATTATTTTCTTATCAGATTTACCATGACCTTGAACTAAGACATTTATACCCCTCCAAATTTACTGGTTTCATTCTTTACCTTAAGTGCAAGTCATCCACAAAATTTGCTCAAGGAACTTATTCTGCAGTAAAAGTCATGTACAAAAAACTATTTTTCCTTATCATATGTTTATGATATAATTTGTTTAATAAGTAGACTATGTTAGCCTGCGGCATGTGACAACTCTCATAACTGCTTTGTCTTGTGTCACACAAATGAGCTCTTCCATAACTCTCTAGGCAGGATGGTTGATTACATGTGATCAATCATTTATATAATATATTGAAAAGAGTGCATGCTCATACACATGGAGTTAAAATCATTTGTGTGCAGGGCCCCTGGTGGCCAATTGGTCTAAAAGTGCTCGAATTCTCTGGTCACTGCTGTGTAGGTTTGAGTCATGGGCATAGCCAGTTTTGAAATGTGACAAAACTACTAGTAGCTCCCTCTAGGTAGGTGGTTCTTATCATAGTTTTCCTGGCTTCTTCCTCCACCAAATAAACTAGCTCCTATGTGTAGCTTATCATGTGTTAAGAAATGTCATAAAATCCCATGACAACAAAAACAAAATTTGTGTGAGAAATGAATTCAGTAACTTTATCAATATTATGAAATGCTTATGTGAAAATTAACTGAGCTATGGTTTCAGATATCATTTATAATGCTGAACTGATTGAGCTAAAACAGTACTGTCATGGTCTTAGCATTCAGCCTGTTTCCAAAGTGACTTCTGTAACCATACCATCATTTTATTTGATAGTGTCATGTTCCTTTTTTTGAATAATTCTTTTTCCCTTTGTTATCTGTGACTTTCAAGCATCCAAATATCTCCACATGTTGTTGTTGAGAATCTGAAGTAGCATGTATCATCAGACATCACATAGACAAAGCAGTGTCTTTATTTGGAGCTACAAGCATCTAGTGTACACAAACTTAATGTGAGTTATTTTCTCATGTTACTCAGTCATACAAAATAATTCACACTTATTTATGTTTTCTTGGGTTTTAATATTTCTTTGAAAAGCATAAAAATTTGCTAGATGTGCCTAAAAAATTTAGCTGGTGAGATGGACTGGCTACTTAAATTTTGTCCCAGTCTGCTATTAAACTGGCTGGCATTGAACTGGCAGGCTGTCTTCAATTTCACACACTGCTAACATGAAATTTTGAGAAATATAATCCTGTGATGCTCCGATACCAATAGAAAGATTCTGTCATATTATATATGGAGCTAATTAAGAGTGAGTGAGTTATGATGCCTGCCACGGTTCCTTTACAGATTTTGGGTTTCAGACAATATGACAGATTTTGACATAAATGAGCTTCTGACAATTTGACAGATTTGGCCTATAAATGGGCTTCTGACAATTTGACAGATTTGGCCTATAAATTGGCTTCTGACAATTTGACAGATTTGGCCTATAAATGGGCTTCTGACAATTTGACAGATTTGGCCTATAAATGGGCTTCTGACAATTTGACAAATTTTGACCTATAAATGGGCTTTTGACAATTTGATAGATTTTGACCAATAAATGGGCTTATGACAATTTGACAGATTTTGCCTTTAAATGGACTTCTAACAACTGTATAGATTTTGGTGTATAAATGGTCTTCTGTCAATTTCTGCAATGTATGTAATTATGGCACAATCAAACTGAATTTCTAAGTTTAATGCTCTGTAAACTAATACCAACACTGAATGTCATAGAACCTGAACATTGAATTTGAAAATTTGTTTCCAAGTCTCAATCAATCAAAAGTGATTTCTGAACAAGTAAAATCCTTGCTAGCCTGGTAGCTCACAATCAAGATCAACAGTTTTATGATCTCTTGATTCATTAGCATGGTCAGAACAATTTCCCTTACATAGAATATTACATAAAACTCTATTCTTGATTCATTAGCATGGTCAGAACAATTTCCCTTACATAGAATATTACATAAAACTCTATTCTTGATTTATTAGCATGGTCAGAACAATTTCCCTTACATAGAATATTACATAAAACTCTATTCTTGATTTATTAGCATGGTCAGAACAATTTCCCTTACATAGAATATTACATAAAACTCTATTCTTGATTCATTAGCATGGTCAAAAAATTTCTCTTACATAGAATATTACATAAAACTCTATTCTTGATTCATTAGCATGGTCAGAACAATTTCCCTTACATAGAATATTACATACAACTCTATTCTTGATTTATTAGCATGGTCAGAACAATTTCCCTTACATAGAATATTACATAAAACTCTATTCTTGATTTATTAGCATGGTCAGAACAATTTCCCTTACATAGAATATTACATAAAACTCTATTCTTGATTCATTAGCATGGTCAGAACAATTTCCCTTACATAGAATATTACACAAAACTCTATTCTTGATTTATTAGCATGGTCAGAACAATTTCCCTTACATAGAATATTACACAAAACTCTATTCTTACCATGCAGATCAATAATGACTTGTGCGGTCTCTCCATCTCTACACAGCCTAGTAAGAGCAATAGCAGCCTTCTGCTGGACTCTTTCACAGGCTGCTAATTCTGCTTCTTTTGTGTACTGACTGGGCCGCTCCTGCAGAAAACTTACGAGTACACTCAGTCCATCATTCCGCAAAATGTCATTCCTAGCAGTGTCTAATACAGCCATATTGGCCAGTACTGTTGCAATCTGATATGAAAAATGACTAAAATCAAGGACATGAATGAATAATGATAATGAGTTTATTTAAATAAATTGCATAATAACCAAGGTTCTCTAAATGTATATTTTTTCTTCACAGTCACTGAGATGATTAATGGAGAGGTCATTAAAGTGAAGAGAAGCAATGTTGAATATTATCCTTGCATGTGACAGAAGCATGGATTTACCCAGAAGTGCTAAGCCACTGCATTATCTCTGACCTATTCAGGTAAAAACCGACTGTTGTCTGATGATTGACACACTGGGCTTGACTCAGAAATCCATATTTGATGCAGACTGTTTATATTTCCGTTCTACCCTAGGTGAAGAACTTGATTAATTAATCTTGCTTGGTCCAGTTGACCTTGCTGTAAATGACTCTCCCCATAAGTCATAGAGTTTACTGCAATGGACAAGTGTAACTGTCAATCTGTCACTTTCTAAAAAGCAAGCAATTTTCAATGGCATGTTAGCCATACATCAAATGATGTTCCTTGTTGCGCCTGCCTTTTATTTAGTTCAAAGCTATTTTCTTTTAGTAAATTATGTTTCTCAAATAAGACAGACATAATCATTTTAGCAATTGGGTTACTTTCTGTTGTCTCTAACTTCAACCCTCTCTGAAAGACTTAAAAATGGCCGCTCGTGTTCAAATAATATATATATATATATATATATATATATATATATATATATATATATATATATATATATATGAACACAAAAGGAAGTAACCCTTACTGATCGACTCCCCTCTTTACTTGATCAGCAGTAATTGGTATCCCAGATGTAACCAGTTTCAAATTTTGCGAGAACTTTAACAGGATTATTGCAGTACGAGGAAGAATGAGAGGATTTAATTTTACTAATCTGATCATGTAAATATTACCAGTGAAACAAATTACTAAAATCAATTTTCTTTCTCTGTCAAATATATTACTTGATCACATCAACATCAGTAGAATAGGTAGGAGGAAGAGGATTTTGTTGTTGTTGTTGTTGTTGTTGTAGGGTTTAACCCTTTAACTACTACAGCTGTTCTGCAGTTTCAATACTGCTGAGTGATAGTGCATCAGTTACTGAGACTACTGATACTGTTTGCTAGGCTGAATACTAGAGCATTGTCATGGGTGACTATGGAAACTGACAATAAAAGCATGGTTACATTTATATTCATTATTTCATTAGTTTTTGCTGTATTTCAGTGAAATAAAAAGCAGCTTACCTAGTATAGTGTCTATTATTTATTTATTTCCATTTTATTTACTCCAACAACAATCAGACAAGAAATCCCCATCGCGTAAACTGTTTTGAATCGCACAAAATAAATCATTGTTATTTGAATCAAAATCACATCTAGTGTTGAAACGGGACTGACATCATTATCTGATCCATTTACTAAGAATGATCCATTAAACTCTTCAATATTGCTTGCACTGAACCCTTTAAAGTCACAAATATCTAAGAATCCATTTTTGTTTATCTCAACTACACGTGTTTTGTACATTGCCGGAAATTTCCTTTCCGCGTGTCTAAATTTAACCTCTCAGCTTTCTAACTGGTATCAAAATGTTCAGTAACCAGTCTTCTCATTGGTTATGATAATGAAAAATATGTAAATAACTGTACTTTCAACCAATCAACGTTTACTTAACATAGCAGTTACATCCACATAGATGCGACACTGGGGTTTTGAGTACAGCAGAACTACGTGCTCATAAGCGACACTGGGGTTTTAAACAAGGCTTATCGACACTGCATATATGCGTCAGAGGGGTTCAGGAGCTATTTACAGGTGATGCTCAGATGCAGTAGTCGTAGTTAAAGGGTTAATGTCATTTTCCAGCACACAATATACTATACATGGCAGCCAGTATAAATGGTGAAAGATGAACCCAGGAAAACTCCAGTAAAACCATTAACCCATGAGAAGCTCCTGGCAAGCTATCTCACATACCTACATTAGCCAAATCTGAGACTCGAACCCATAGCCACTGGTGTTCTGGATATAACCAATTTAAACTTGGGTGATCCATTTAACAGGACGCTCTCATTTTCTATTTTAGTCATTTTATAATGTATTATCAGAATAACATACATTACTAAATCAATTTGCTTTCTCTTTCAAATACATTGCCTGATCACATTAACATCAGGAAAATAGTTAACAGGCTGGGCATCCTGCTTATATATGTGTCACCCAGTTGGACTGTGATTGCTCAACTTAAAGCTGAACTTATCTCTAAGCATTCTAAAGTTTCCCAGGTGAATCTAGTTAAAGTGGTGCATTCATGCCTTGGTTTGTTGTTGTAATTTTATGAATTAAAAGCATGGCAACTGTCTGGATTTTTACCAGTGGCCCAACAAAAGTTTGTTGAGACCCTGACCCTCATACAGAAGTTGGAGAATGTGAACTGGACATGCCAGTCATGTGATCCACTATGTCCAAATTCAGACATTATCAAAAATGGCCAGGTGCAAATAGATTGCTTGTAATCTATGAGATCTTCATTAGTCATACTTTGAGAGTTAAGAGTATGCTGATTTAAGAACTCCCTTTAGTACAGGGCCCAGTGATTGTGGGGTTATATTTTGCTCTCCTGCCTTAAGCAACAGGAATAGTCTTTCAAGGTCACTGAGAACATTCTCTGTGTACCTCTGGGCTCTGCAGCATCAATCTCTTGACATGTTAATTGAACAGAGAGAGAGTGACAGGCTATTGGTTGGTTGCAATAGTGATTATATCCTGTTCTTAGAAACAAACCCTATTGCATCATGACTCTGCTATCAAAGCAGAAAACCTTCATGTCTTTAAAGAGACAAAGAAAAAAAAAAGAAACTAGCCAATTAGGATGTGGAGAATGAATGTGATGTGACATCACTGACATGAAAAACTATTATTTCCCATCATATAACTTCAGTCATGGGCCTTCTAGAATTGAAGCTCCAAATGCTTTTGAGTGGGGCATCCCTAACAGGCATTAAGTAGGAGTTTCTCCAGCCAAAGATGGAGCAACACTAACCTCTGCGGCTTGAACAGCATCTGAGTCCCTACAGTTCTCTTGGATATGTATGTTACTAAATTGTGCCAATCATTGATCCATGTCTAGTCTCATTGTAAAAAGATAATCAAAACTATTCAACAGTCTGTGCCCCTCATTTTCTGAATAATTTTCAAACTGAGAACTCAGAGGGAAGGTAAATGCCTATATTCCCCTCCAATTGAGTGAAAAGACATCTATAGCCTATGTTTCTGGGCTCAGAAATTGGGGGGTGGGGTGAAGTTGAACAGTTTGTTGTCGCAAAAAGATCCAGCAGTCTGCTCCTTTTGACTGACTTGATGGGTGGAAAGACCAAGAAATTCAACAGTTGTCTTCTCCTCTATAACAGCCTTGGCATAATAGTAAGCAGGCATATAATGTGATCTTAGGGAACAACAGAAAAGGTATTCCCATACCAGGAAGAAAAGATCAAACCTCTCTTGTTTAAGAGCTACCAGTACATCACCAAGACTGAATTGTCAGACACTATCAGGACCATCTTTCATTGGATATTTTCCACAAAAGCAAGGGAGACATTGAAAATGGCCTTTACTTACAATAGGTTGTTATGAAGGTCCTTCTGTAGTGGCATCCACCTGGAAAGACCATTACAATGTCTGGTAGCAAGTGTGCTCTCCAACAGATTGTTATTTCCAGTTGTTGGGTTTTGAAGGGAATTCACACCAGTTGATACTCTCTGTCTTGCCACTGAAGAAGTGAGTGTTTGATCTTGGGTAAGTGAGTGTTTGATCTTGGGTAAGACCATGATATGGTGCCCTAAAACAGAGGGGTGATCAGCAGAGGATACATGCAATGGGGGCCAAGGTCTGGAACTGCACTGAGGAGTTAGAAAAACTCTCTTGCTGAAATAGACATCAAGGTGCATCTGTGAGGAAGATACACCATTCTGATCTGTGTTAAGAACTCCATACCTAGAGTGAAAAAATGCTGAGAAGGGATAAGGTCCAACTTCTTCACATCAATCATCCACCCTAAACTGAAAGAGGAAACCAAAACCAAACTTACTGAATATTTTTGCAGTAGCAGTATGTTGTATGGTACATCATGAACAGGGATCAGACATAATTCAAAGTTATGGTGAAGGTCCAAGCACTTACCAGGCTGCATCTAAATGGAAGGACTGGAAATTGGTATACTATAACACAGAAGTGAAACAAAGGCATTTGCAAGAGACTGTATAAATTGATATCTGGAATTATGCATCAGACTAGTTGAGAATGGTTGCTTATTCATCCTGTCAGAAAGAAAGATGGACACACCTTCCCATCTCTATCTTGAATTTTGGAGGAAAAATAGATTCAATCTGCTTAGATCTCTCATGGCAGAAAGTTTCTGGAGTAGAAGAAATGGGAACAGTTTTTATCCATGGCCTGCTTCTGTAAACTGTCTGCCTTCATGGGATGACTTGCTGGTTCCATCATGAAAGGGATGATGATGGGGCCAGATGATTAGGGATGTGCATAGAGTCTGCACTGAAAGCAACTCTTGTCTTTCTCCTTTATTCAACCTCAAACAAAAGAGGAGAACCAAAAGAGCAGGAGTGCAAGGTCACCACTTCATGTTATTTGACGGAAGAGGAACAAAGTCTCTTCTTGTCGTAACCAAGTAACTAGGGGATGTAAGGGCATCTGCTATTACGTAGTGGACAGCCCTATTACCTAGCTTGGTGACACAACTCATAGAATCCCAGGCATGGTAACTTCAGCATTTCTCAGCCAGATGAAAGATGACCAAAGGCAAGAGGCAATATAGGAAGGAAGTCAACACCAACTGACTAACATGGACACTATACAACATATTGGAACAGACATACTAAAGAGGAAATCACCTCATCTAAACATGAAACATCTTGCTAATACAAATCAGTGTGATTTTTTGTACTGATGGGGTGAGAAAATTGTGGGCACATGACTCACTGAAGAAAAGGTTCTTGAATTACCAAGGCTGAAAATTTTATGTGAGATGCTAAATAATTTCTGCAACATTTAAAGACTTAGTAATATCTGGAATGATGGAGTGCTGTCATCATTATCTACATCAATGAGGCCTCTGGCTTATGGACTGTTGTCATCATTGTCTACAATAGAGTCCTTTACCTTAATGCCTTAATGGTAGGATGATTAAATGTTGTCATCATTGTCTATTTTAAAGAGGCCTTTACCTTAATGGTAGGATGATGGACTGTTGTCATCATTGTCTATATTAAAGAGGCCTTTATCATATGGGTAGGATGATGGACTGTTGTCATCATTGTCTACATTAAAAATGCATTTACCTTAATGGTATGATGGACTGTTGTCATCAATGTCTACATTAAAGAGGCCTTTACCTTATGGGTAGGATGATGTATTGTTGTTATCATTTCTACATTAAAGAGGCCTTTACCTAATGGGTATGATGATGGACTGTTGTCTATTTTAAAGAGGCCTTTACCTTAATGGTAGGATGATGGACTGTTGTCATCATTGTCTATATTAAAGAGGCCATTACCTTATGGGTAGGATGATGGACTGTTGTCATCATTTCTACATTAAAGAGGCCTTTACCTAATGGGTATGATGATGGACTGTTGTCATCATTGTCTATTTTAAAGAGGCCTTTACCTTATGTAGGATTATGAGCTGTCTACATCCAATGAGACATTTACCTTATGGGTAGGATGATACAGTTATCATAATTGTCTACATTAAAGAGGCCTCTACCTTATGGGTAGGATGATGGACTGCTGTCATCATTGTCTACATTAAAGAGATCTTTACCTTATGGGTAGAATGATAGACTGTTGTCATCATTGTCTACATCCAATGAGGTTTTTATCATATAAATATAATTGATGGTTGGCCCTAAAAAGTGAGGTGATATTTGCCAAGTGTGCCGCAAACTGCCAATACTATGATTGTGTTCTCATTTTCTCTTTTTAAATTTTTTAAGTCCTATTAAATTCATGTATGGTAATGGCAAGCTTTTGTGAATTTATTTCTTGGCAATATACTTTAACTACATCTATTGATTGATTGAGCTTTTTTAATGTATATAAATATGAAAACAGCATGTTTCAACAGTTTCTTGTAATGATTGTTGATCTTTGTGCAAAAAAACTCATTTAATTTTGAACAAACAATAAAATTAGAATATATCCAATTCAACACAAAAAGTAACAATGTAATACAAATATAAAATTAAACAGTCACTTGGTATAAAGAGCATCAGACAACTTCTGCACTTTCAAGTGTGCTTTATAAAGTATGAAGTGTGAGTATAAAGGTTTTAATAATCAAATCACCCACAAGATATACACATTCACACAGACTGGATACCAGTGTGAGTATAAAGGTTTTAATAATCAAATCACCCACAAGATATACACATTCACACAGACTGGATAGCAGTGCTCTCCTCATACTTGATTCAGTCCAGATTCAATCAAAGATTCTACAACATGAAAGGGTTCAACATTACACATCCATGGTTCTGTGGGTATTTTTTTTCTGGATTTTCTAGTTTCATTTTTGTCATCTTAGAAAATCAGGCCATGTCAACATGGAAAAGTACTGAATGTATGTGGTACAAGGTGACACAACTGACATGAAACCAATGAAGTGTATATATATATATATATATATATATATATATATATATAATAGTTGAATTGTACTTAGGCCATTCTGGCATACAAATACAAACTAACACCACATTCAAAGACCATCAATCAATTAGTCAATCAATCAAATACAAGCAGTGTCACTAAAAGACCAAATCTCCAAATTTTTCCCGTTTAGACCCCATCCTCTACTCAAGAAAAAAATGACACCACAGATATAAATTGTTTTTATGTACTATAAGAAGTGTAATTAACCTGATCCTTGCAAAAAATAGACTGGGCCTTCCTGGTGTATGAACAATGGATGAGATGGCGGGGTGCATTCAACTGCTGTAACACTTCGCATGTATGGTGGTCTATGAATGTAATGTTGGAAATAGCTGCTGTAGACAGCAGGAAAATCTCATGAGAAGCAGTATTGTAGCACAAACCTGGAAAATAAAAGAACAGAAATAGATATGGAAATATATAAATACTGATATAAATACACACATGGAATGAAAAGCAATGAGCTAGATAGAAACTAATCACTAATTATTTATGAACATTTTGAGCACAAAATTATATATGTACCCAGAAAACAATGACTGAAGTCTTTTAGTGCAAAAAAAATGTATATTTATTTTGTTTGGATTTTAGTATGAATGCATGTTTTGATGGCACATCAGCACAATACTGGCCATATAGTGCTGAATAATTTTATGTATCCAAAAAATGGCATAGAAAACAAAATTAAAGGCAAATAAAGAAAAAATATTTAAAATGAAAAAAAAAAAATATTGATACAAAAAGGCACCCTTTTAAAAAGAAACATTCTTAGCTGGAACACCATTAAAGGGCAAAAAGGCTGCCTCAATTACCAGCCCCTAATGACATTCAGGATGGTGTACAGGGTCAATTCTACAATCATGGTATTCAGGAGGGTGTAATACTTACGACATTTAGAAGGGTTATAGAAATAGTCTATACCCTAGGACATGCAGAAAAGTATATAGGTCCTAGCCTATACCCTAGGACATGAAGAAAGGTGTATATGGCACAGTCTATATCCAAGGACATGCAGAAGGTTGTATAAGTCTACACCTTAGGACATTCAGGACGGTGTATAAGGCGTAGTCTATACCCCAGGACATGCAGAAGAGTGTATAGGGCCTAGTCTATACCCTAGGACATGCTGAAGGGTGTATATAGCACACAGTCGATACCCTAGGACATGCAGAAGGGTGTATATGGCACACAGTCTATACCCTAGGACATGCAGAAGGGTGTATATGGCACACAGTCTACATCTTCGGACATGCAGAAGGGTGTATATGGCACAGTCTACATCCTAGGACATGCAGAAGGGTGTATATGGCACAGTCTACATCCTAGGACATGCAGAAGGGTGTATATGGCACTCAGTCTACATCCTAGGATATGCAGAAGGGTGTATATGGCACAATCTAAAGCCTAGGACATGCAGAAGGGTGTATGTGGCACAATCTAAAGCCTAGGACATGCAGAAGGGTGTATATGGCACAGTCTACTTTCTAGGACATGCAAAAGGGTGTATAGGGCCTAGTCTATACCTCATGACATGCAGAAGGTTGTATATGGCACAGTCTATACCCTAGGACATGCAGAACAGTGTATATGGCACACAGTCTACAGCCTAGGACATGCAGAAGGGTGTATATGGCACACAGTCTACACCCTAGGACATGCAGAAGGGTGTATATGGCACACAGTCTATAGCCTAGGACATGCAGAAGGGTGTATAGGGCACACAGTCTATATCCTAGGACATGCAGAAGGGTGTATATGGCACAATCTAAAGCCTAGGACATGCTGAAGGGTGTATATGGCACAGTCTACACCCTAGGACATGCAGAAGAGTGTATATGGCAGAGTCTACATCCTAGGACATACAGAAGGGTGTATATGGCACAGTCTATACCCTAGGACATGCAGAAGGGTGTATATGGCACACAGTCTATATCCTAGGACATGCAGAAGGGTGTGTATGGCACACAGTCTATACCCTAGGACATACAGAAGGGTGTATATGGCACAGTCTATACCCTAGGACATGCAGAAGGGTGTGTATGGCACACAGTCTATACCCTAGGACATGCAGATGGGTGTATATGGCACACAGTCTATACACTAGGACATGCAGAAGGGTGTATATGGCACACAGTATACAACATAGGACATTCAGTAGGGCGAATATATCCTTTCCCATATCCATGACATTTAGGAGGTGTGCAGGGCTTTTATAAATTATAAGTAGTGTGTGGCTCATTTAAACATAATTTTTACATGTCTTAGCATTAAATATTAGATTTCAGTGATTTATATGTCTTAATCATGATCAACAAAATGGGATATATTTTAACACATATATGAAGACATAAAGGACTTGTAGGGTTGCTAGGCACAACAAATAACTACAAATGTTTTAATATCACATTTAGTGAATTTAAATTATTAATATGTTCTTAATTTGGGTGATTGTGATTGGCACTTACTTCGTATGGATTTGTCTCCTGTTGTTCAAATTGGTCTTTTTGGTCATTGTGTTTTGGCCTCTTTTAAATTCTCTTACACTATTTAGTGTAGTATATTAGTTTTCTGAGACAAAGAGTTAAGTTCTGATGTATTTTTACATCAGGTGTCCATGTATAGAGTAATTTCACTGCCAAATTACTTGTGTAAGTGTGAATCGCAATTCAACTGCCATCATACTTTTGAGCATTTCTATGGTGTTGTTAAGTATCATTTGAACTATGATGCATTTCCCTAGGGCATGCACTTATGACCAAGGTTTTTCTCATCAATCTCTGCACAAGACCAATAGGTCTCAAGGGCATAAATACCAGTCATGTGCAGTGTTTTAACAGATGTATTCTGACTGGCAACATAAGAACTAGTAGAACAGTGTTTTTGTGAAAAAAGAGAGCTAACATGACCATGGCATGCAAACAATCGAGATCACATTATAACAAAATAAATCATTACAGATGATATAAAATTCTAAATGATATTAAATAAACCTACAATACAGTCTTTAGTGTTGAAGATTGATGCCACCATAGAATTAAAAGTGCTATACTGCAGTAGCGATATTTAACTGATTACCTACATCTATATTGACTCCAGTGATAAAAACAATAATCCATTCTGCTGTTATATAATTACTACATGTTAAAATTCAAATAAATACATATATTAAAGTATCAGTACTATTACTAAGGTAAATAACTAAACAAGTATAGAAAGGACCATTCATTGTAATATTCCTACAGGGAGTATTAATATTTCCATATTACATTACCATCTTAGTTAGCTAAAAAGAAGAACAGCTCTAATTTCCTATTTCAAAGTATTAGTGCATTCTGGACCATAACAATACTATACTCACTGAGAAACACATCTGCATGGTATCATTTTTCAGTTGTTTTATAATTCAGTTTGTTTTGGGTTGTACTTTTTCCTGAGAAAAATGTTAACCATTTTCAGTGATTTTTTTTAATTATGAACTTTCTTAACTTTACACTAAGCCATATATTTATGTAAAGAAAGAATGTTTGGTGTCATCAATTCATTTTTGGACCGATTTCAGAGTTTAACTGAAACATTATTATTTCATCCTTGATCCATTCACACATCTTAGTTTCTATAATGTTTATTAAATAGTTAAAACTTAAATAGCTTTCCAGTCTTTTGATTAAAATCCCAAGACCCTGAGCTGAAGTAAAGCTCAAGACATTACATGACCTTTTTTACATACATCCAAGACATTCAGGAGGGTGAACAAGGGCCTCTTCTACATCTATACCATTTAGAAGGCTGTACAGGGCCTTTTCTACATCCGTAATATTCTGGAGGTTGTACATGGTCTTTTTTACATCCAAGACATTCAAAAGGGTGTACGGGGCCTTTTCTACATCTGTAACATTTAGAAGGATGTACAGGGCCTTTTCTACATCCATGATAATCTGGAAGGCATACAGGGCCTTTTCTACATCCATGACATTCTGCAGGTTGTACAGGGCCTTTTCTGCATCCATGACATTCTGAAGGGTGTAAAGAAAGCCTAATACACATCCATAACATTTAGAAGGGTGTACAGGGTCTTTTCTACATACTTGACATTCTGCAAGTTGTACAGGGCCTTTTCTAAATCCATGCCATTCTGGAGGGTGTATGAAACCTGTTCTAAATCCATGACATTTTGGAGGGTGCACAGGGCCTATTCTACCTCAAAAACACTTAGAAGGTAGCAAAAAAGCCTTTACTACATATGTGACATTTTCGAGGTTGTACAGGACCTATTCAACATCCATGATATTCAGGAGGATCTATCGGACCTATTCTCCAGCCAAAATAAATAAATACACACAATGGAGTAAATTATTAAAACCTTTTATTGAGCTATTACATTTTGGGTGAAAAACCTGCTCCTGTGGCATAGTGGTTAGAGCATCTGCCTTGGATGCAAAAGGTTATGGGTTTGATCCCAGTCTGCATCGAATGCAGAAGGTTATGGGTATGATCACCGGTCAAGTCAAACCAAACTTATAAAAATGGTACTAGCAGCTGCCTCGCTTGGTGTTCAGCATTAAGAGATTAGTGTTAGGAATGGTCGACATAGTGTCAGGATATTGTCATTGGGTGGGACATTATACTACATGTCTGCATTGAGATGCTCCAGTGCTAGACATCACAATAAACAGTCATACTGCAGACATCATAGTGATATGACTGAAAAAACTTTAAACCTACATTAAAAGTCCAAATCACAAATACATGCACAGATTGAAAACTATAATGACATATGTATGTAAAAAAATAAGCCAAAAAAAAAGTTGCAAGAAATTAATAAATTTATTTTAAAAAAATATGAGTTAAAGCAAAACCAGGACAAGATATAACTTGTAACAACTAATTTTAAAAATCTGTCTGTCCCTCTCTGTTTCATTCAATATATATATATATATATATATATATATATATATATATATATATATATATATATATATATATATATATATATACACACACACACACACACACACACACACACACACACATTCACACCAGTCACCAATTCTGCCCATTTATGTAAATTGGTTGCAGTCAATATTATTTAAAGCAACCTTAAATGAAGATGCATGTGAATGATGTAAATGTGTAGGCATTAAAGTAATATATGTATGTATGTATGTATGTATGTATGTATGTATGTATGTATATATATATATATATATATATATATATATATATATATATATATATATATATATATATATATATATATATATATATATATATATATATATATATGCTATTAACTGACAACGAACAGTACCAACAGTACGAAACTAGTAACTAACTAGCCTAAGCGCTTTAGACTCTTAATGAGTCTTTTTCAAAGGCAAATACAAAACATATATACGATAAACAAATAAACACAAAAATGTTGTGTTTTTAAACCTCTACATGGCTGTCTTCACATGTGCTAAAACTATAAATACAACCAGCTTGTATAGTTTCCGCATCTAGTCTATACAAGCTGGTTGTATTTATAGTTTTAGCACATGTGAAGACAGCCATGTAGAGGTTTAAAAACACAACATTTTTGTGTTTATTTGTTTATTGTATATATGTTTTGTATTTGCCTTTGAAAAAGACTCATTAAGAGTCAAAAGCACTTAGGCTAGTTAGTTACTAGTTTCGTACTGTTCGTCGTCAGTTTATAACATCTATTTTAATTAATCCCTGACACACGTGATCCCTTGGTGGATCCAGTATGCTTGAAAAGGTTGTTATTCGCCATATGATTTGTATTCTTTATATATATATTCAAAGTGTAAATGACATCTACTTACTGATTATGTTCTGCAGACAAAAATATCACAACACATTTCCTGCTTGAATGATATTAATATCAAAGTATTTTGTCAAGTTAGCTCATGCACCATTTTTCTTTATTTCAAGTTTTATATGACTTTAAATTTGCCTATATATAAATTTATATACACATTTATGCTCCTGTTTACAGAATTAACTTTTATAACTTGTCTTTCTGAAGACATTTTGTACACATGGATTTACATGGTTTATCTGTATGCTTTCTTGTACCATATTACATGCATTATATGGCTGATTACTTCTGCTTTCACTGCATTCTATGGAGTCTAATATCATTCTACAGTGTTCATTAACTTCTTTTCAAACTGAATTTTGGCAGTCATAGGAAAAAAACAAGGTTTTGCATTTGGGAGATATGTGGTAAATTCAGCTCCATCACACTTATATTATTGCTGCATTTTAAAATTGTTGCCATAGTAACCATTCAACAGCTGAATATTTATACCAAAATGCTTTCTATACAGTATATGTTTAAAAACAGGCTGAATATACAAAAAATACAGACATACAATATACAGCAATAAATGTACTGACTGAAAGTGGTAAATCTTGACATTTCATTGCCAACAAAATGCCTATTCTGCATGTAGTAGGTTGAAGTTTGATAATCCAAACCAGGAAATGTGTAAATCTAGATTTTCTCAATAATAAACTGAGAAAATTCAAAGCATGACAGATATGGCAAGAAAAGAGCTCAGTAAAAAAGAATTTAAAAAAAATATATAATTATGTGTGTCCTTGATATTTTAGGTAAGATGTAGTTGCCATGGCAAATATATCAGCCCTTGCATGCTGAAATTTACCATAACCAATATCCATCTAAAAATTATTTGCAAAAGAAAACTCAAAGTATGAATGACATAGAAGGTACAGCATTGAAGGTCATAGTAAGTTTTCTCAGTTTATAGCTCCATAATAGAATATATGGGGTCTTTTTTTAAGATTTTCATCACTTATAAAAACACTCAAATGACAGCAGCTTAGAAAAGTAAAGTATTCTGGCTCCACTGCCAGAAACATACAGCGCTATTATCCAATTTATCCTGTTTACCAGTTTCAAAAGCAATGCCTGGTTCCTGAGAAGCAATTCTAAATCCACTGTGGTAAAACAGCCTCACACAGCAGCAGCAGTAGAAATTGTGATGACCTTCTCTATGTTTACTAAAAATGTTATAACAATGTTATTTCTTTTTTAAAGTATATAAAACAATGTATCTCTGAAAAGGTAATAAAACTTTCAACACAGTGATCTATGTTTTGTTATCATTTACCAAAAAACATGCTCACAACTGTATTTTGAAATATAACTTGAAAGAAAGAAAAATAAAATTAAAAAATTTATGATCATGTTCAGTTATTCTTTTGTCCATTAAGATGAACGAAATGCTCCAAACAGTATGGAATAAAATGAAGATAATTCTATTTCAAGTATTTGGGTCAAAAAAAGATGTTGTTGTGGGGTTTAACACCATTTTTTAGCACATGATAGGCTATACATAGCGGCCTGTATTAATAGTGGAGGAAGAAACTGGGAAATCACCGGAAAGAACCACTGACCCACGAGAATTTACTGGCAAGCTTTCTCACATATCCACATCCACCGAATCCTAGACTCGAACCCACGCAGGCAGAGATGAGATGGCAGTGATCTGTAACGGACAGCTCTTTAGACCACTAGGTCACTCGGGGCCCTGGTCCAAATTTGAAGTTTCTAGCACTGTTAGTTTAAACATTATAAAACTTTTACTAAAATTGGACAACGCAACTCCGGGAACAATTTGTTTACTTCACATTCTAAAACATGTACTTAGCACTACACACTAACATAGTAACATCTTCAGGATAGAATGGGTTAAAGAGCGGCATAAAAAAAAGAGTTGTTCATCTATGATACACTAATCTTGTTCAAAATGAATCCAAACTTACTAAGAAGAGACCCTAGTAGGTCTTGTACATTCTCCAAGAATCCAGCGATGTGATGGAAATTATCTAAATAAGGGGAGGTAACTTGTGCTACCACTCCTGCAGCCTCTCCCCTTACTGCCTCACTGACTGTGGTGTCACATAAAATGTCTGTCAAACACTCAATTCCACCTTCCTGTCAGAAAATAACAAACTTTAAATTATTTCCAATTAATTGTTCTACTCATACTGTAATTTATACATAAAATAAAATATGAGTCCCTCAATGAAACTAATGCTCTACTGGCACAAAAAGGATTTCTAGGAATTCAAGACCATTTCTTTCCTTAGCTGAAACAATCTGATATTCTTTAGTGGTAATGAGATTTTCAATCAGACGCTTTTGATTACATATTTAATCTCAGACTGGCAACATTTTCATTTAGGACTAAATATATATCATTAGAAGTCTTTTGGTGAAAACCACATGTTGATGCAGCCATCCATTTTGAGAGAAGTGGAGATAATATTTTAAAGGGGCAATCCTAGTTGCATACTGAAGGTCAGATTGCATAATTTTCATTTAGTATCAACTAGAAACCATAAGAAGTCATTAGCAAAAGCCACATGTTGAAACAACCATTAATTCAGAAGGAGTAACAACTATTTGATTTTCAAGATGGCTACTGTGGTGGCCATACTAGATACTGGATCAACATCATTTACATTTAGAACCAACTACATCATAATGAGTTTTCTAGTGTCAATATCACTTTCTATTCAGGTGAAGTAGCAATAACAAGATTTTCAAGGTGGCTGGTGTGTGGCCATACTGGACCTTAAGTCAACATCATTTGCATTTATGACATTGTAAGATCTCTTTCAATGTAAAATCCAAAGTTAATGGACCATCTATTCAGAAGGTACAACCAGATTTTCAAGATCAGCACCATTTTCATCTAGAAACAACTAGCTGTCGTAAGAAGTCTACTTTGGAAACCTCATGTCAATCTATCCATTCAGGACAAGTGACAATAACAATATTTTCAAGATGGCTATTATACTATTTTGGATGTACATGTGGCTCCAATACTTTTTTTTATACAAGGTCAGATAATTTCCAAAATAATGTCATTAACAGCATGTGAACTGGAGCTACAATAGAACTGCTCCAAATGGGAAAGTAGTTAAAGATATCATTAAGTTTTGGTTTCATAATGTTGGGATTGACAGGCTGAAGAGATTCATGAAAATGTGGTTCAGTATTCAGATTTCATTTTTATTTCATGCAGCACATTCATCCCCACTACAATATAAAGATACAACAGTTTCATGTCTTTTTTCTCATCACTTTAAAATTTAAAAGCCTCAAGAAACAAACCTGTTCCAAATTCTCCAGGTTCAGACATTTGTCTTTCAAAAGAGGGATGACATGAACATTACCTTTGCTAGTTCTAATATACTTTCAGCCATACAGCAAATGGTTGTTAAGGCTCTTAGGGCCTGGACATGGACGAATTCCAGAGACTCTGTTTTACAGATTTCAAACAAAGCACGCACACTACCTTCCTGAAAACAAATTGAAAAGGGAAATAAAATTACAAATAATCACTTTCATGCTTGATGTAAAATACTGTACAAGAATCTGAATAAGTGAGTATACTTCTTTTATCATTTAACAATGGAAACAACTCCAAAATACACTTGTATAATTGGCTTCCAATGGGCATAAAATTACATTTATACAAATTAAAAATTTCTTCAAACTAAATTAAACAGGCACAATGTTCAATTGAAAAATAAAATAAAAAACTAGATACTTCTTTTGTCATACATTGTCAAGAAGTGAATAAAGAGAAGATTAGTCTATTTTTCCTTACATATACATGCATAACCTATGTACTTATATGGGCAATAAGAAAATGCAAAGGCATGTGTCTGACCATTTGTGTGCAATTGTTTTCAAGTATGCACCTATTACTCAGAATATATGGCAGGCCTTAAAACAGAAAGTAAATAAAGCAATATGTATCCTAGTGATCTATAAAATGATGCACTGTAATTGATCCCTGAAATCATGTGAACACCCATACTTGTACTGTAACTGATCCTTGAAATCATGTGGACGCCCATGCCTTGTACTCCAAATTATCCTTTAAATCATGTGAACCCCCATGCCTTGAATACTATTTGGTCACTAGAATCATCTGTATTTCATGCCCTGAAAACTAACTAATCCCTTAAATCATTTGAACTAACATGCGCTGATTACTGTAATTGATCCCTAAAATCATGTGAACCACCCATGCCTTGAATACCGGAACTGAACCCTGAAATTGTCAACCTCCATGTCTTGAATACTGACACTGATCCCAGAAACCATCCAAGCTTCATACCTTGAATACTGCTAAATACTGCCTGAAATCATGTGGACCCCCATGCCTTGAATGCTGTAATTGATCCTGGAAACCTTCCAAGACCTATGCCTTGGAATACTGTGACTGATCCATGAAATAATGTGAACTCCCATGCCTTGAATGCTGCAACTGATCCCAGAAATCATCCAAGCCCCATGCCTTGAATACTGTAACTGATCCATGAAACCACATGAATTTTCATGCCTTAAATATTGTAATTGATTCCTGAAATCACATGAATCCCCATGCATGAAATAATGTACCTGATTCCTGAAATTGTGTGAGACACCATGACATGAATACTGAAACTGATCCTGGAAACCATCCAAACCCAAATGCTGAATACTTGCCAGTATCATTATGCTTACCCATGCCAGGATATTGATGTCTTGCCAGTATCATGATGCCTACCCATGCCAGTATATTGATGTCTTGCCAGTATCATGATACCTACCCTTGCCAGTATATTGGTCTTGCCAGTATCAAGATGCCTACTATTGCCAGTAAATTGATGTCTTGCCATCATTATGCCTACCCATGCCAGTATATTGATGTCATCCCAGTATCATGATGCCTAACCTTGTCAGTATATTGTTGTCTTGCCAGTATCATGATGCCTACCTTTGCCAGTATATTGATGTCTTGCCAGTATCAATATGCCTACCCATGCCAATATATTGATATCTTGCCAGTATCATGATGCCTAACCTTGCCAGTAACTTGATATCTTGCCAGTATCTTGATACCTATCCTTGCCAGTATATTGATGTCTTGCCAGTATTATGATACCTACCCTTGCCAGTATATTGATGTCTTGCCAGTATCATGATGCCTAACCATGCCAGTATATTGATGTCTTGCCAGTATCATGATGCCTACCTTTGCCAGTATATTGGTCTTGCCAGTATCATGATGCCTACCTTTGCCAGTATATTGATGTCTTGCCAGTATCATGATGCCTACCTTTGCCAGTATATTGGTCTTGCCAGTATCATGATGCCTACCTTTGCCAGTATATTGATGTCTTGCCAGTATCATGATGCCTACCCATGCCAGTATATTGATGTCATCCCAGTATCATGATGCCTAACCTTGCCAGTAACTTGATGTCTTGCCAGTATCTTGATACCTACCCTTCCCTTGCCAGTATTTTGATGCCTACCCTTGCTCGATTTTTGTTATGCCTATCATTGCCAGTATCATGATGCCTACTTTGCCAGTACCTTGATAACTACCCTTGCCAGTATATCGATGCATATGTATGCCATCATCTTGATACTTACCCTTGCCATTATGAAGCACATATCCTCCCCTGCCAATCCCATACTGATCACAGTATTGATGGCACTGATTAATGATGCAGGTGTGTGAGACTCATCTAGACTATCCACGAGTTTCTAAAAATTAAAAAATAATATAAAATACAACAAAAAATACAAGCAATGCATGGTTTCATGGAAAGTTACCTTGCAATCATCAAGCATAGGATTATTCAGAATATGCAAGGGTGGATAAATCCATTGAATGGCAACCTGAGTTGACTAAATTTAGCTTCAGTCCACCAAGTGTCTTCAAGTCACAGTCCTGCTGGACAATTTGGTTGGCATGGCATCACTTGATAAAAAGCTACATGATAAGTGTATAGGTAGCATGTGCAAAAATAGTCCACAAGATAAAATAATTTATAACATAAAACGAATTCAGACTGCCAGAGCAATAAGAACTTTCTTTTCATAAACTATTGATATATGAAAAATCATAATTTTATGATCCCAATTAAAGGACATGATACAAAGGAATGAATGTGATGATATTATATTTAAAACATGAAGTGCTAGTCTGAAGAGGTTATATAACTATTTGCAATGCAAAACACTTGTCTTCCATACAGGCTAATCCAAAAGCTCTAATCAAACTGTGCCCATTCTGATTCCTGATTTCATAGCCCTAGTCTGAGGCAAAACCAAGGTGCTGGAGTGGTACAGCAAGAAGCGGAGTATGTGATGATGTTATATTCTAAATCATGACTTGAGAAAGGTATTATTGATATAGAAAAAAAACCCGCAAGCTATCTACATGCACACATGCCTGAACAACCCAAATGCCAGATAAATCCTCCATCTTAGCATGCATAAAAATAAACTTTTGGGGTAAAGCAGAAAAGAAATTTGTTGTCATGTGCATAATGCAGATTTCCTTTGTTATAATACACTTCATTACAACACCATTCCAGATATAATGTGCTTCTGACTGAGAACCTGATTAAAAATTTCAAATAATCCATAACTTGATAATTTTTAAAAATGATTTTAATCAAGTTGGCCATCAATAAAACTTGCTGCTACAGCCTGTGTTTTGTCTCTAATTAGTCACTTACTGTATTGAGCCACTACTGTGTTTGGTAACATGCACTAGGATACTCAAAACTGACTTCAGTCCAAATCAAATGTAATTTGCCATGCTGACTTATTCCATACAGTTTCTATTTTATTCATGCTAATTAATCAAAGTCATGCTAAAAAGAATCAATTGTATGATAATCATGTATCATTTTTTCAAGCCCATCCTTTGTATTTTAATATAAAAAAAAAACATTTTTATATTTTAGTTAACATTCCACATACAATTGGAGAAATATGCCCCACCCCCTTTTTCTCAAAAGGAGGGATGAATTTCCCACATAAATAGTTGTACAATTAATACCCTTATATTTCTCAGCATGAAAAAGTTAAATTTTCATAAGGTAATAAACAATTACCTTTTATATATGCCTGTCTTACCCTTACCAATCTGTCCATAAAGATTCTCCAACACAGTTTATTTTTTTACTACACAGAAAACAAGTCTCATGAGTTGTTTATCTGCCCCTGAAAACAGAGTCTATCGGCACCTAAAGGGGTTTGACAGCAAGATTGTACCTCCAAAAAACAGAGTTAATTAACCCAACAGGGTTGATAGCAGGACAATAAACTTGAAAACACTCTACAAGGTTTGACAGCAGGACAGTACCATGAAAATAGAGTCTTTCAGACCCAGGTTTGACAGCATGGTCATATTCCTGAAAACTGATACAATCAGCCCTATAAGGTTTGACAGTAGAACCAAACTCCTGAAAATGGAGTCTATCAGCCAAATATGGTTTCAAAGCAGGGTCTTATCCCTTAAAACTGAGTCTATCTACCCTATAGGGTTTGACAACAGGATTGTACCCTTGAAAACAGACTCAATTTGCCCCATAGGGTTTGACAATAGGATTGTACCCTTGAAAACAGACTCAATTTGCCCCATAGGGTTTGACAATAGGATTGTACCCTTGAAAACAGACTCAATTTGCCCTATAGGTTTGACAGCCTGACCCTATACAAATTTTTCATGTGCCAATATATTTGTACCTATATAACACAAGCAGACCACTAGTACATGTGACCCTCAATGAACAAAGCTTACAACTAGAACCAGTTAAATATGAAGACCAATAAATTCTAATATTAAAAATATTTCTACCTAATTAGGAATATTGCTTTTTCAATGGAGACAAAATAATGGTGCAGTTCAGCATCTGTGTGATACAAGATCACCATACATATATGGAAAATTTTTTTTTGGTATTCAGGGAATATGAGTTACATAACTAAAACTTTCCAACATGTAGATGTAATTCTTATTTGCATCCTTCATTGTAGGTGTCATTATCAAAGGACAGAGGCTAATGGAATAAAAAAAATACCTTTGCTGAGATAAGTCAGCTCTTGTTAAAAAAAAAGACAGCTGTTTATACAAAAAGGTCAAACATTTTTTAAAATGATTTTCTTGAGATGCATACCTACCAAACACATGATTATGGATTTTTAAAAAAAATCCCCAAAATTTTAATATATTTTCATTTTCATACATGCAATCATATGGTCAGTATTATGTCGATAATCAGTTAAATGTATTCAGTCTACATGTAGAATCTAATGGGATACTGGATTTTATCAATAGGGGTACAGTATAATAATGACTAGTTGAAAAATAACCATCACATTGTATGGTGACTGAATAATGCACAGTCTGTAACTTTTACTGCTGGTCTACTGTTATAGTAAAAGGTAAGTTTTTAATAAGCTAATCTAATTGTATAGGTTGTTGTTTCTTACCATATGATTTTGAATCAGATCAAAACAATGACTGTCTAAGCAATACTTAGAAATACTGGTATGATCAGTGTTATAAGGACCTATTGGCTAACCTGGCATTTCTGGCATGACAATTCTGATCATCCATTAGCTGGTTACAGAAAATAACAGCTAACATTGGCCAAATATAAATGTATCTTAATATAGACAATGCAGCCTGAAATAACACATTTCAGAGATCCTAAACTTACATAAAATAGTTTCCTAAAATTTGAGCTCATGCAGAAGCAAAAAATGTTTATTTGCTGGTTTATAACTTTCAGATGGCATCTATGGCATAGCTGATTTGTAACTTTCAAATGGGGTTTGTGGTATAAGTGATATGGAACTTTTAGATGGGGTCTGTTGCATAACTGATTTGGACATACAAGGATAGCTGGGTAAATAAAATAGCAGACTCCCATTGGGAAGTACAGCATGGTGTTGAAGTATAGCAAGATACTTGGAGTATAGCAAACTACAAGAAGTATAGCAAGATGCTGGTAGTATAGCAAGATGTTGGGAGTACAGCAACTACAATAAGTATAGGAAGATGTGAATATAGCAAGATGCTGGTAGTAAAGCAAACTACACCCAGTACAGCAAAATAATTGGAGTATAGCAAGATGCTGGGAGTGTAGCAAACTACAAGTACAGTGTGACCCTGCTATAACATGGTAGTTGGGAGAGAATGAACCTGACCATATTACAGACCCAACAGTGTTATAAGCAACCAAGTCAGTCACTTTAAGAAAATGATGCATGTACCCAAAAAAAATTCATGGAGAGTGGGGGAAGGAAGAAGGTAATAAATGTGGGCACAAAATATGTGCTTCATTGGCACAAATACCATCTTAAAACGATTTATATTTAATGAAAAATACACCTGTAGTGAAAACAGAGAAGGTATATAATATTTTACTTTATTCAGAGAACCATGCATTGGCACATGTACGTGAAGACTGTTTATATGAACATGTCTAATGTATAGTATGAATAGAGTATCAACACTGTGTACTCACCCGTGAATCTCATCACAGACATTGAATATACAAGTAATTCCATTAAAAATATGTGCACACAGATTTAAAATACTCATTAATTTTGTAACAGGTCATTTAGGTCTGAACTCAGTGGTAAAAAAATAGCACAATCATGATATGAATGATGAAGCACACAAACTTTTCATTACTTTTCATGTGGGTAAAAGCTAGTTTGCATTTTTAGCTGCCATTGGTAGCGTTTATAAGCATTAACTTTTTCTGAACAAAGGAAACTTACATGTCACAGTAAATGTGTTCCAGTCACATTGGAAAATGTAACAATCCATCAGATTACACTGCTTTTATTTAAGCTCGGTATTGGCTCCCTTTGAAGAAAGGTTCTTTGTTTTTATTATAGATTGTAATTGGCTTTCTTTGATGAAGGGTACGTGCATTATTGAAATCACTGGACAGCTTCAGAGAACCAAACAAATGCCTGTTTCTTACAAATGTCAGACCATGTACAGCTATTAAATACTAGCGAGCAACCAAAAATCCTATGAAAGATAGATGAGATAATGCCTCGTCCAATTGATCTCTGCTACCAGAAATGTAAAAAAAGTGGACATCTCACAACATACAGTACTTATGCTAGTTGTTAACATATGCGGATTTTGATATAACAATTCAATGTTATGATGGTTTGTCAATATGGACAAAGAACTTGTTTATTTAATGACAGATACATTTTAGTGCATATTGTATAATGTTTGCAGCTTCCTTTCATGGGGACTCTGAATTTCTCCACTCCAAACCAATGGTTGTTTATACAAGTTTAAATGGCCAACAATGTCGCCAATAAAAGAAAATTGCCTGATGGTATATTTTGCCACCAATAATGAAAATTAAACACAACTTGCAACATTGGAGAAGCCCTGCACGATCGCTGAATACACTTTTTACATGTCATTTTTCATACCTTTACAAAGAAAAAACTTTTCATGTGTAAAAAAAAAATACATACAAAATTTCAGGAGTTATGCAACAATCATCTAGTATTATTCATATGCAATCTCTTCCCCAAAATGATAATAAACTTTCTACACTTTTCATACTTTTAAAAAATATTTTTTTTTGTGCGAGAAGAATGCATGTATATGAAATTTCGGGAGCCACGCCACTATTGTGTTATATCCAAATTCATGTTACAACAGAGCGTGCTCAAGTGGAGTCACACTGTATAGCATGATGTTAGGAGTATAGCAAGATGTTGGTAGTATAGCAAACTACAACAAGAATGGCATGATGTTGGTAGTATAGCAACATATTGGTAGTGTAGATAACTACAAGTATTATATCAAAATGATGGGAGTATAGCAAGTTTTTGGGAGTATAGCAAGATGTTGGGAATATAGCAAGATGCTTGGAGTATAGCATGACGTTGGTTTTATAGCAAAGTACAATGAGTTTATCAAGATGATCTCAGCATAGCAAGACATTATGAGTATAGCAAGTTGTTAGGAGTTTAGCAAGATTTTTGAAGTATAGGAAGATATTGGGAACATAGCAAGATGTTTGGAGTATAGCTAGCATGATGTTGGTAGTATAGCAAACTACATTGAGTATAACAAGATGTTGGGAGTATAGCAAACTACAAGTATATCAAGATGATGGAAGTAAAACAAGATGTTGGGAGTATAGCAAGTTGTTGGGAGTATAGCACGTTGTTGGGAGTATAGCAAGTTGTTGGGAGTATAGCAAATTGTTGGGATTATAGCAAGATGTTCGGAGAACAGCAAACTACAATAAGCAAAGCAAAATGTTGGAAGTAAAGCCAACTTCAACAGTATAGTAAGATGTTGGGAGTATAGCATGATATTGGGAGTATAGCAAACTATGAGTAAAGCAAGATGTTGAGAGTATAGCATGATGTTGGGAGTATAGCAAGTTGTTGGGAGTAAAGCATGATGTTGGGAGTATAGCAAGATGTTGAGAGTATAGCAAGTTGTTGGGAGTATAGCCAACTACAAGTATAGCATGATGTTGGGAGTATATCAAGTTGTTGGGAGTAAAGCATGATGTTGGGAGTTTAGCAAGATGTTGGGAGTATAGCCAACTATAAGTATATCAAGATGATGGGAGTAGAGCAAGTTGTTGGGAGTATAGCATGATGTCAGGAATATAGCAAACTACAACAAGTATAACAAGATGTTGGGAGTATAGCAAACTATAACATAATGCAGCAAGATGTTGGGAGTACAGCAAACAACAAGTACAGCAAGATGTTGGTAGTACAGTGCTACCCGCTTATGTTGATATGCTTGGGCCCAAGGAAAAATTGTCGACATAAGCAGATGTCGAGATATGTGGGGGGGTCAGAAAAAAGATACAAGTTAAACCACAGGAGTCTGCAGTTTTATCAATAAAGCATGACAATATTTCTGACAGCAGGAAATCACCTTAATGGAATAATTGGCAGTGATCCATAACGATGAGCACTTTAGACCACTATGCCACTGTACATGAAGACAAAACAAGTGTGAAAGACACTTGTATATTGACAAATTACATTTTGGTTACCTTTGTGTAATAAAATCCACAATAAAATATTGCATCAGTCACATCCTGATTTGAAAATCATTATGATATTCAATGTCAGCATTATCACAGTAATTTACATGATTCAAGTACATGTACTTGTACTTAAATTGGCCTACATTTTGGTCAGTCTGTTCCCATCTTATTGAGGATACCAAGGGTATGGGGCTATTCACAGGGAAATGAAAACCTGTCAACAAGTTGATTTAAACAATACTTGTATTAAGTTACAGAAGTCATCGTGAAAAGTACATAAAGCGAACAAGAGATGTGTGGCTGGTATGACTAATGTAGGCATAATATTGTATACATTGACACATGCTAATGAGGTATTAAAAGAAAATGATTCTTACAATACAATATTGTAATAATGTCAGCTCAATACATTTAAAATGTTTCAGACATCTTTGCGAGATGCTCCTCTCAACTTCCCTTAACAGCAAGATACTTAGTTTCCAGAGACTAAATTTAATCTGCATTTATACTGCCATTGGTAGCGATTAAAAATACATGTAAAAATAAAGTTAAAAAGGAAACGTTCACAGCACAATAAACCTGTTTTAATCACTGATCACTTCGAAAAATGCAAGAATCAGATTAGATTTCACTGTTTTTATTTAAGTTGCTCTGAGATGCCAATTTTATAGGACCAAACAAAAGCCTGTTTTTGTACCTGTTTCTTTTTATCTGACTGTGATATTAAAGCCTGCAGGCAAGATCAACTAATTGTTGAATTAAGTACATGTGGAAACTGGTTGCTTGCCGACATAAATGATAAGGTGGTAAAATTAAAGCTTGGCAGCAAGATCAACTAATTGTTGAACAAGGAATGGGTAGGAACTGGCAGCTTGTCGACATAAATGATAAAACAAAGGAATTGTTCAAGCTGGGCCCAAGATATTCTGTTGACATATACATTTTTTTTTATCTCGACATCGAAATAAGCATGACATCAACATATAATGAAGAGATGGTGCTTCCAGAATGGCTTCACCAATAAATGATAAAGTGATGATGCTTCCAGAGTGGAATTACCAATATATAATTAAGATGTGATGCTTCCAGGCAGGCATTACCTACCAACAAATAATAAAGAGAAATGCTTCCAGACTGGCATCACCTATAAATAATTTGATTATGCTTCCAAACTGGCATCACCAATAAAATAATAAAGAGATCATGCTTCCAGTCTGGCATCAGCAACATATAATGAAGAGATATGCTATCAGACTTGCATCACCAATAAATAAGAAAGAGATGATACTTCCAGACTCGCATAACCAATAAATATTAGAGATGATGATTCCAGTTCTGCTTGTTTGAAGATGTCTAGTTTTATTTATCAGAGAGAAATGTTTGAGGTACAAAATGTCAAATAACTGCACCGAGAAGATAACAGAATCCAATAAAATTTCAAAAACATATTAATAGCTGGACAAGAACATGTTAGCTCAACTTAAATTCAGACAACATTTGCTCTAAGACCTACCTTTTTATTGTTAAGAGTCATGCATAATTATTTTTGTTTTTAAAATATTATGAAACTTTGTTTAGAAAATTACATGACATGATTTCTTGCCAACTGAACTGCTTGAATTCAAAATGTAGTAGCTCTGACACAGCATTCTGGTATTATCTGGTCTTCAGCCAATTGATTTGTTTAATGTCCATGGATAAACATTTCCCTTTTTTTTTAACCCTTCCTATTATTAATGTTTTACCCAATTAATATGCATCATTTCGATAAATGTGGCTAAAATTGCATTTCATTATTCACCTGCACCAAGTAGCCAAGGGACAAATCCACCATCTTGCTAAAGGACTGTCCCAGAAAGGTCAACTGATTGACGAGAGGTACTTTCTGAGGGATATTTCCTTTTGACACATTCAGTCTGGAAAATTCAAGCAAGATATATAATGTAAATAATAATTTATATTATAATTGTTTAGTGGTCTCACATAAAGCATTAACAAAATCGCAGAGTGGCACAATCATTTCAGCAATGTGATAAATAAACTTACTCAAATCTGCATTCATTACACAGGAGTATAGCTATAGCAAAATCAATAAAAAACAGTCTATTTAGTATGTGATAAACAGACTAACTTTCAACCTTGTATTCCATAGACAGGAAAAATAGCAATAGCAAAATCACTGAATGGCACCGACCATTTAGTTATATGATAAACAGGCTGACTCTCAACTCTGTATTCATCAGACAGGAATATAGCAAAAGCAAAATCAAAGAGTAACACAGTCTTCATTGTCTTATACATATGCCAATATCCCCCATAAGCTTGAGGATATAAAACAGGCTTTACACACCCTATTGCATGTTATAAAAGGCAATAAATGGAGAAAGTAGCCATGATGACTATGGTTTGTATGCCAAATTTAGGCTATTGTGGTGTGTCCTTGGGCAAAACACTTAAAACCAACAGCATTGGCACTAAATAATGTACTAATGTTCCTGTGACCTAAAACACCAAACAGCAATACATCTGCCAACGTAACATAGTTTCTAACTGATCAAAGGTCCAATATAGAAACTAAAGCAGTAAAATCCACTGTTTAGTTTTACTAGCTATAGAGTAAAACCATCATTAATTTCCCTACACAAAACTGTTATCCACTAAATCTAAAATCACTGTTAATGTCTTAAAATCCTCCAACAAAACTGTAATCTGCTAAATCTGAAACCATCATTAATATTCTAAAATTCTCCAACACAAAACTGTAGTTATCTGCTAAATCTAAACCCACCATTGATGTCCTACACAAAATTGTTTTCTGCAAGATTAGAAACCATCATTAATGTCCTAAAGGCTTCCAACATAAAATTCATCTCCTGAGTCTAAAACCACCAATAGTCTTCCAACATATTCTTTAATCACCAGTAGTCTTCTAACATAGTCTGTAATCACCAGTAGTCTTCTAACATAGTATGTAACCACCATTAGTCTTCCAACATAGTCTATAATCACCAGTAGTCTTCTAACATAGTCTAAAACCAATGTTAGTCTTCCAACATAGTCTTTAATCACCAGTAGTCTTCTAACATTGTCTGTAATCACCAGTAGTCTTCTAACATAGTCTGTAACCACCATTAGTCTTCTAACATAGTCTGTAATCACCAGTAGTCTTCTAACATAGTCTAAAATCACTGTTAGTCTTCCAACATAGTCTTTAATCACCAGTAGTCTTCTAACATAGTCTGTAATCACCAATAGTCTTCTAACATAGTCTGTAACCACCATTAATCTTCCAACATAGTCTATAATCACCAGTAGTCTTCTAGCATAGTCTGTAGCCACCATTAGTCTTCCAACACAGCCTATAACCACAATTAAAGTCTTCCAACCTAGTCTATAACTACCATTAGTCTTTCAAACTGAGTCTATAATAACCATTAAAGTCTTATAAAATAGTCTATAACCACCATTAGTCTTCCAACAGCCTATAACCACCATTGGTCTTCCAACATAGCCTACAACCACAATTGAAGTCTTCCAACCTAGTTTATAACTACCATTAAACTTCCAACATAGTCTATATTCACCATTAAAGTCTTATAACATAGTCTATAACCACCATTAGTCTTCCAACATAGCCTATAACCACCATTAAAGTCTTCCAACATAGTCTATAACCACCATTAAAGTTTTCCAACATAGTCTATACCCACCATTATAGTCTTCCAACAGTCTATAACCAAGATGTCTTAAAATCCTCCAAAACAAAACTGGTATCTATTAAATCTACAGCATTTTAAAGAACACTGTTAAAAATAAAGCTTTAACAAGCTATAAGTAATGTTAACAAATAACAAAACATTGAGGATATATGTTTTTTGAGCAGATAAGGAAATATTTCACATGGAAAACATTGTATTATCAAGAGTGATTTCCGCAAATGACAATACAAAAAAATTCCACTTCATGAGTGATATATTTCCTAATATATACTTTAAAAAACCCATATATATATATATATATATATATATATATATATATATATATATATATATATATATATATATATATATATATATATATACACACACACACACAGCTGCCAACCCTCTTCAGGCTTGCAATTAGTGAAAACATGGATACAAATTAGTAAATTTTGACATGAATTCATGAAACATTCTTTGAGTGCAGTAAAATTTGTCATAACAAATGTTTAGCATCGTCTTCAGCTGATAATGGTAGATTCTGCTCAACATGAAAACTCACAATGCTTCAGCATTGGTAGCTTGCAGGTCTTCCATCGATGGTTTAAAATATTCCAGAGCTAAAAACTGCTGAGACTTCTTATTTCCCAACCTCTATGTGCTTTTTACTAATAATAATGTGCTTCCTCACATTATCTCTGCCACCATGCCCAATGCTAAAATTTGTGGCACACTGTGTGCCAAATGCATGATGTATATCAGTGTTTGATGGCTGAATGCATGGCCAATTTTTGGTATATTCCAAACTAAACTTTACTTTTTGTACAATACATTTCTTTTTCCTTGGTAGTGAAGACATTTTCAATATTGATGCCGAACGGTAACTCAAATCAGTGCTGGTGGTGCATGTGCTGAGCAAAATTCGGGTTAGGCCCTAGTTTCTCCCAAAAATGTTTGTAAATCTGCTCTTATACATATAGATTGAAAATATGCTAAAATGTTGGCTACCAAACCAAGTGTCTCAATTGGGTATAGTATTACTAATATTGCAACCAGCAGTAATTGAGAATTGAGAGTTGGGGAATTCATGACTTTTGCAAGCGGCATGAATTGGTGAATCACTGAAAAAGTCATGAAATTCATGCCAAAATTGTGAGGGTTGGCAGCTTTGTATAGATATACATATACGATCTTAAAATAGAAAATAGTGACAAGCAAGAATATTTGTAAAATTCAACAAATAGTTGTTTTTTTTTTCTAGAATACAAAGTGAAAATGTAAAAAGAACTTATGGTATTGTGAATTAAATCTCAAATAATCCTAAAATTACTAGCACAAGTCCTAGAATAATGTCCAGAACAAACTTTAGTGGCATTTCAAATAATTTGCAACATTGAAGGTGTTGATGTACCTGTAGTGGCCTGTAGTCTCTAATGTACCAATGACCCAAACTGTAATGTGACAACAGTCTTTTGTTGAATCACAGTAATATCATACAAAGTTTTCTTGTCTGTATTCACTATAATTCCCACTTAATATCTTCTTACAAGAATATTATAGAGCACTGTGTATTTAAAGAGAAGAATAATTTGACATAAAAATTTTAGTCCAAATCAAACACAACAATAATTTTGATTCAAAATCTTATAGCATCAATGAATAATTTCAAGATAAACAAGATAACATAAAAAATAAAGACACTAAAGAAAAGCTATTTTACTTGACAAAAATTCATTTCCAGAATAATCTAAGCTGTAATTAGACAAGGACTGTTACTAAAATTATAATATAGAATGTGGTAAAGAGAAGGATGATAAATTGGAGAATTTCCAATGATCTATACTCAGACTGAGATAAAAATGTTGTTTACAAAACCAAAATCAATAATTCTGGTCAGGTAGAATATGATTTTTGACAAGATCAGGTATCAATGATTTAAATTTGGACATGGTCTGCATTAAAATAAAATTTTATATATCACATAGCATATAAGAAATAAATAAAAATAATAACAAACAATGCAAATTATATATATATATATATATATATATATATATATATATATATATATATATATATATATATATATATATATATATATATATATATTCCCAAAATTTAACAATACAATATCAATCAGAAAAAATTAAAAAAGGAAAATTTTATATTTAGTAAACTGTAGATTTTCCAGATTCACTGGGAATCACTTTTTTTTATAATTTTATAATGGGTTATCTGGGTGATCAAATTTTGGTAAAATAAGTTTGATAGTGAGCATGTGACAAAGTGCACTTAGGAAAACTGTTCACATCTATGAAAGTAGGTGATTAACTTTTCTTACAGGAATGCCATGGATCAAAGCATTAAAAGTCTTCATTCATACTTAACAATCTTGGGATTTCTGTATCACAAATTGCATATTGACACAGTGGCACTCACTCAGTGACAATCATGTGTAAGAATAAACTTTCTTTCTTTGTGTCACCTTCTCTCCCACACTCTGCCAATTACATTCATTTTTAACTTAAACATATAATTCTGTTTTTCATACTACAAGATTGCATTTGATTGTGTTTACAGCTGATTTTTGTTACTTTGTTCTAAGTTGGCCCAGTGATTGGCAAATTAGTTTCATTAATAGATATATCAGTATCATACTTAATTTTTATTGTAAATAGGGACATGGAACTATTTCATATAAGAACATTATCTGTGTAATCAGTGATCAATGTTTTACTGTATCTGAGACCAAAACATATTCAACAAATGAACTTCGATGAACATTTGATAAGATTAATTAACAGCATGAATGAGTTTTAAAGAGCTCTCTGAGGAGTAATAGCCCTTAAAAAGAAATTAAATAATAAAATAAATTTGTGATTTCTTATATTTAACACTATCAAAAATTTTATACAGTTTTTGTAATTATGTGTATAATATTTACAATGATGTAATGTCTTTTTCAATGTTACGAAAATCTGATTTAACCCTTTACCTCATACAAGTGCCTTTTGGCCCTCTACTGCAGTCCCATACAGGCGCCTTTTGGCACTTTACCTGAATCCCATACAAGCGCCTTTTGGCAACTCTGTAAACAGTGGCCATTTGAGCGAGTTTTTTTAGTGCCACCTTTGAGTATGAAAAATTGCCGCTATGTTTGATCACGTGGCTTCACTGATTTGATAGTGAACAAGTTCTCTTAAAGATTTTAAAGCACATACAAAATTCTTTTGTTACAAATAATTATACAGCTATAACGACTGTAATTTACTCTTAAATCTTTTCATACATATGTGTACCAAAAATGTAAAATGGTTAAAATTGCTGTTAAACGTAACATACACTTCACTGATTAACACGCCTAAGTGTAGCACACTGCACTGGATACCTCTGCTACATGCATATTGAAGGGCTAACTTTATGAAGGAAAGAGTTAAAAAATATTGTCTCATATGCCTGAATAATATTAATCTTACTTACCCTTCAACTTGCTGGGCAAGCTTAGCACATTCCCCCATTACCATCTCCTGTTGCTGTAATAATAATAATAATAATAATAATAATAATAATAATAATAATAATAATAATAATAATAATAATAATAATAATAATCATCATCATCATCATCATCATCCCAACACAATGTTTTTGGTTCAAGACAATTTTCTTATGATCTATCAGTTTAATCAAATCGAACTTACATTACAAGTTTCATTAAATGACACAAAACATTATTTATCACAAGAACTGATATATCATTTCATAATATATTTCATACTACGATTACATACTGACACAATACAAAGTTAGTAACATACTATCCAAAATATTCAATTGATTGATTACATAAATGATCTGTGTATTCTAGATACTAAACTGTATGCTAATTGACTTAAGTACATGAACATTCTGTGTAATCCAGATATTAAACTAAAGACAAATTGATTCATGTACATGAATGCTTTATATACTCAAGATCGTCAACCTCTGACTGATGGACATGAATCATTGGTGTAAATTACTAAAACTTATTAGAACTTCTTATGTAATCAACATAAAATAACAGAATTCAAATTTGCAAGGATAATATGTTACATTGTCTTTTGCAATGGATGATGATAATGCAAACAAACAGAGTATTTACAAGCTAACTTTGCCTACCTCTAACATGAACAAGGGAGGTAACTTTGCCTACCTCTAACATGAACAAGGGAGGTAACTTTGCCTACCTCTAACATGAACAAGGGAGGATCCATAATGCATTTATTACATTCTTGAATCAAGGATCGTATGTGACATGTAAGTTGCAAGATTAAAGGTCGTACATTTTTCCACTTTTCTTCTTCTATACACCTGAAAATATACAGCCTGATAATTTCTAAAAGATAATTTACTATAAAGATCTCTCAAAAAAATTAGTTAACAAGTCAACATATAAAATCCATTTTAAGCACTGACTGCTATCATTATTTTAGAGTTATTATCTCTTTTAAATGTGTGAAACACCATAATAATTACATTCATAACTCTGTGTCTAATGTAATGTAAATTTGCTTTGTTATAAAAAAATGATAAAATATCAGATTTTCCAAACAGATGATGCTCCAATAATATCGTTTGCAAAATTCATCAAGTTTTGGGACTTTTTCATTTTTTTATGCTAGGCTCCTATCTTTGGCAGTATGGCTGTATTGCAAACAGTAGGTGACAGTAAGTTAGTTTTCACTGCTAACTAAAGTACATACAAGCATGACCTAAGAGTCAACTGATACAAATGTCAATGATCTTTGGCAGTCAGTGGCCATCTGTTTCTTAAGCATGCATCAATTTCACCTTGCCTACTGTGGTCAGTAGCCATGTATTTCTTTTTTTTAACCAAACTGGTTTCACCCTGCCTTCCATGGTCACTGGAGTGCATCAGCAGCAACCACTCCAAGTATACAAATTAAACTTCTTTTGTGTGATGAGCAAGGCATGGTGTATATAAAAATGTATAAAGGTATTTTACATGTATCTATAGCCACAGGAAGTATCTTTTTACTACCTAATCACCAAAGGTTTCTTTTAAAAGCCAAGTGTCTTTTCATTTCAGCAAGTTTGAGGAAATGCTTAATCTATTTGAAGTGTGAACACCAGTTTTCGTGCCTAATTATATCAGCTGACATAACAAAAAGTCCTGTGTTTCATAAGTAAAGTTTGGATTTGAATAAAAGGATGTACTCAAAATTGACTAAAACTCTGACACATGTGGCACTGAAAAAGAAGAATCGGAGATGATGCAATGTACATGAGGGATCAGAAAAAGGATACACTAATCTTGGGTGGAACATTTCTATTATTTTTGTTATTTTTTTTTGCTAAATAGCTACTCTAAATATCTGCATCTTGATAGTTAACTACCGGTAATATTAATACATCCAAAATAATTGTACTATTCATAGCACTAATGATATTCAGTATATAGTACATACATTCATCATGAACAAAGTTTGAGAGCAGAACCTGCCCTCAGAGGTTACCAGTCTATAAAAGACATTTTAACCTTTTCCCATGGATGGCTGCTGTAGGCAGGTCTGAATGTATTTATTATGTAACATTTATATAAAAAATATCATGTAACTCTAATACCATTAGAGTCTGAGAAAATGACAAATAGATAGACTAAAAAACATATCTAAGTCCAAAAACTGGAATCACTTTGGAATGGAACATTATCAAAATCAGTATAAAAAACTCTGCTTATAATGATAACATATAAGTATCAATCTGTTATAATTATTACATCCACATCTGATCTCAGATATCATTGGTTAAGAGACTTACAAAATAATCAAATAATTTTGGGGGTCCCCTGGTTACTGTTTCAGCTTATAGGATTTATGCTTATGAAATGTTTATACTGTAAATGGTGCATTTTAGCACAAGTGAAAACAAAACATCAGTGCCAATTGTAATTACTGGGTTTAACCCAAAGGCTTGTCTTCCTCTAGGTGCAGCATCTTTCAATAAATGATATCCCAAATAAATGTAATAAGTGGATTCTCTACTAATAACATGTCTTGAAAACTGATTTTTTTTCTAGTAAAATATGCTTGTTTGATAATATTTATCCAATCATAACAGCTTAGGAGAACTACAACTACCTAACAAATCCAGCATTCTCAGGTTAAAACTCTTTAGCTAAATCTTATTTGTCCACTAAGGTGGTGGTGGATATAGTGATCTAACCTTGATATTGGGATTAGTGCCAAATCCTGTGAAATTGTACCTTACTAATGGAGTGGTAGACACACTCCCCATATGGGTGTAATTACTGTTAGAAAACAAGGACACATTACAATCAGTTTGGAAAAGAAATGTGATGGAGTGTTGGAATTATTACAGGAAAGATTACAGCTGTAAATGGAAGTAAGATGAAAATATAATCTGTAGCAGAAATTTCTTTCCTAGTACCACAGAAAATTAAAGGTGCAATTATTATTAAATACTTTTCTTGTACACCAGATAATTAAATAATATAATTATTAATTACATGCTCTTCAATTTATATTTTTTTTATTACATAAATTAATAATTTATATTCTATTCAATGACTCAGGTTATATTTGTCACATCTGAATTGCTACTTTCTCACATGGGCTTTCTTTTTACTTTACTGATCTTCTTAAAACTATCAGAGCAACACACTGACCCTCTAAAAGAATATCATAGGATTGCCATGTAGTTTATGTTTTGCTTTATTTGAATACTATGATGAATTATAATCTGATATTTACTTAATTTTCTTTTCCTTTATAAGGAGTACAATGTTTAAATAATTTCATTTTTATATAGAAACTATCCAATCTACAACATAGAAGTATAAAAAAAATGATATGAACATAAATTTTGCAAATATGATCATATACAATACATGCCATTATAATAATCCTAATTACCTGAAAAGCTTGGAAAATTCATTACTGATCTTGTGTGACTTATTCCTGATTGTGTCCACACTATCTGCAAAGTTATTTGAAAATATCAAGGTTAAAAAATGTATATAATACATATCCAAAATTTTGTATTATTTTGTACAATGGGCAAATATTTACTAATGAACTTGCTGAAATCAAGGGTGGATATCTCTAGTTATTATGTTTTTTTCTTTCATTTTGATTTTGATGAACACTATATTCTGAAAAAACATCCCCGTTGGTTTGTTCCCCCCTAACAATTTTAATAATGGAAACATTTAATTTGATAAAAAGTGCAAGGAACATAGTCAATTCATTCATTAATTTATATTTTCTAACCTGAATGTGAGAAGAATTGCCATAACACCATCATTGCCAGCACATTTCATGCTTAACGGAAGTTTTAAATGTAATAGACTGACATGCTTGAGAACCATTTCCAATTTCCAGACCAGTCCATTTTCAGCAAAGGGGCGCATGCACGACTAAATATGTACATACATATGTTGTCTGCTTCCGATATTTACAGTGTCAAATCAAGCAAAGGAAAAGAATAACAAAAAATTTGCCTTTCACGTGGATTTAACAAGTGGTTTCATTAATATGTTCACGTGTGCAAAGGAATATAATTCCAAAGTCAACGTTATCGAAAGTTACAGAATTATCCGGCAGTTACCAAATAGGATCAATTATGTCATTATGTTGTTGGATGGAAATAAACTACCTTGTAGTGTATGGAATATGGCGTTGTGTTAGTATGGAAAGTCCGTTAAGCATGAAAGGTGCAAGGGGATGCAAGTGCTTGTACCATTCTAGTGACAGGTTAGAAATTATAAAACAATGATTCAATTGACTAAGTTCTTTGCACCTTTTATCACATTTAACTTTTTAGATATTTAAATTGGTAGGGGGTACAAACCAACGGGGATGTATTTTTGGACTATAGTATGAAAGTGAATGTCTCCAAGCTTTTAATTAATTATTAAAAACTGAGTGCATACTGTTTACTTGATTCAATATAATACCAGTATCATGCTTCAGTATTACAGTACTGTGCTTTTATTCTATTAGCTGGACTTAAACGAGTGATGATAAAATCTAAATATCTCACAAGTCATGACATATGGATTGGTAGAAACGGAGATGGATATGGAGATGGAGAGACGACAAGATGGATATACCAGCATATTCATCTATAACATCAAACAGATGTGAAAATCAAAATGCATAAGAAAAAGTTAATGGAAAATTTTAAAAATGCTACAGTCTTGAGGTGCATAAAGAATATTTTGCCATTTTATAGTTTATTATGGTATTATAATAATAATCTTAATGTGTTTTAAGAATACGCTTGATTTTACATTATCCAATTTTACACTTTATCATGGTAGTATATGTAGTACATACTGTTTGTTTTACAGTACTTTGTTAACATATTTCTTTTCAAGTCTCAACTAATACTTACTTTTTATGGAAAATTTTGAGCTCATTTGTGATTCCTGTGTGAGTGACTTTCCCTGTAGGATTGACATAGTCTCCATCTCTGTTGTTACCCTCAGACATACAAGCCAGCTCTGCACCGAGTCAAAAGGATAGTCCATCTCCCTAATCCGACACAATAATAATAATAATAATAATAATAATAATAATAATAATAATAATAATAATAATAATAATAATAATAAAGGTAAACTATCACAAAAAGGGCATATGAAAAATGAACAATAGGAACCCAGAACTGTAGGGATGAATCAGACAGTATAATACAAACTGGCAGATATCAAACAGGGACTGTGGAGTTTTACACACCTATTTTTTTTTGCTGAGTCAACCCATTGATTTACCAAGGTGTGAAACATGATAGTAGCCAACCAAGTAAAGGCCAACATCTGTATTTCACAGCTCAATAAAACAACATTCATCAAAACAAAGACAGTGATTATTTTACTACATTCCTCCTGTGACTTCAAATGATACCCACCTAAGCATAATATGCTGTGTGAGAAAATCATTATCATAAATAATGATGCATTACTACTGAAAGCATGAAACCTTTACAACAAATGAGAATAATTCTGAATAAGCTTAACAAAAATGTAATAAACCAAACTGTATATAAACAAATTCTAAAAATATAATCTGTTATGTAGCTGTACAAAAAAGATACTTTAGACTGGCCTTAATGCTTCATGTTTGCTCTTGATGGCTCTGGTTGTGGGATAGGAATAACAAAAGAGTAAGGATTACTAGAATAAAGGATTTTATAATTGGAAGATTATTTATGGCAAATTTACTGGAATGAAAGATTTATAACTGGAAGATTATTTGTAGCAAATTAATTGCATGAAAAATGTAGATGAAAAAGCCCACAAATACAGCTGAACCAAGATCTCCAGACTCTGACACAACATTTTACTTTATTGGCTTATGAAAACTGGATGTATTTTGAACCATGTAAGAAGCATGAAGAGCCAGGTAGATATCAATGGTTCCAAGTTATAACTCTGGATCTAAGTCCCTAGGGTAAGATATATATCTTGGGTCATCTGCCTCTGTGTGTCTTTGGAAAAGGCAGCTAGCTCTTCAGCATAATACAACCAATGAAGGTTTATAAGCTTAAATAAACAGCATGATACAGCCCATGAAGGGTTATAAGCATAAATAAACAGCATGATACAGCCCATGAAGGGTTATAAGCATAAAAAACAGCATGATACAGCCAATGAATGGTTATAAGCAGAAATAAACAGCATGATACAGCCAGTGAAGGTTTATAATCATAAACAGCATGATACAGCCAATGAAGGGTTATAATCATAAATAAACAGCATGATACAGCCAATGAATGGTTATAAGCAGAAATAAACAGCATGATACAGCCAATGAAGGGTTATAAGCAGAAATAAACAGCATGATACAGCCAATGAAGGGTTATTAGCAGAAATAAACAAACTAACCAGCCACCCCCAGTATGCTTCATGGTTACATAATCCAATTATTAAGCAGCTGTTACTTATAAAGATACACAGAAACCACCTTTATATTTAAAACAATTCCTCCAGATTACAATGACACATTCAAGCATGGGATACAGGAATCAAATACAAATTTTAATTTTTGAATTCCTGTTAAACCATATTGAAGTATCATATATACTTGCACATAAATTGGGTCGAACAGAAAATTGGATAAAATTGTAGACTAAGGCTTGCCATCACAAAGTTTGCTGACAAATCTGTATCTTGCAGTATGTTGGGGTACAAAAAAGCAGAATTGATAAAACAAATCCTTATCTGCCAGCATATTATGCAATGGTTAATCCAGATCTATCTTGTTTGCTGTTGTATCAACTTACGCGTGGGTACATATGGTATTGTAAGTAAGATAGTTAAATCTTTCATATTTTTTAAAAACTTCTCAAAGTATTTACACCATCTAGTGAACAGCAAGTCCTAGATCGTTATTTTAAAATAAATTTCCTCAATCCTTTTGACTTAATTTTAAGGCTGCTTATAAAACTCACCTATTTCAACTAAAAAAACAAACCAAAATATTTAATAATGTTTACTTCCTTAATTATTGTCATCATGTTTTTGTTTTGCAATTTCATGGTGTTTGCTTTTGTAATCTTGTTGTTCTATGTCTTTTATGTGTTACCTAATACTGTCAAGTGATATAAGGTTCTAAAGATTAGAGCTATACTAAGTCCACATTCTTCTTCTTCTTCTTCTTCTTCTTCTTCTTCTTCTTCTTCTTCTTCTTCTTCTTCTTCTTCTTCTTCTTCTTCTTCTTATTATTATTATTATTATTATTATTATCTGAACAGTACTGAATTTAAGCATAAGCTAAACAAGCTACAGCTTAGGACCCCAAAGTCTGAATTCAGTCTGAAAGGGCCCCTCAAATTTATTTTATACCAAATATGGCCTCTATAGCTTCTGGTAGTTTAGAGCCTGGCTTTGTCTAAATCCCCCACTGTTTCTGAATAAACAACATTATACCCATATCATCACTGCAGTTATACACTACTGACTACCAAAGCAAGACACTGATTAAGGATGGTATTAAGCTTTTGTGTTGCATGGCTGAAGATAATTTGTATCAACTACAACAGTGAGTGACCTGTCATCATGAGCAAATAACTTTACACTAAAGTCAATCTGATGTGTGAAATCATTTATATATTAGAGGAAAAAAAGGCCAAAATATGGGTCCTTATGGTACACAAGCATTTTTTTTTTTACCAGTCTTCTATCTAAAAGATAACTTTTGAGAAGTCCATACCCTATATTCCAAACAAATACAGTTTATAAATGGACCCTTTATATCAAGCTTTATTGAATGTCTGTCTTGTAACAAAAATATCAAACTTCCTTTTGTCAAGTGATCCAATAATAGATGTATAAAATTTAATTCAAAACAGCTGATTAAATATCTGGATAGAGAACTCAGACTGGTGTTTGCTGATAGTTTATGTATATGTCTTTTTTCAGTTCAAGCTATTTGGACATTTTTTTATTAGTCAAATGATAATGTTTTAAGATGGAAGTAAAGATCTAATCACAAGCTTCATGTTGCTTCCTTTCAATCCATATTGCCATACATACCAAATCCAATCCAATAATTTAATTTGGGTATTGGATCCATTGTGATACTACATTATATCCATTATCTTGTTATATGGAGGGGCATTAAAATGAGGGATGTATTTGCAAGCTTTTTACAATTTTACTGAAAAGCTAAAACAATGGTTTATCAATAATGGGTATCCTACTTTTAATGGAGGAGGGTAAGATACATGAATGCATTAAAATCTACAATATACTATTTTGATATTAATCATGTGAATGGAATCACATCTAAAATATACTGCTTCTGTATTAATCATGTGAATGGAGTCACATCTACAATACACTGCTTCTGTATTAATAATGTGAATGGAGTCACATCTACAATACACTGCTTCTGTATTAATCATGTGAATGGAGTCACATCTACAATACACTGCTTCTGTATTAATCATGTGAATGGAGTCACATCTAAAATATACTGCTTCTGTATTAATCATGTGAATGGAATCACATCTACAATACACTGCTTCTGTATTAATCATGTGAATGGAATCACATCTACAATACACTGCTTCTGTATTAATCATGTGAATGGAATCACATCTACAATACACTGCTTCTGTATTAATCATGTGAATGGAATCACATCTAAAATATACTGCTTCTGTATTAATCATGTGAATGGAATCACATCTAAAATACACTGCTTCTGTATTAATCATGTGAATGGAATCACATCTACAATACACTGCTTCTGTATTAATCATGTGAATGGAATCACATCTACAATACACTGCTTCTGTATTAATAATGTGAATGGAGTCACATCTAAAATACACTGCTTCTGTATTAATCATGTGAATGGAATCACATCTACAATACACTGCTTCTGTATTAATAATGTGAATGGAGTCACATCTACAATACACTGCTTCTGTATTAATAATGTGAATGGAGTCACATCTAAAATACACTGCTTCTGTATTAATCATGTGAATGGAATCACATCTACAATACACTGCTTCTGTATTAATCATGTGAATGGAGTCACATCTACAATACACTGCTTCTGTATTAATAATGTGAATGGAATCACATCTACAATACACTGCTTCTGTATTAATAATGTGAATGGAGTCACATCTACAATACACTGCTTCTGTATTAATAATGTGAATGGAGTCACATCTACAATATACTATTTTAATATTGATCATCAGAATGGAGTCACAATCTAATATATACTGTTTAATATTGATCATATGAATGAGTCACAATGACAATATACTACTTTGGTATTAATCATATGAATGGAGTTATATATACAATATACATATTTTATATTGTTGTAGAAGTAAATAAAAATGATCTTATTGAAACTAGAAAAGGAAATCAAAATGTCACTACTGTACATAGAAAAAAAATGCCATTGCTGCAAGAAATGAATTTTAAAATGCCACTGATGCACGACAGAAAAGTAAGTAAAAATGCCACTGTGACTGGAAAAGTAAGCAAATAGTGTTGGACAATTTTTAAAAAAATGACTTTGATGACAGAAAAGTAAATAAAAATGCTATAACTTCAAGAAACAAAATTAAAGATTTCATCGCTGTCAGAAACGTTTTTTAAATGACATTGCTGTCGGAAAAGTAAATAAAATGCTATTAATACATGAAAAGTAATTAAAAGTATAATTAACATAAGAGAAGTGAATCAAAACGACAGTGATAGGTAATGTCTCATATTTTGCTAATGCAGGCAAAACTAGCATGATGGTAAAAATAACAACAAATACAAAATAACCTTTTTTAAATGCCCATGATATGAATAGCTGATACCTTGAGGCTTTCATCCTGCCAAAAATCTAGGGAGTAAGTAATAGACAACTTTGTGATAAATCTAACCTCCAAACACCTTTTGCCAAAACTAAATTACATAAAAACCAATTTTTTTACCAAAACCTATGACTGAATGGAATCTTCTCCCATCGTAAAATAGAAACAATCCTTAATTTTATTCCTTTAATTTATATTTTGTCTTTCTCAAACGCTGATGGATTTTACACAATGCAAACTGTATGATTGACTATACATAACATACAATGGCTGACAGATGCAGGGCCAAACCACATACAATGGCTGACAGATGCAGGGCCAAACCACATACAATGGCTGACAGATGCAGGGCCAAAACATAAGCTTACTTGGCCTTATTCTATGTTGAGATAAGATTCTGATTATCTTTAAGAAAATGGACGATGTCATCTATTCTATCCTTTGCCTTCTGTCCAACTAAAAGTTCTGAGAAGCAACTATTACTGTAATGGTCAACCACATGTCTTTCTCAAGACATCCATGCCAATTGGACATAACTATTCAATAAAAGTATCAGCCAATCAGGTCATTCATTAAAAGTATCAGCCCATCAGGGAATTCAATAAAAGTATCAGCCCATCAGGTCATTCAATAAAAGTATCAGCCCATCAGGTCATTCAAATCAGCAACCCAGGTCATTCAATAAAAGTATCAGCCCATCAGGTCATTTAATAAAAGTATCATACCATCAGGTCATTCAATAAATGTATCAGCCCATCTGGTCATTCATTAAAAGTATCAGCCCATCAGGTCATTCAATAAAAGTATCAGCCCATCAGGTCATTCAAATCAGCCCATCTGGTCATTCAATAAATGTATCAGCCCATCAGGTCATTCAATAAATGTATCAGCCCATCAGGTCATTCATTAAAAATATCAGCCCATCAGGTCATTTAATAAAAGTATCAGTCCATCAGGTCATTCAATAAAAGAAACAGCTCATCAGGTCATTCATTAAAAGTATCAGTCCATCAGGTCATTTAATAAAAGTATCATACCATCAGGTCATTCAATAAATGTATCAGCCCATCTGGTCATTCATTAAAAGTATCAGCCCATCTGGTCATTTAATAAAAGTATCAGCCCATCTGGTCATTCAACAAAAGTATCAGCCCATATGGTCATTCAATAAATGTATCAGCCCATCTTGTCATTCATTAAATGTATATGCCCATCAGGTCATTCAATAAAAGTATCAGTTTATCTGGTCATTTAATAAAAGTATCAGCCCATCAGGTCATTCAATAAAAGTATCAGCCCACCATCAGGTCATTCAATAAAAGTATCAGCCCATCTGGTCATTCAATAAAAGTATCAGCACATCAGGTCATTCAATAAAAGTATCAGTCCATCAGGTCATTCAATAAAAGTATCAGCCCATCAGGTCATTCAATAAAAGTATCAGCCCATCTGGTCATTTAATAAAATCTTCAGCCCATCAGGTCATTCAATAAAAGTATCAGCCCATCAGGTCATTCAATAAAAGTATCAGCCCATCTGGTCATTCATTAAAAGTATCAGCCCATCTGGTCATTTAATAAAAGTATCAGCTCATCTGGATATTCAAAGTATCAGCCCATCAGGTCATTCAATAAAAGTATCAGCCCATCAGGTCATTCAAAAAAAGTATCAGCCCATCAGGTCATCAATTAAAGTATCAGCCCATCTGGTCATTTAATAAAAGTATCAGCCCATCAGGTCATTCAATAAAAGTATCAGATCACAAGATCATTCAATAAAAGTATCAGCCCATCAAGTCATTCAATAAAAGTATCAACCCATCTGGTCATTCAATAAAAGTATCAGCCCATCAGGTCATTCAATAAAAGTATCAGCCCATCAGGTCATTCAATAAAAGTATCAGCACATCTGGTCATTCAATAAAAGTATCAGCCAATCAGGACATTCAATAAAAGTATCGGCCCATCAGATCATTCAATAAAAGTATCAGCCCATCAGGTCATTCATTAAAAGTATCAGCCCATATGGTCATTGAATAAAAGTATCAGCCCATCAGGTCATTCATTAATGGTCATTGAATAAAAGTATCAGCCCATCAGGTCATTCATTAAAAGTATTAGCCCATCAGGTCATCAATTAAAGTATCAGCCCATCAGGTCATCAATTAAAGTATCAGCCCATCTGGTCATTCAATAAACGTATCAGCCCATCAGGTCATTCAATAAAAGTATCAGCCCATCAGGTCATTCAATAAAAGTATCAGCCCATCAGGTCATTCAATAAAAGTATCAGCCCATCAGGTCATTCAATAAAAGTATCAGCCCATCTGGTCATTCAATAAAAGTATCAGCTCATCTGGATATTCAAAGTATCAGCCCATCTGGTCATTCAATAAAAGTATCAGCTCACAAGATCATTCAATTAAAGTATCAGCCCATCTGGTCATTCAATAAAAGTATCAGCCCATCAGGTCATTCAATTAAAGTATCAGCCCATCTGGTCATTCAATTAAAGTATCAGCAAATCAGGTCATTCATTAAAAGTATCAGCCCATCAGGTCATTCAATAAAAGTATCAGCCCATCAGGTCATTCATTAAAAGTATCAGCCCATCTGGTCTTTCAATAAAAGCACAATATGCAAATGAAGAAAAAGTAAAGGAAAAAAAACCGAAAGGTTAAAATATACACCATTTTACTTGTCATTAACATTTATCTACAGTAGAGTGGGGTTTATCACTAATTAATATCAAGAGTCATAAATGTACCTCTGGCTTTAGTCCTCCAAATTTAAACAAATCCAAATCCCTCTTGGAATCAAGACTTTGGAATTAAGCTTCATTTCTGCAAACTTTCCATCATACTAGAAGACAGAAAGAAATTACAAATACAGCATGCTGAACACATAACAAAATAAAGATGACCCATTATTTTCAAAAATGAATATCATAAATAGTAAGGTCACATTTGGATGTTTGTTGGTTAATGTTCATGACAGATGTGGATGTTGTACACTAAATATTCCTGACAGATGTGGATACTGTACATTATATGTTCATGACAGATGTGGATGTTGTAACTAAATGTTCATGACAAATGTGGATGTTGTACACTAAATGTTCATGACAGATGTGGATATTGTACACTATATGTTCATGACAGATGTGGATGGTGTACACTGAATGCTCATGACAAATGTGGATGTTGTACACTATATGTTCATGAGATGTGAATATTGTACACTAAATGTTAATGTCATGTATGGATACTGTACACCAATTGTTCATGACATGTATGGATACTGAATAGTAAATGTTCATGACAATTGTGGATGTTGCACACTAAATGTTCATGACAGATGTGGATATTGTACACTAATGTTCCTGACATGTATGGATATTGAATAGTAAATGTTCATGACAGATGTAGATGTTGTACACTAAATGTTCATGACAGATGTGGATATCTGTGCAGTAAATGTTGTTCATGTGTATGGATACTGTATATCAAACTGTTCACAACAGATTAATTTACACCTAATGTTCATTACAGATGTGTAAATGGTACACTAAATGTTCATGACATGTTGTTGTACAATAAATGTTCATTATGGATATGGATATTGTAATGTTCATTAACCCTTTTAATATCAAAACTACTCCTTGCTTTTTCCAAAATTAAAATAAAAAAATCTTACTTATCAGCCTTGTTTTAATGAATTAACTCAAATTACTAAATACAGCCTAAACATTTGGGATTCAGAACAGAAACTTAGTGTGCATACTCTGAAGACAAAATAATGAATGCCTTCACTCCATCCTTGAAAATACAAATTTTTTAAATACATACCAGAGGACAATTTCACTGTACTTCCTTCTATACCACTTCATGATGCATGTAAAGCCCTTAATACTTTAGCAACACTGGGAGTGCTAACAAGTCTAATTTTACTAAAGAAAGGCATTCCTTTATTATTGCAACATTGTTACCTCTATTCACAATAGCAAAAGAACAAAAATACTGTCTCTAATTACAGACCTTTTGCTCTAAAAACTACAAACCTAGCTATCTACTAAGCTATGTGGTTGAAGAATTTTAAAAATGCTTTGTATCACTCTCTTACTGCAAACAACCTAACAAGTCATCTTGTTTCACTTCTTAAGTTTCAGCAGTTTTAAAACTATGACAATTAAAAGTGGATGATATTTAAAAATGTATGACATTAAATAGACCTTTGCAAGTAAGTCAATAAAGACACAGAAATTATAGTTTGTAGGGATAAGACCTAAAAAAAATGTCTGACATAAAGGACAAATTTACTGTTATGATGCTAAACTATGTAACAAGAAGGAGCAAAATGCAACAAGTTTTGTAAAATTTAAAATATATATTTATTTCTGTAAAATGCAAGTGAAACAATTAAAAGCAATTTACAGTGGTTAATGAATTCCTAAAAATTCTAAAAATCTATTAATTTCAACAGATCCAAGTAATCTGAATACATTTCAAAGGTATTCCAAATGATAACAGTAATGTCCTGATGTACCAACACTACACAGAATCACTGTTTTAAATCCAAATGTCCTTTAAATGACTTTACAGTAATTATAATAGAAGTGTAAATCCAAATGTCCTTGTGGTGTTCAAGTCTAAGATTCGGCAAATGTGGATATATGAGAAACCTTGCCAGTAGCTTCTTGTGGGTCCATGGTTCTTTCTGCAGATTTCCTGTTTTTTGGCTCCACCATTAATAATGGTTGCCATGTATAGCCTATTGTATGCTAAAAAATGACATTAAGCCCCAGAACAACAACAGCACAATAATTCCAATGAATGATTTAAAATTAAATAAATGAATCTATCCCCTCAATCTATCTCTACCAAGCAGTCATACTAGTATGAAATAATGTTTCTTTGTAATAATCCATTTACACAGAAATTTAACACGAAATACATGTAGCTAGAATGGAATATACTGCTCTTGAATGAATCATATGGTATTTTTGATACTTATTGCACTCAACAAGGGTCACATGATTTATCTGACAAATCAGAAACTCTGTCAACTTGGCCTTTTTTGGAAACCCACAACCTCCATTCTGAAGAATGCCCATCTTTTATCTGATCATGTAATGTTTACTTGAATTTACTGGTACAACTTAACCCTGAAAGTTACTAAACGAAACATTGTACACACTGTTCATGACTCAGAGTACAAACTATGATCAAAGATTATTTTGCATAAAAAGTTCTGAACTAAATCACTCTTACAAAATATTTTATTAAGAAAATCATATACATAATATAAATATAAATAACACTTAGATCACACTTATTTTTATTAATGATACTGTCATGACATTAACAAAGTGTAGAGAGTTTGCTGTTGATGATTTCCTTATCAATCATTATGGAGGATAGAATACTGGCTGCTGTAATCTTTGGATCAATTATTTAGGCAAAAAAAATGTCTAAATGTCTTTCAGTTAATCTATAGTGCTTGTAATTGGAGAACCAACTAAGTTACTTCATCTGAATGAAATACACACAGGTAGTGCCATCAAAAATTTGATCCATCAAAACAGGAAAAATAATTGCTGATCTTGGTTTAGTTATTATTTTCCTACCAACACATACTTTTGATGCTATAATAACATTTTTTGTTAAACAACTATGTTTAATAAAAATTGAAGCATTTATATTCTTTTTTCCCAAAATTTCTTTAAATAAGTCTTAATGATGATGAGGAAAAAAACAATTCAATGGTGCCCTTCTGGGCAAAATCTTCAATATAAAGATATTTGATGTACATGGGATTTATCTCATTTTTCTAATTTGTTCTTGACACAGTCTAAAAGCATGAATGTTTTATTTTTTTAACATGGAAAATGTATTTAAAGTAATTGTTGGAAATTTGTATGCAGTAATAATAATAATAATAATAATAATAATAATAATAATAATAATAATAATAATAATAATAATAATAATAATAACTTACTTTACTTTAATATGAAATTATTATTATTATTATTATCATTATTATTGTTATTATTAACATTTTCTTGCTGTCATGCATGATGAGGATCCAATATAATGCAATACAAATATGGTCTCGGACATTTTCCTTTGAAGCAATAAAGCTCAACAGAGTTTGGAAATTAAAACAGAAAATTGCTCTTTTTCTATTTGTTTGCAAGGGTTGATATTTAGGTATTAAAATATTAGTCCTACAATGGTATTGATCTCAGGTTTCGAATTATTCCTGCAATGATATCGATTGTAGGTCTTTTTTCGTATTTTAACTTTTTCAAAATATGACAATAGTTGACTTCTTGGTATCAAAATTTTTTAATTGTTTTAAAGATTAACAATACACATTTTTTAGCTTTAAAACTACTCATTTTTAAATAAAATAAAAAAATCTAACAAAAGAAAAATCATGATACATACTTTCTAAAATTCTAAGATTTTCTTCTAAAGGTTAAAAGTACAGTAGTTGTTAGCTTGGTATAAATCCTAGGTATACTTCCCTAAGTTAGAAGTAGTGGTCAGTTAGTCATAAATCCCAGGTATACTTCTCTAGGTTAGAAGTTTTTGTTAGCTAACTATAACTCCCAGGTATACTTTCCTATGTTAGAAGTACAGTAGTTGTTAGATGACTATAAATCCTAGGTATACTTTCCCAGGTTACAAGTAGTTGTTAGATGACTATAAATCCTAGGTATACTTCCCCAGGTTACAAGTAGTTGTTAGATGACTATAAATCCTAGGTATACTTCCCCAGGTTACAAGTAGTTGTTAGATGACTATAAATCCTAGGTATACATCCCCAGGTTACAAGTAGTTGTTAGTTGACTATAAATCCTAGGTATACTTCCCCAGGTTACAAGTAGTTGTTAGATGACTATAAATCCTAGGTATACTTCCCCAGGTTACAAGTAGTTGTTAGATGACTATAAATTCTAGGTATACTTCCCCAGGTTACAAGTAGTTGTTAGTTGACTATAAATCCTAGGTATATTTCCCCAGGTTACAAGTAGTTGTTAGTTGACTATAAATCCTAGGTATATTTCCCCAGGTTACAAGTAGTTGTTAGTTGGTTATAAATTAAAGTATACATGTACTTCCTGGATTAAAAGTTATTCTTATTCACAAGATTGTTCTAACAAAAGAAATACACAACTCCTATTAGATATTAAAATCTTTAATTAAATGCATATGAAAAGAAAAACACAGCCTATCCTCTATTCAGGTGTATTTTTATATCATTTATAATACACAGAAACTAAAAGATCTTCAGTGAAATAATATATAATTGTAAGCATTACAACTGATAAAAAAATACCATGCATATTGGATCCAACTGCATCATACCAGTTGTCATATAATGGGGCTATAGAATTTGTCTGGCTCATTCAGCAGATAAACAACAATTGCCTAATCTTCTGTTGCATACTGCACTAGAATATTAGATTCTATGTTGTTTGCAATTATACTGGACTTATATCTGAGTATGTAATGTAGTAAAGTGTTTTACATGAAGTCATAGTATTGACGTTTTTGATGAAGATCAAATCTGTAAAAGTTATATCTGACTTAATTTTCAAAATATATTGCTCAAAAGATTATAAAAAGTAACATGCAGTTTTGTATATCTTTTGTAACAAAATGGTATTTTTCTATATCTGTCAATGATGAAATAATGAAGAAATATGATTTACAAAATTATATACTGTTTACAAACCTGTCTTACAACTGAAAACACTCAAATCCCAGCAGGTCCTTTGATCTCATCTGCCTATCAAAAAGGAACAGAGGATACTTGTCTAGCTTACTAGTATTGTCCCAAACTATGAATGTTCTCCAGTGTTCCTTTGCTTTGTGAGAATATTATGGACTGTCATTAGACCTATTTTACCTGTGTGCCATTTTTTTAATTGTTTCAGATAAATGACAATAGTACTGAAAAAATCTATTTACTTTATTGTATAGTGCACATAGTGTATTTACCATTACATGCATGAAAAATCTTCAAGATTTTCTGTGAAAAAATGACACTGATTCTAGATTCCTGGATACCAAATCTCCTTTTCTAATACTTTTAAATCATTGTGTGAAATTTTGTGATATACTGAATGTACCTCCCCTAAAATGGGGGGGCTCAGGTAGTAATAATAATAATAACAACAACAGCAATAATAATAATAATAATAATAATAATAATAATAATAATAATAATAATAATAATAATAATAATAATAATAATAATAATAATAATAATAAAAACATAATGAAGGTTACCTATTTAGCTAATGCTAATCACCAACATGGTCCTCAAACAAAAAAAGAAAACATGTATGAAAGAATGTACACTAAAGTAAAATATCTGGACCAATTAAAACATAAACACTAACATAGCTAGTTTCAGATAATAAAGTACATATAAACACTTACTTGCACTCATTTTTGTGTAAAGGCATTATACCAGATTTAAAAGTCCATAAAAGAAAGTACACCAAAATTTCCTAACACGTTAGTTACTATATACATACAAATATATATACATACACACATGCAAACCACACAAAAACATTCATCTCAAATGTACATCTAATAAATATGCTAACATGAATATAAACCATACCTGCAAGAACAAGTGTCACACAAAAAAATCCCACAAATTTTTTTTTGTGAAATCTACCTCTAGCATCCCTTTGTAAAAAAGAAAAAGTAAAAAAGATTTTCAGTAATTTTAGGAAAAATAACAGTGGCTAGAGCCTTTCTTGACACCACTATGTATGCCATAACTTACCAACTGTATAAAACAGCAAACAATCCCTTTAAAAGCTCCTGTAAAACTGTCACCTCTGGGCAGTTTATACCACTGATTGCTGCAAAGGTGATTAAAAGTTGAAGCAGTCAGATAAACAAACTGCCACAGCAAAGATTGATGGACAATGAGTAGTAAGAGTCCTCAAAAGCCAGCTGTGAAAATGCCTATTTGACTAATCAGCATAGGTAAAGAGTAGGGAGTGGAACAAAGCCTATTCATGGGAAGAAACAAAGATTTTACCCTTTGTTGCATTGAATGATAATGTTTAAGCCAATATATGTTAAAGATTACTGGCCAGTTCAGGATTAACAATAACATTATTTGAAAGTCTGATTTAACTGTGATTCTGTGATTTAGGAAAAGCAAGCTTTTGGAAAAGGGAACAAAGTCCAGCAAAGCTAAATTTTAGAATTTCTGATTGACAGAATTTGATTTTATAAAAGTGCAGTAGCAAGTGGAATCATGCTATTTCTTCTACATACTGCAAACACCATATCAACATTAGTCACTGATAAGTACATTACATAGTAACAATAACCAGCATTGGGACAATACACCAATGCAGTGCTCTATCCCAAAAGCAACTTGCCTGTCTAAACATTCTAACCAGTGTAACCTGTGTAAACATTCCAATTAGTGTAGCCTTTGTAAACATTCTAATTATTGTAGCCTGTCTAAACATTCTAATTAGTGTAACCTGTCTAAACATTTTAATGAGTGTAACTGTGTAAATATTCTAATTAGTGTAGCCTGTCTAAACATTCTAATTAGTGTAGCCTGTGTAAACATTCTAATTAGTGTAACCTGTGTAAACATTCTAATTAGTGTAACCTGTGGAAATATTCTAATTAGTGTAGCCTGTCTAAACATTCTAATGAGTGTAACCTGTGTAAATATTCTAATTAGTGTAGCCTGTCTAAACATTCTAATTAGTGTAACCTGTGTAAACATTCTAATTAGTGTAACCTGTGTAAACATTCTAATGAGTGTAACCTGTGTAAATATTCTAATTATTGTAGCCTGTCTAAACATTCTAATGAGTGTAACCTGTGTAAACATTCTAATTAGTGTAACCTGTGTAAACATTTGAATTAGTGTAACCTGTGTAAACATTCTAATTAGTGTAGCCTGTCTAAACATTCTAATTAGTGTAACCTGTGTAAATATTCTAATTAGTGTAGTCTGTCTAAACATTCTAATGAGTGTAACCTGTGTAAACATTCTAATTAGTGTAGCCTGTGTAAACATTCTAATTAGTGTAACCTGTGTAAACATTCTAATTAGTGTAACCTGTGTAAACATTCTAATTAGTGTAGCCTGTCTAAACATTCTAATGAGTGTAACCTGTGTAAATATTCTAATTAGTGTAGCCTGTCTAAACATTCTAATGAGTGTAACCTGTGTAAACATTCTAATTAGTGTAGCCTGTCTAAAAATTCTAATTAGTGTAACCTGTGTAAACATTCTAATTAGTGTAACCTGTGTAAACATTCTAATTAGTGTAACCTGTGCAAACATTCTAATTAGTGTAGCCTGTGTAAACATTCTAATTAGTGTAACCTGTGTAAACATTCTAATTAGTATAACCTGTGTAAACATTCTAATTAGTGTAGCCTGTCTAAACATTCTAATGAGTGTAACCTGTGTAAATATTCTAATTAGTGTAGCCTGTCTAAACATTCTAATGAGTGTAACCTGTGTAAACATTCTAATTAGTGTAGCCTGTCTAAACATTCTAATTAGTGTAACCTGTGTAAACATTCTAATTAGTGTAACCTGTGTAAACATTCTAATTAGTGTAACCTGTGTAAACATTCTAATTAGTGTAGCCTGTCTAAACATTCTAATTAGTGTAACCTGTGTAAACATTCTAATTAGTGTAACCTGTGTAAGCATTCTAATTAGTGTAGTCTGTCTAAACATTTTATTGAGTGTAACCTGTGTAAACATTCTAATTAGTGTAGCCTGTCTAAACATTCTAATTAGTGTAACCTGTGTAAACATTCTAATGAGTGTAACCTGTGTAAACATTCTAATTAGTGTAACCTGTGTAAACATTCTAATTAGTGTAGCCTGTCTAAACATTCTAATGAGTGTAACCTGTGTAAACATTCTAATTAGTGTAACCTGTCTAAACATTCTAATTAGTGTAACCTGTGTAAGCATTCTAATGAGTGTAACCTGTGTAAATATTCTAATTAGTGTAGCCTGTCTAAACATTCTAATTAGTATAGCTGTTACATGTCTTACAACCACACAGTTGCAGAAAGATGATTTTCTATGACATTAAATATTCAACCAAGTCATTCATTGGGGAAGTCTGAACAATAGAATCATCCAGTCAGCCAACTAATTGGGGAAATCTGAACAATAGTACCATCCAGTCAACCAAATCACTGGGGAAGTCTGAACAATAGAAACATCCAGTCAGCCAACTAATTGGGGAAGTCTGAACAATAGTACCATCCAGTCATTCAACTAATTGGGGAAGTCTGAATAATAGTACCATCCAGTCAACTGAATCACTGGGGAAGTCTGAACAATAGTACCATCCAGTCAGACAACTAATTGGGGAAGTATGAACAATAGTACCATCCAGTCAACCAACTAATTGGGGTCTGAACAATAGTACCATCAAGTCAACCAAATCACTGGGGAAGTCTGAACAATAGTACCATCTAGTCTTTGAAGAGAGCAAAGATGGATCCCATCACTAAACTACTGACAGCATCAAAGACTAAAGATTATATCCCCTGTCCAATGCATTTTAAACACAGAAACTTTGTTTATTTGTTTTAAATATATATGTGGTTATGATTATATGAGTGTGTGCACATGTGTTTGTGTGGTGATACTATTTGGATGAAACAATATTTATTCAAGAAAATATCTTCACATGCAATTGAAAACAATGCAATATCTGGAGTTTCATTAGAAAGCTAGAATCTTATTAAAAACACTCCTCAATTACAAAGAAATTCTAACAATTAATATTTGTCTTCCAATAGCCAGATCTTATTAAATATATACATGATAAATTCTAGTGTATGTAATCACTGTCAAGATTGTTGTTGTTGTTCTGGGGCTTAATGCCAATTTTCAGCACACAATAGGCTATACATGGCAGCCAGTATTAATGTTGAAGAAAGAACCACCGACCCAAAGACAAGCTAATGGCAAGCTTTCTCACATATCCACATTCGACAGGTGAGATGGCAGTGATCCAGAATGGATATGTTTTAGACCACTTGGCCAATCAGGGCCCCCACTGTCAAGATAATATAATACTGACCATAATATGTAATATGTAATAAATGTCTGTGTAGTTGTGATCTATGTATTATTCTGAAATACATTTTTATAATTTTATGAAGTTTACAATGACTGAAATACATATGCATTAATTTCATTGGAGAACTGCCAAATACCAATGTCTTAATTTGAGTTGATATGGTAACATGAGCATAATACAGCATCTTACAATCATATATTTTTGACTCCAATAAAAAGTACTTCATGTAACATGTACTTCATCCACCCAATCACCAAAATAATATGGCAAGCTGGACTCCATCCACCCAATCACCAAATCTGTAATACAGCAAGCTGGACTCCATCCACCCAATCACCAAATCTGTAATATGGCAAGCTGTACTCCATCCACCCAATCACCAAAATAATAATATGGCAAGCTGGACTCCATCCACCCAATCACCAAATCTGTAATACGGCAAGCTGGACTCCATCCACCCAATCACCAAAATAATAATACTGCAAGCTGGACTCCATCCACCCAATCACCAAAATAATAATATGGCAAGCTGGACTCCATACACCCAATCACCAAAATGATAATATGGCAAGCTGGACTCCATCCACCCAATCACCAAAATAATAATATGGCAAGCTGGACTCCATCCACCCAATCACCAAAATAATATGGCAAGCTGGAATCCATCCATCCAATCACCAAAGCTGAACTTTAGGTCAGTTTCAAAATTTGTTTCTGTTATTGTTTGGGTTTAACAATATTTTTTCAATACATGATAGGCTATACATGGTCGACATATTGTTGATGGAAGAAGAATCCAAGAAAACCCCAGGAAGAACTACTGACTCACAGGAAGCCTCTGGCAAGCTTTCTCACTAACCCTATAGGATATATGGCTAAGTTATTACTTCAACTGTAGCATGCTGCACAGTTGAACTGCAGAATACAGAAATCAGTTTTGATACAGTCTAGCTCTATATGAAGAGGGCCAATAGTATTCAATGATCAAGTGGTGTGAATACAGAAATAAGTTTTGATACAGTCTAGCTCTATATGAAGAGGGCCAATAGTATTCAATGATCAAGTGGTGTGAGCCTGATTGTTAACAACTGCTTGAATTACTAACTTGTCCCACTGTCTCCAAATTTATTTTTCCAACGATTCTTTTTCTTGCATAGTAAAATTATTCAAGATACTGATACAATCAGCACTGTCAAACATGGAAGTATATATGATTTATAAATTCTTTACATGGACAAGCAATTGAATTAAATTTCAAATTCTTCAAAGCATGATACCTTTGCAGACAATTGTTTGACTTATGTATGCAATGTGGTACCAGTATAAAACTGACACTTATCATGGAATACTTTTTGAAGATTTTCCTAGACAACTGCAATTTAGGATGGTTATATGGAATATGTTTTCTTGTTATAAGCATTGACTCTGTTTTCTTTTTCTCATTTAAAAGTCACTAACCACTAAAGAGACCATGTCATGTAACTTATCAATGTCAAAATATAAGACAATGTGAAGTCTATCTACTAGTTTTTGTCTAAAGTATATTAAATGCATCAAAACACATTTAATTTTTTTTATATATAGGTTTGAATTCCCAGTCTTCATATGTAGACTCATATAAGGAGATATCTTATTTCAGTAGAAAAACACTGTTTTTGTGGGTTAAAAGCAGAGATCCTCTTTTGAACCCCAAAACACACTCTGAGTCTCAGCTCTCTCTGGTGGTCCTGGGTGCATGAGTGGTCCAATGCATTCACCTTAACAAATCACTTAAACATTTCACCTCTTTTCACATGAGTTTAAGTCTTGGCTCTTCAAATTTGGGAATGTGAAAAAGCTAGCTAGTCACTTTCTGTGGGTCAGCAGTTTTTCTTAGGGTCTTCTTTCACCAAGGTGGTGTTCTACAGTTTCATATTTAGCATAGGGTTATAATTTTAAAGAAAAAGAGTTTTCCCGAGTTCCCTCATTAGTTATACTGGCTATTTAAAAGAGACTTTGTATATCTTAGGTATTGTTCAAAGAAATGTCAGCCACATTACATGAAAGTAGTATATAGGTATGCCAACATTCTCTTCACTATGCATGTTTAAAATGCAAACAACTTCACCTTACATACATCACTCTCTCAAAAGTACATAATAACTGGTGAGCACCACCATAAAGAGTATATAGGTATTATTATTATATGATTTAATTTTTATTGTATGGCTGAAATATTTAAGTCGCAAACATCAAAACATTCCTTTGTAATAATTGTCTGGTATTTCCCCCCTCAGATCAGCATTGATTAGAGTCAGAGTCTCAAACGGATACAGCCCCCCTCCTTATAAAAAAAAGTGAACTATTTTAAAAATGCGCATTGCATTTTGTCAACATAACAACCAGTGTTATGCAGATAGACAGGAACATGAAACTAGCCATATTTATTCCTGAGATGTCAACAATAAATTTTACAGTTAGAAAAGGGATATAACAGGTGAGGTTCATAAAGGTCAAAGGTCAAAATATTAACTAATTCTTTGATATGGAAGAAAGCAAATTTGCTTCGTTATCATTTTTTTTAAAATTTCATTGCAAATTAATGAAAAGAAACATTTTCACAATGTATTTCTATTACTTAATGCAACAGTTTTCAATCTAAGTTGACTGTATTCCTATATTCTAAGACTTCTAATTTCCCCATAATGAAGGTCACTACTCATCCAAACATGCCTCATGGCAAATTATGTATGCTAGAGCAAAAATAAGATTAATTAGCTTATTTTCATGAATAAAATCATTATTAATGTACTATTTTACTCAGAACATCATACATAATAATATGAAAATAAGAAAAATAATTGCATAAATGTTTATATTTGTTTATAAGGTGGCACTCTACAGTTTCATATTTAGCATAGCATTAGAATTTTAAAGAAAAAGTTTCCCCACGTTTCCTCACTAGTTATACTGGCTATTTAAAAGAGACTTTGTATATCTTAGGTACTGTTCAAAGAACCTTTAATTCCCTTTATTTTGATGTATGATTGATGGGTGTAATATGGGTTAGAGAGTATACTGCTTGGCCTTACTCCAGATGTGCATCTTTCAAAAAAGTGCTAGCTCTACTTGCTCATTTTCACTTCTCAAACTTCTGAGGTAAAATGTAAAAAATAGAGCCGATAGCTTTTTTTTACATTTTATGTATTTGGTAATTCATTCATTGCACTTTTAGAAGCTGGTATTGTCTAGTTTGGCAAAATTCATTTTCCATATTTTAATAGCTGCCAAGAATAGTGTACTTTAGACAAATTCAGGTTGATTTTTGGAGCACAAGGTAGCAGTCATTTTAGTTAGCATTGTCCTAAGATCATTAAAAGTTTCCAAAGGTACAATATCCAAAGAAATTTCAGCTACATTACATGAAAGTAGTATATAGGTATGCTAACATTCTCTCCACTATACACATTTAAAATGCAAACAACTTCACCTTACATACATCACTCTTTCAAAAGTACATAATAACTGGTGAGCGCCACCCAAATATAATAGCCACAAAGTATAGCCTATAATGTAGTGGAAAATGGCAGTAAACCCCACAAAGCCTAAGCTCAACCTCTCCCCTTCAATACTACCTCTGAGGTTGACATATGTGATTTATGCACAAATTTAAAATAAAGCATATTGAAATCACTTTTAAATATCTATATTGGCATTTTGAAAACTTACACCGCCTAATGAAAAATATACAAATTATAAAACGGCAGATACCAAGATAAGTTAGAACATGAAAACTTGTACAATCTAATGAACCAATACAAATTATAAAATGACAAATACGGTGAAAAGTCAGATGACCTTACATCTGCAGCAGGCATCATGCTTAACTTTCTGTTATTTGCTGATGAAAATATCTTTCAAAATGACAAATACTGAAAATATCAAGGCTTCAAAAATGCATTTTTCTCCCCAGTGATCAACTATTGTTAATCAATACTATTAAGCAAAAAATAACAATTTTTACCTACATGCATTAAGTATACATCTGGCAAATACACATTACTTTTGGTAGAAACCCAATGGCTAAACAAGGAGTTATTTTGAAACCTGCATTAAAATTTACTACTGTAAGTGCCAAGAAGACGTCATTATATCACTGTTTTGACAACTTCCCCAAAGGGCAAATATATCAAGCAGGTGTAAACAGGGGCATAAGGAACTTATACCTAACAATGTTATAGATGTCACTGCCACAACCCCTTCATTATACCACTGCTCTTGCTCCAAGCTATTTATATTGGCTACCTGCCAAATACACTGGCTCAAAGATATTTTAAACCAAACACCTTGAATAAATGAAATTGTTAAATATACATGTACTATCTATCATATGCAAATCAATCATGTTGAACTGAAAGGTTCTAAAATAATAAAAAATCTCAACAACAAATTTTAACACTTTTATTATTTGCCAAGATGCATTATTTACAATGTTATCATGAGTAAAATGTCACCCATTAATGGGCATACAGATTCACTACTATCATCAGTGTATAATTACAACTTATGTTTAATTATTATCAATGACATTTGACAGTTAGAAAAATGGACAACATATTTCTTATTTATTGATTTCATAACAATTTTTATTCATTCCTGCTTTACAATCAGAATATATTTCTGCTTTTTTAAATTCAAGAATACTTTTTAAAAATCTGAAAAAATTAAAACTTACATCAACCTTTTGTATTAGGTAGTTACAAGTTCATAACAATAAACTTCATTAGACTGTAAAAGTCCTAACAAGTTCTAGATTATATTAATTTCTGTTGACTGGATTTACCAACTAAAGCTGAACTGTCAATGGGGCAGGTTTGAAATGAACACATCTTACTACAAAATTTGGACTTGAATGATAACATTGTTGTTCTGCACAGTTAAAAAATATTGGCAACATAATGACATCACTTAATTTGGATTAAACTGTTGAAGATAACCCATCAAACTGTTGAGGAACACATGAGGATAACCCATCAAACTGTTGAGGAACACATGAGGATAACTCATCAAACTGTTGAGGAACACATGAGGATAACCCACCAAACTGTTGAGGAACACATGAGGATAACTCATCAAGCTGTTGAGGAACACATGAGGATAACTCATCAAACTGTTGAAGAATGCATGCGGATAACCCATCAAGCTGTTGAGGAATGCATGAGGATAACCCATCAAGCTGTTGAGGAATGCATGAGGATAACCCATCAAACTGTTGAGGAATGCATGAGGATAACCCATCAAGCTGTTGTGGAATGCATGAGGATAACCCATCACTTTGTTGTGGAATGCATGAGGATAACCCATCACACTGTTGTGGAATGCATGAGAATAACCCATCAAGCTGTTGAGGAATGCATGTGGATAACCCATCAAGCTGTTGAGCAATGTATGAGGTTAACTTCAAACTGTCGAGGAATACATGAGGATAACCCACCACACTGTTGAGGAATGCATGAGGATAACCCATCACACTGTTGTGGAATGCATGAGGATAACTCATCACACTATTGTGGAATGCATGAGAATAACCCATCAAACTGTTGAGGAATGCATGATAACCTCAAGGTGATTAATGTCAACTGATCTAATTGTAGTTAATTAAAGTAAAAGCAGGTTAATATTTCAGGAAAAGGTACATCTGATGTATCTTGCACAGATATTTGTCCTGTTTTTACAATGACAAATCTCATACCTTCCAAACAGCATTCTGGCTTTAGGAAAATACAAAAATATTACCAGGGGAACAACTACAGCAGGCTACTACTATAAAACAATTATTTGGTTATTACTGGCAACCCCTATATAACATTACTTTGGATATTAAAGGCAACTGCTATATAACATTACTTTGGATATTAAAGGCAACTGCTATATAACATTACTTTGGATATTAAAGGCAACTCCTATATAACATTACTTTGGATATTAAAGGCAACTCCTATATAACATTACTTTGGATATTAAAGGCAACTCCTATATAACATTACTTTGGATATTAAAGGCAACTCCTATATAACATTACTTTGAATATTAAAGGCAACTCCTATATAACATTACTTTGGATATTAAAGGCAACTCCTATATAACATTACTTTGGATATTAAAGGCAACTCCAATATAACATTACTTTGTATATTAAAGGCAACTGCAATATAACATTACTTTGGATATTAAAGGCAACTGCTATATAACATTACTTTGGATATTAAAGGCAACTCCTATATAACATTTCTTTGGATATTAAAGACAACTCCTATATAACATTACTTTGGATATTAAAGGCAACTCCTATATAACATTAATTTGGATATTAAAGGTAACTCCTATATAACATTACTTTGGATATTAAAGGCAACTCCTATATAACATTACTTTGGATATTAAAGGCAATCGCTATATAACAGTAACTGGGTTATTAGAGGCAGCTGCTGTATAGCAATAATTAGGTATATTAAAGGCAACATCTAAATTACATTAATTTGAATATTAAAAGCACTGCTTTATAACAATAATTTAGATAATAAAAACAAGTGCTGTATAAACAATAATTAGGATCATATTACAGGCAGAAACATTGATCAGCATGTCCAATTTGTGACTTAAAACATTAAAGACACAGTATAATGTTCTTTTCCATCAAAAGTTGTTCTTATTTGACCTTGTAAGTCACTTTAGAAGCATAATCAAATTCAGAAACGTTTTAGACAAATATTACTTAAGAGGCACAATAGGAGGACAAAATGTCGGCCATTTGGTTCCGAGTTTAAACAATAATCATTATCATCTGAACAGTGAAATTCCAGTAGCTTTCAAACTCACAATAAACAACAGGACAATCTCAGTCAAAAGACATTTTGCAAAATAGCCAAGCAATATCTCAAAATCAAAACATCAAGTGAGTATCCACCACTATGCTATGTGAAAGTGCATTTATTTAATACCTACTATTGTAACTAACTGTAGATAATGCCTATGCAGTCAGTACCCTTATTTCAACTCTTGTTAATGTATGCATTTCTCCCAGTAGTATTAGTACCCTTATTTTAACTCTTTGTTAATATATATTTCTCCCAGCAGGAAGTACCATTATTTCAACTCTTGTTAATATATACATTTCTCCCTGCAGTAAGCACCCTTATTTCAGCTCTTGTTAATAGATACATGTACATTTCTCTCAGCAGTACATACATGTACCCTTATTTCAACTATTACTAATATACACTACATTTCTTCCTGCAGTATGTATCCTTATATCAACTCTCTGAAATAAATTTCTCCTGCCAATGTACTTGTGGAAAGTCCAGACTGTCTGCTAACTTGTAATGGCCACTTTATTGATGATATACAACTTACCAAATAAAAAAATATGGATTTAAAGTTTTCATGATCACTGGCAAAAATGAAAGGAATCTGCTGGGTCACACTCTCTAAGTCTGAGACAGTTGGATTTCACAGCAATGTATCTGGACTGTAAAGACTAATTTAAAAAGATGGTGTACTGAGAAAAACCATACAGATCTAGAGTTTCACAACTGAGAGCAAAAGTCAAATCAGTCTGCTGGTTGCAGTATGGCATAATACCTGTATGAAATTCTGAGAATTGACAAAATTCACATCAATGTATTTGGGCCTGCCAAAAAGTGAGCATGTAAAGACTGGTCTAACAAAACATGATGCCATTTATTATTTTATGCAGATTTGTGTACTGGAAAAGTTAAGATTGTGACATAAAGGTTAATACACAAGATTATTATTGAAAATGTAAAGGAACCAAAAGAACAGTGAACACAAATAGTTCCATTCATTAAAAAAAATGGTAATGTAAATGTAAACATCTGTGTAGACTGCAAAAACTCAACAGGTTGTTAAATTACAAACACTTGATAATTCCACACCTTTAAGATATCATACTGTACATGAGTATGTGCATGTGTTTTGGATTTTAATTGTAGCTTTAACAGTTTTTGAATCAAATCGCTATGATATCTGTAGTGTTGCAGTTTATAGTGATGTCTAGTACTTGGGCATCTAACTGCAGACATGTAGCATCATGTCCCATCCAGTCACATTATCCAGACACCAGGCCAACCTGTGCAAACACTAACCTCTTCATCCTGAGCGCCAAGCAAGGCATCTGCTAGAACTATACGTCTTTGTATGACTTGCCTGGGGTTTGAAACTGCAACCTCCTGTAACTGAGGTGGATGCTCTAACCACTAGACTATCAGAGCAGTCTGATGTACATGTAATTTGTTGAATGACAAAAAAAATCTTCACAAAAGTGGACACAATTTGATAAAATTCCATCAGATCTTGAAAGTTTAGGCCTTACTTATCACTCTGTTCAGACTATCTGTAATCATTTGAGTTCTAGCCAGGATTGTATCCCTACCAGAATATGTTCAGGGCTGGTTTGACCCAATAAGCAAACAAGGTGGCTGTCTAGGGTGCTAAGATGGGGGGGGGCAACCAAAAATTAAGTACAGTCAGGTTTTTCACTTATTATCACTGAATATGTAGACTAAATAATCAAATTATCAAGCTGAACATGTACAAATGACAGTTTATAATAAGCCATGCCATTGGTGGGGGGGTGCTGGCACAAGATTGATGGTCTAAGGTTCTGAATATTTCTGAATATTTTCAATGCACAATACCTTATCTTTCTGTGGGTTGGGTCAGATCTGACACAATGATGGACAACATTTTGGCATACAGCTAAACATTATTTAATGTTCCAGCAATTAACTCAGAAAATCTAATCATCAGGTCTCATATTAAGAAAAATAGAGTGATTTGAGCAAAAACAACTGGAACATTTCTGAAACAACATTCATAAGGCAGGGACAAATTCAAACCCAAAAGTAGTTCCAATTGTGACAAAGTGAAACCTAAAAATATCATAGACTTGCAAAGAATCATTGGCACAACAAACTATTTGGATAGAGACTTTCCAAATATGCCATGAAATCCAAAACTGTCTGATCTTGGGAGCCTAAACAGAAAACAGCTTTGACACCAGCACATAAGTTAACATATTATGGAAAGTCGAAGGCAAAAGTAATTTGGATATGTCTGGTTCAAAGATCCTAAGTTTTTCATAAATTCCTAGGACTTGGACAATATACCATTAAGGTGCCAATGCTCACTCCTGCACCTTCACTTTTCACTCACTGAACATACTGAGTATATCACAGAGAAACTGATCATGTAATGTTGCATGGATAGTGCAGTTATTAACAGATTCAGCTTCCATAACTAGTTTGAGACACATGACTTGAACAAATATGGCAGGCAATCTACCTAACATGACCAAATCTGCAAAATGTTATCAGTCCAACTACTCCTGATAGCCTAAATGGGAAAAAATAGCTGACAAAATCTAGAAATTCACTGCTGTTCTTAGTAATGTAGTGGGTCTATAGGTCCAGGTGAAATCTATAAATTCTTTGCTGTTTACAGTGGCTTTGAGTGTCGCCATCTAATTCCTGATGACCTGATAGGGAAAAAACATTTCCTGGAGACCTCTAGAAATTCTTAGCTGTTCTTAGTGATCATGTGTGTCCATAGGTCAATAATGAAATCTAGAAGTTATTTGTTCTTCACAGCGGTTTAGAATGGGGGTTGGCAACTTATGGCGCACATGCCACAATTGATTTTAACAGCTTACTCTCTTACTAATGGCATGTGCTCATTCATTTTGTAATTAATCATAAAGAAGAGGCACACTATGTAAAACAGGTAGCTGACCACTGGTTTAGAGTGTCCATCAATTCAACTAGGTCCTTATGATCTGACAGGGAACAAACAGTTTCTAAAGAAATCTTGAAATTCTTGTTGTTCATAGCAGCTTATCAATATCACTGGGTCTGTTGACACAGTCTGTAAAAGATAGTAATCCTGCAATCACTGAGTCTGTTTGCATATTGTACAAGATAGTAATCCTTCAATCATTGGGTCTACTGTACAAGATAGTAATCCTGCAATCACTGAGTCTGTTTGCATATTGTACAAGATAGTAATCCTTCAATCATTGGGTCTACTGTAAAAGATAGTAATCCTGCAATCACTGAGTCTGTTTGCATATTGTACAAGATAGTAATCCTTCAATCATTGAGTCTACTGTACAAGATAGTAATCCTGCAGAATCTGCAAGCAGAGACTACAAAATATCTTCACAGTAGGCATCAAGGCATTATAAAACAAAGTGAGCATGCCAGTCTGTGCAATGTCAGGAGCCAATTAAAATAACCAGTCTACCTTAGTGGCCATGGTAGAAAATTGGAGCAGATCTTTGCAAGTCAGTTAAGCACTTCTTGCAATATAAAAAAGTGTACACTTGGCCAAAACTTCTAGTCACATTGAAACTGACAAAACAGAAAACATGTTAATGTACAAATCCAGACAAATGGTCACAGATAATAGCATGCAGTTTACTTTGTCTTGAGTTTAAAGATTTCACTCCAAAATGCAACAAAAAAAAACATTCATGAGCACTCACTACCCAGTGTAATGGAGAGGCAAAAACTGTTAGTATTGCAAAATGAAGACAATGTGTCAACTGCACTTACAGGATATCACAGCATGCCAACTACATCAAAAAGATTTTTCATGCACAATTGATGCTTGAATGTAATAAAAAAAGCATTCCAACATTAGTTGAAACTTTGCAACCACAATGGATGAAAATTACATATATCATTACAACTGCTGAAGCAGGTTGCATATACTGCCCAATCTAATGCTGAGAGATTCCTTTTATTCTAAAAGAGGGAGCAGACACTGTAACTAATACAGTTGCAGATCATAGACAATGCATTGTCAGTACTTCAGTTGGCACATAAATTTGTAATCACAGACATATACGATGTGTCACCACCACAAAAAATTCAACTTCTCCCAAAAAAGAATTACAGAGAAAAATGAACCCAGACCATGCATGTTGTCTCACTCACTCTGGTAACTAATGGTGTAAATTAATCAAATAATTCCAAGAAGACAATTAAACTTCTGAGGAAGAATTATTAAAAGATCTTTGAAATTTAATTATTACATTTTTCCTACTATAAAATATGAGCAATAGAGTTCATAAACATTGATCATGGTATAATAAAGATTTCTAAACAATGAACTTGGCAGAAGTAAGACAAGTGAGGATAGAATTTTTGTTAAAAGTTGGCAGGGGTGGATGGGTTAGCAATGTTCTGTTATTTATGGTTATTAGAACTGAAGAACTTAATTTAAGTCAAGTGGCTTTTAATTTGGATTAGGCTGACATGCAGTACTCACACATTTGTGTATCAGTAAAGCTAATTTTCACCATTAAATGGTCAACAGATGATATCCAATATAAGCAAACACCAACTAACTATAGCTTTACCCACTGAAAAAGTTCAGTGTGGTGGTTTATGAGTGCATGTACATGTAATTCTAAATTACACTCTTAAACCACAAGAGCCAAACTGTCAATATGTCTGCACTAGTTAAATCCCCAACATAACAATTCTAAATGTCACTTTGTTCACAGTATGAGACAATGGCTGAGTAAAACCCTATATCATTGGTACTAATAAATACAGTTTTATAAATCTACAGACTGAAAAGAATTTCCATGAATTCAATATAAAACCATTTCTTCCCTTTAACTGCTGAGTGTTGAAACCACCTGTGATCTTTAGTGATAACAAGATTTTCAAATTAGCTGCTGTGGGGGACATAATGGATGTAAGCTTGACAGCATTTCATTGAGGAACAAGAAAAAAAGTCTTCTAGTGGAAATCTTCATATGACTTTCCATTCCAGAACAGTATTGGTACCAAAAGTTTCAAGATGGGTGCTACAGTGGACATATTGGATATGGGAAAGGCACCATATCCATTTAGTAATATCTAAATATAGTATTTTGGTAAAATAACAACAACTATATGACCAGCCATCTAGAAGTATTAATAACAAGATTTTCAAGATGGCCATTCTTTCAGACATATTAGAAGAAAGGTTGGCACATTTTCACTTAAGACAAACCAGACTTCACTGGTTGAATAAACATATAAACAACATTAATTCCCTCTGAGTTACAAAAGTAACGAAACCGGTCAGGGACAAGGGGTGACTAGATTCCCCCCAGCAGATGGGAAGGTATGCCTCCACAACTTTCAAGCATTACTTTCTAACAATATTTAATATAAAGTGAAGGTTACCCTCTGTGGAATACCAATCTGACAGATTCCTAAATCACAGAGACAATCTCTATGGAAGTGCATACAGCACATGCACATTAACAAAATAAAAGCTGTAATCTTCAGGGTTAGATACTATAAATCTTCTGTGATACTCTCTAAAAATATTTATCAGAAATATAAAAAGATTTTTTAAAATTTAATTTACCAATTACAAACTCTGCAGCTTGTAGTAATCATGATCTCTGTTTAAATGGGAGTCCATGCATTTTTAAATAGACTACATAAGACATCTTTCAGTGAAAAACCCATGCAAATATGACCATTTCTTCAGAAGTAATAACAAGACTTTTAGATGTCAGATCAGCAACATATTCATTAGGATTAACTATAATTACAATGGCAATATTCTTTTGTATCCAAGATAACAATATTTTAAAGAATGCCAATGTGACAGCAATACTAATATTTTCATTAATGACAAATTAGATATCATAAGTAGTCGTGAAATGAAAACCTCATGTTGACACAACCATGATAAAAAGTGATAACAAAAGTTTTAATATGTCTGCTGTCACAGTGGCAGCTATAATGGACATCAAATTGACATCATATTCATTTAGAACAAACTACATTTCATAAAAAGTTCTTTAGTAAAAAAACCATGTTGATATATTTATCCATTCATTAAAAGTGGCAACAGCATGGTTTTTATGATGGGCACTGTGGTGGACAATTTGATTAGCACCAATTTCATTCAAAATCAACTAAACATCCTAAGAAGTCTTTCAGGGCAGTCATTAAATATTACTTAATAAAACCCATCCAGTATTTTAGAAATAAGTAATTTTTTACATTTCCACTTTATGCAAAGAATTAGAAGGTGGACTAGAGCAGACTAACAAATTAAGATAGATATTATAAATATATTGACATATCAATGATTTATTTCAACCTTTATTCTCAAGAGCGAATCATGACAGATGGTGCCACTCTCGATGCAGGTACAATAAAGAATCATGAGATAATGCTACTTTGGATGCATGTACAAGATAGAATCATGAAAGATGGAGCTACTTTGGATGCAAGTACAAGACAGAATCATGACAGATGGTGCTACTTTGGATGCAAGTACAAGACAGAATCATGAAAGATGGTGCTACTTTGGATGCAAGTACAAGATAGAATCATGACAGATGGTGCAACTTTGGATCAAAGTACAAGACAGAATCATGGCAGATGGTGCTACTTTGGATGCAAGTACAAGATAGAATCATGACAGATGGTGCAACTTTGGATCAAAGTACAAGACAGAATCATGGCAGATGGTGTAATTTTGGATACAAGTACACACATACATATACATCATGCATGGATCACTATCTGCATTTACAAAGGAGTCAATACAGTAGTATTTTTAGGTGCACAATTCATTAGTAGACAAGACCAAAATAAAGATTCATACCAGAAACTCCAGGTGAAAACCATCACAAAGAAGACAATTAACTCACAAACACTTAAATATCAGAGATGGAGAACTTGAAAGAAACACCACATAAGTGTTCAACTACATTGCTCTTCTACCTTTATCAGAGCCAAAAAGAATTAAGCCACTTTAGTAAAATTCAATAAACAATTTATTTCTCAATATTACAAAATGAAAATTTAAGACACACTTATAGTTTTTATCAAATTAAATCCCAATAATAATACAACTTCTATCATATGTCCAAAAGTATAGAGCATTCCAAATCAATTCAGTTCAGTACTGAATGTACTGAAATACAACAGTCTTGATGTATCACAATTATATAATCCAGAATGTTCTTGAATGAATTCACAATAATCCTCAAATCGTGATTCATTCCTAAATGCTAATGAGCACCTTGTAATTATAATGAACGATTTTTAAATATAATATATAATTATTCTCAAATTATAACTGAATACAACTAAAATTGATTCCAATAAGACTGATGTAAAAATGCGAATAAATAATCTTGCTGATCCAAACCTTATATGCATCCTCTCTTGACCAATGTTACAATAATCTTATCTGAAAAAAAAATCTCAATCATTTTAATGGAAACTTACCCCAAGCTATAAAAAATTTCATGGCTAGAATCTTCTTGGGTCATAAAAAAGGCTGGTTATTGAACTCATACCCGAGTACTTAAAAAGGCCATGTCAACATGCTTACATTATCTTAAAATACAATATGTACAATCATTGACAAATGTTAGCAATATAATATGTTACTCAGAAATGACTCTTATAATCTACAATCATGGACAAAGTTTTTGGTTTGAACAGTATTTATTCAAGAGACCATCTTCATGTATGATTTATTACAATACAATATTTAGGGTTTCAGTAGAAAGCTGAAATCTTGTTGAAATCTGTTTTCCCTATTACAGAGAAAGTCAAACATATTTCAACTGACTTAAAGTAGACAAACCATATACATATAGAAATGTTTACTGGGATCAGTTCTAGTATTTGTAATTATTTTCAAATACTGTATCATATAATAGTAAGAAAAGATGGAATAAACATGTTTTAAAATTTTGAATGAATGGGTTACTTATAATTTCAGTTGGTAACATATTCCACCACTGAATTGTGGGGGAGAATCCCGAGTGGCCGAGTGGTCTAAAGCACTGTCTATTATGGATCACTGCCATCTCACCTCTGTGTGGGTTTGAGTCTAGGATTCGGCAAATGTGGATATGTGAGAAACCTTGCCAGTAGTCAGTGGTTCTTTCCAGTGATTTCCTGGTTTCTTCCTCCACCATTAATTCTGACCACCATGTATAGCCTATTGTGTACTGAAAATGGTGTTAAGCCCCACAACAACAACAACTAAATTGTGGAAGGCAATGAATTTTGATAAAAAGGAATTCTGCCAGATTTGAAAGCTCTGTGACATCAATACTTCAAGCACTTAAGTGTTCTACTTTAAAATGCTGAAGGATATGTTCTCATTTAAAGTACACATCACTCTGGTCTTGTAGACATTTAGAACCAATTATATCAACAATAGGGACTGAATGTCATGCTCTGATGTCTCATGAAAGCACCACATATTTAAAAAATTTGTCACCCCATGAATTGGTAATAATTAGACATAATATCCTTTTTTGACCCAGTTTAAAAACTGGCCATAAAAGTTCATAACAATTGATATTCAATATCTCTTAACACTTCTCATAAGTTTAGGAATGTCAAGACTTGTGCCCTTAATAAATCTCACTAAAAATAAATAAACTAAAAAAAAAAAAATCCCATTGATGATCAGACAATGGTATATCCTTCCATTTGAATACAGAAATGTTCCACACTATAACCTTTTAAGGCTGGAGTCTCAGAGCCACTCTTAGCTTCCCTACAATGTCCACCAAAGTGTAGGAAGGAGTTAAGATAAAAGGTCCTATCATGTAGATGTTCAATACTATTTCAGAAATGGGTGTCATTTTTTAGAATGTGTTGACACATAACTATAAATGGCAATTATTCACTTGATTTGGCTACTCAGACATCATATTTCTTTGCAAGGTCATAATTTACATCACCAGATAAAAGCATCCAAGAAAATCAATATTAAAATTTGTGGATATGGTCAACCTAAAGGTAAGAGCCAGTACAAACTTGGCCGAATGTCATGCACTGTGATTTCACAATGACAACTGTGTGCATGCTAAATAATTTGTACTTCCCTGTTATTTCTAATCATAAATCAGATATCCACTTTTCTTGATCTACAATGCAAGGTTGTCAACACGGACTAAGTGGGTGAGGATTCAATACAGATATTGTTTAAGTTTTTGATGCCATTCAAAATTTTTGTTTTTACAAATCATACCTAAAACAATAAATGCTAATCATCTCTCCACCATGGTAGCATACCTGTCTGGATGATATATATATAATTTTTACTCCTCCGATATTCTGCCATTTTCTAACTACAGTGATAGATTTTCAAAGGTCTGCTCAATCCTATTTATAATAAAAGTCATACAGGTCATGTAGGCGTTCAACACCGACTATTTCAGTAATGGGTGTCATTTTTAGAATTTGAATCTACATACCTTTAAGTGGCAAGTATTCACTTCATTTGGATTAATATACATCCACATTCCTTTGGAAGGTCATTATATATATATATATATATATATATATATATATATATATATATATATATATATATATATATATATATATATATATATATGCCCCAATAAACATATATGGCAAAATCAATGTTAAAGTATGTAGACATTTTTGGATGAAATGAACTTAAAGGTGAGATCCAGTACAATCCGACTTGAAGGTGATACACTATGATGTCACAATGAAAGCTATGCATATTATTAAACAAAATTTGTACTGCACAAAACCGTGGCAATTCCACTAGAAGTGCTATATTCTTGCCCAAGTTTAATGCATGACTTCAATTGTAAATTACCATAGAGATCAATAATTTCTTTATGACAGTTGAGGTGCAGAGCATTCAATAATTAGGATTGAATAGCCTTTGGTTAAAGAAAATTAGTGTTAAATTTTAAAAGAACAAGTTATATTTAACCCTTTACTTCATAACCCTTTACCTCATAAAAGCACCTTTGGGCACTCTGCCACAGTCGCATACAGGTGCCTATTGGCACATTAGTTACCCGATGCCCATACAAGTGCCTTTTGACAACTCTGTACACAGCAGTCATTTTTAGCAGGTTTTCATAGCACCACCAGTCATTGGTGAGAATGACCATTACGTCAGATCATGTGGTCACTGTTTATGCTCTGGTCGAAATCTGCTAATTAAAGTATATAGGGGGGCCCCGAGTGGCCTAAAGCGCTGTCCGTTACGGATCACTGCCATCTCACCTCTGTCTGCGTGAGTTCGAGTCTAGGATTCGGCGAATGTGGATATATGAGAAAGCTTGCCAGTAGCTTCTCGTGGGTCGGTGGTTCTTTCCAGTGTTTTCCCGGTTTCTTCTTCCACCATTAATACTGGCCGCCATGAATAGCCTATTGTGTGCTGAAAAATGGCGTTAAGCCCAACAACAACAACAACAACAAAAGTATATAGGTCGTAACTCTGTTGTATTCTCCATTTGACACAATAGCGGTCGCTGATATCGTTCAGTACTTGCTCAAGTAGAATCACAACTATGAAAGCTTCAATAACTTAGGTAAAGGCTCTGAGACCAATGTAGGAAGCCATTAGTTTTTATAAATTATCAAATTCAACTGATATAGTGATGTAGATGCAAAGAACTTGTACATTTTGAGTATGAAAAATTGCCGCTATGGTTGATCATGCGGCTTCACTGACTTGATGGTCAACGAGTTCTCTCAAGATTTTAAAGCACATACAGGGATTGTCTTGGGCTTTGCCAATATTGCAAATTACAATTTTTTTCCATATTGGCAACAAAAAATACCAGTTGGCAAATTTTTTGGCAACAGCCTTTTTGGCAGTTTAACTTGCACATACAATCATGGATTTGGAGTGGAGAAATTCAATGGGACCATAAAAGGAAGTCACAGACTTATTTCAGACTTATACACTGAACTATATTCCCACATAAACAAATCCTGTGTTCATATTGACAAACCAGTCTGTACAGTGCAATGTTATATAATAATCCACTAATGCTGACATCTGGCCTATGTACTGTATGCTATGATACCTACAATCGACCAACTTATGAAAACGCGAACGGAAACAGCTACAAGTAATTGAACGACAACTAAACCTTTCCTGGGTTTTTAAAAATATACCAATAAATAGTTTTGTCAACACTCGAGAGAAAATTTATTACCTTAGCAGTACCGATTGCTATGAATAAATAAAGAGCAAATGGAAAAAATCTCTATCAGAATTATATACTGTCAGCAGTGCAACATTATCATGGGTAAACACAAGTTAGGCGTTGCATGTTCATCATCTCAGCCTAAGAGTAAATTAACAAAAAGAACAGCATTTGGATTTAATGCAAATTCATCGAACACAGTCTCTGATCCTGATGTTATTCCTGGCAGTCCTACTCATTGATCTTTCACTTTTGTCATCAATCTCGTTATGTCTGCAGAGACTTTAACTATGCAACAAGAAATATCAACACAAGCAAGTTTTGCATATTTGAATAATTTTTTTTTTAAAACGATAGAATCCGAAAATATGCAGATTGTAACCTGCCATCGGAAAGTTTTTATATTTAAGCATCGTTTTTACTAATATTCTCAGATTTTGCAGGTCCAATACATGTGAAATTTAAAAAAATGACATGCCATTTCTCCCTGTGGAGTGCGTTATTTGCCTACCCCTCATAACGTGACCCTTTCATATTTTATATACAACAGCTCAAGGTTAAACTTGAGCTTCTGCGACATACTTCAAAGACACTGCCTGTTATAGTGAGTGAATCACTAGTAATTGGATCACAAATAAACCCTTTTCTGTGATAACTAATAATGCCTAAAAGGGGTATGCATTTGTTTTTTCAAATTTTGTCTCAAGCTACTATACATATGATAACTATTTTCCACATTTTATATCTAACCGTAATTCTTTATTGTTATATTGAGAAAGCCTGCCAGTAGCTTCTCGTGGGTCGGTGGTTCTTCACTGGGTTTTCTAGGGTTCTTCTTCCGCTGATGATACTAGCCGCCATGTATAGCCTACCTTGTACTGAAAATGGCTTTAAATCATATAACAATAACTTATTGTTACCTAGTGGCTCCGTAACAAAACTGCACAAACAAAAGCATGCCGACATAAGAGCACAATGCTAAACAACCTCGACAAAAGCAAGCAGTGCAGGTATAAAGTTAAAGTAAATAGTGTGTGTGGTATTCAAAAAACAAAAGCCAAGAACATTATTCTCATTCCAATTCTAATTAACTGTAACCCACGATCAAAATTATTTACTTTCATGTTTGCAGATGAAATAATTATAATTAACTTTAAGTGACTGTCGATTATTTTCCAAAGACAAAAGGATCGCATACATCATTAGCATTTAGAGTAAATAACTCTGTATATGTTAGTTGAACCATTTGAACATGTTAAAATTACAGTTATTATTTTCTAACCGTAATTCTTTATTGTTATATTGAGAAAGCCTGCCAGTAGCTTCTCGTGGGTCGGTGGTTCTTCACTGGGTTTTCTAGGGTTCTTCTTCCGCTGATGATACTAGCCGCCATGTATAGCCTACCTTGTACTGAAAATGGCTTTAAATCATATAACAATAACTTATTGTTACCTAGTGGCTCCGTAACAAAACCGCACAAACAAAAGCATGCCGACATAAGAGCACAATGCTAAACAACCTCGACAAAAGCAAGCAGTGCAGGTATAAAGTTAAAGTAAATAGTGTGTGTGGTATTCAAAAAACAAAAGCCAAGAACATTATTCTCATTCCAATTCTAATTAACTGTAACCCACGATCAAAATTATTTACTTTCATGTTTGCAGATGAAATAATTATAATTAACTTTAAGTGACTGTCGATTATTTTCCAAAGACAAAAGGATCGCATACATCATTAGCATTTAGAGTAAATAACTCTGTATATGTTAGTTGAACCATTTGAACATGTTAAAATTACAGTTATTATTTCTTATTATTTGTAATATTTGGTCTTGCATAGAAGAACAATAGGCTAAGTACTCAGAAAACTATTTTAAAAATAATGTCTTTTTGTTATTTACATCTTTCACAGAGTGCATGTCAATGCGCTTTTGTTATGGCGTGCTTTTGTCGGGTCACCTTAACTAGTATATGCATATAAAAATGTTAACTCGGTCAATAACAAATTTTTTTTCCGAATTGATATGATGGTCACTAATGCCTATATATACGGTACAGTTATGCCAGGTGTTGACTCTTGTAAGTTTCATTGGTGGGAATAGAGATCCAAGTTTGTGTGTCAAGAAAATCTCCAGCATTCAGTGACATGTACTTTGTTAAGCTAGCCATATAATTGGGGGGGGGATTTATTTAAAAAAAATGAGCTAGACGCTGTAGATATCAGCAAAGTTAATATTTTTTTATCTGAAAATGCTTTTTTTCAGATGTAAAATAGTCATCATCATGTATCGATTTATTTTAAAATATAGCTGTACTGATTGTTGTCAATAAAGTAATAACTATCCCGTGTTTTCAATTTTCAATTATCATAGCCTATTACATTAACAGACTTAGAAAAATATTCACTATTTATTTTGGCAACACTTTTTGAAAATTGGTGACAAAATATTGCATTTGGGGACTTTTATGCCGACAACTTTTTAAAAGCCAGGACCATCCCAGCACATACAAAATTCTTTTGTGAAAAATAATTATACAGCTATAACAACCCTATTTTAATCTTAAATCTTTCCATACATAACATATATATAACAAAATAGTAAAATCATTAAAATTGCCACTAAATGTAACATACACTTTACTGTTTAACAGGCCTATGTGTAGCGCACTGCACTGGGCAACTTTGCTACATGCATATCGATGGGCTAAAAAGCCATATACTCTATGAGGGAAATAGATCATTTGAAATGAGTAAATGCACATACACATGTGACTGGTTCTTTAGTAATGGCTATTGTAGAACTCCATAATGTAGCAATCAATAGTTTTCATCTTAAGTTTTTTTATGATCTTTAATATGCAAAACATTCAACAATCAGGACTGATAGTCTTCATTTAAACTATATTATTAAATTTTAGAAAAACAATATTTAAGTTAATCTGACTAAATGCGTCTACAGGTCAATGTTGACATACACCACCATGTTGGCCAATTCTGCGTATTGGGATTGGGTAATTCTGCACAACAATACATCATTTCTGCAAACATTGTATCATGTGTCATTTTATGTCAAAATCTGTTTTGCATCCAGAAAGAACGATCACACTTTAATCAAGAAAAGTGATATTCATAAAGTGTACAAAAATATCCAACAGTCAACATGAAAAGCATATGAAAATGTGATTTGTAAATGTCAACATGAAGACCCACTCCATGACCTTCTTGAACCTGTAACCCATAAAATCCTATTTACTATGTATCTTTTAGAATCATACAAATAAATACATACATAAAAGATGGAAATGCAAACCTTAACAAAATTCTGCATCTTAATCCAAGCTTCCAGTTTGCAAGAAGTTGTTCCACATGTAACTAACATATCAACCTGTTAATAGAACAGGATTCTGAAGAAATTCCCTAGCATATAGTCTTTATATGAATTCTTTCGTAATTTGTCCACATAAACAAGACGTTGTAAACGCATTAATCCTATTCATTGTTGTTTCTCTTTCACGTAATCGCTCCTTCTTTTAATATACAATGTTGATCTTTACTAATTTTTGTTTTACAAGATCGGTTTAGTTTACTTAATATCTCTTGCCATTTATTGGCAATATTACATTGAATTTTGTAAAACTAGTTATAAACCGGACCTAACTACTCGACTGAACTGTAGTTCTACAATATAAGACATACTCACACATTTCGTTTTTGTTTTAGTGCTATCCAGAAGAAAAATATCTGGGTGATGGAGCTTAAGTTGAAGGACTATAGACAACTACTGACAAAAACAGTCCAAAGTAATGCATCTTATTTCTATAGCCAGATATAAAAAAAAAACCTCATGACTTTAGGCATAACTTTGCAGACTCAAATAAATTCTTACATAGATCGAATACATAATGGTGCATCCTTAAGTTTAGAATCTGCTGCTTTCTTAGACGCTTTTTCCGTTTTTTGCTTAACTTTTCTACCCGTTCGTCAAGTAATGGAAATGCTATATTACAAGACGCTTATTTAAGTTACATATAAACACTTAGCTTCCATGAACATAAAAATCATCTGCGGAATAATTCGGATGTTTTCCTATTCCGACTTATGAAGCATCTGTCAACAAGACTATGTTCAATATGGGCATGATCTGTTCGACATGTTTGGAAGAAAAATCTGAAGATTCACCAACACCGGTAAGAACATAAAGTCATGCTCATTCAAAACACAAATGGGTTACGAACAAATGCTTGAAAAAGACAAGCTTCGGGGAAGTCTTGTTTTCTTTTATGGTGGTTAGGTTTTTATTTTGCACGTGAAAGGATTGCTATACCTTATTATCACAAAATCGAAATACATTTTTATTTTTAAAAATCATAACGACTACGAATGTATTATGATTTGTATTTGTTAGAATAATAATAAAAAGCAAAAAAAAAAAAAACAAAAACAAAACCTCATAGTGATTTTAATATACTTATCTCGAATACTCGGTATTGACGCACTTAAACATTTTACTGTTTCGTTTTTAGAAGTATACTCCTTTGACAGCGATATCTCATTTTCAATTTTAAATATTACTTATCATAGAAAAGCATGCATATTAAATGACATTGATTTATTCCCGCATACACTTCTGGGTATGATTTAAATCAGACAAGCCCTTGTAAGAAAGTAAATGTATTAATCACTTATTTTGAGACACTTTCACCTGTTTTGTCCCACTCCATAGAATTACACATTAACCTGACGAAACCGTTGTACATATATATGCTCCATTAAGTATATATATATATATATATATATATATATATATATATATATATATATATATATATATATATATATATATATATATATATATATATTTACTAGGAAACCCCATAGACTTCAATTTTAGATTTGGTTATTTAATATTTCTTTCATCATTTTGCACTGGTGTCTCTCTCTCTATATCAAACTTGAGCAGATAACTATGCGAACTCTGCGACCAGTTGGTGACTGTGACCTAGTCAGCGACCAGAAGAAGATCCAGTCTGCACGACTGTGACCAGAGGTAGACTAGTTGGTGACCCTGCAACATCTCAACAACTGTGATTAGGACTTCAACCAGTCATCGAACTGGTGACAAGTCACCGACTGAGACTGCGATAGTCTTTGACTGCGACCGGTCAAAAGAACAGTTTTTCAAATGATTTTCAGGTCTTTAATATACTGATGTACAAGTAGCCTTGAATGTGCAGAAGTGGCAACAGTCTTGATAGATCACAATGGCATTGTTCAGAATGCATTTGAATGAATTCACAATAGTCCTAAAATATTTAGTCCAGGCCATCATTTAAGCACTTTGTATTTTCAATAAATGAATTAAATAAATAATTTCTCTTAGGTTAAATCTAAACACAACATTAATTACTTATTTAGACTGAAAATAAAATAAGAACAGTACTAAGAATAGGCATGGCTGTGTATGATTCGCTGTTTCTATACATTGTCAAGACTAAGTCACCATGCATCTCTACATTACATTTGTCACATTACATCCCCACATGACATGTCACATACTTAAACCATCCATTTGGAAAATTACACCAAACTGGACACAAGTTCATTTTCTAGAACCTTGGGTCTAAATCAGGTAAGCAACCTATTTATAGCTCATAATCTTAAAATAGAATCTACTCAAATGGACAAAAATTAGCTATGTGACATCTTGTTTATAAATAATCATTATAAGCTAGTCTTGATATTAGATATTGATAACCGTTATAATTAATTTAAATTGATATGAGAATCCAGATTATATCATTATAATTATGAATATGTAGAAATATATAATCAGCTGTCGGTAGAGTAACAAATTGAACAACATGGCATTGCATTTTTCGTTTCTCAAACATTACTTAAAAAAAACAAAGACAAAATTATTTTAAGATAGTTTGAAACAACCACTATAAATAAATGCATGTGAAAGCATATACATTGATGTCTTGACTACATATTGGTCATCTATTTAACTACAGTATTATAGTGATAAACATCATCTTTACAGCTGCTTGTTTAAGGTAACAATTCAAAACTGAATGTAAATCTTTTTGATTAGTTCTAGTGGCAATTGATTAAATATTAATTCCTACTTAAAATTACAATTTATAGTTTCTGTTGTGCATATCACCAGAATACATTGTGTCATGACCAAAATGGGCACATAAACTGCAAGAAGATAGAGGGTACCTGGACTAAATAGTGTGTGAATAAGAGCATGCTGTTCAAGTTTGCAAAGGTTTTTATTCAATAATTAACATATCAGTAGGTTCCTTACTATCTGTTTATAAAAAGCATCCCTCTTTTTTTTCCTGTCATGTTTTAAAATGTAGTTTTATAATGTAGTCCAGCTTTTTCATAAAGGGTTTCTGGAAAGAATGAATCTGGTTCAGTTTTGGACTTGTTCATATATGAAGTTCAAACTTCTTGCCCACTTCTCCCTTTTTTCTGTAATAAATGTTGCTTAGGCTGTGTCAAACCATTTTGTACAGGATAGTGCATGTATTCACTCTGTGTGCATGTCAGATAATCCAGTTGCCACATGTGTCTGTATTTCATGTGTATACACTTTTAAAAATGTGGTCTGCCCAAAAACAAATGTGCAGTAATGGAAATAAATACAGTTAGGCAAAGGAGCAAGAAATTTAACATTTTGCTTGTACAGTATTGGTTTTATTAAATAGAAACAATTGTCTAGTTTTGTTGCTGTTGTTTATCCATTGACATTAATATGAAAATTGATAGAGTTAGTGTACACAAATGATACATTGTTTAATACATAGGTGTGCTATGCAAATATAAAAATGATGTGCAGCAAAGAAACTAATTATAATGTTTCTTTCCGTCTCTTATTTAGAGACTTTGTATTCATTATTTTTATTTTCAAGTTTTAATTTAAAATATTTATGTAATGGAGAGGAAATACTTTAATGGACTCATAATTACAGTAGTGGAAAACACTAAATATGCACCAACATTGAGGAGATTATGAATGTTGTTGAATGATAAGAAAGATTTTTTTTGTTCATCTTATTTTTGTTTTTCTTCCTATCTTGATATTAATATATATGATGGTGCTGATGTACAGCAATGGAACACAATAAAGAGAAAGGTATATGCTGTACTCCTGTAGCAGATGAAAAATAACAGTATTATAGTCATGAAACTTAAAATATTTATATTTGTTCATTTTTTTCTGCCTCCAGTTAAGAGACCTTTGCATCATTTTCATTCTTCTAAGTTAAAATATGGTTAACTGTTTTATAATTAAGGACCAACAGCTAAAATGTGACTGATAAAACTCTAGCTATTGTTTTGGTTGAACATACTTTCTTGAAATACCATATATTCACACCTGTTCCACATGACTTTCATGTTCTCATTAATTACAAAGATAACCAGTTAGTTGGGTGGGTAGTGTCATCAGCAAATTGTGTGTGTGTGTGTGTGTGTGTGTGTGTGTGTTTAATTTGGACTTTTAAGAAAGCTTTAACAATTTTTCAGTCATATCGCTAGGATGCCTGCAGTATGGCTATGGCAGCTTACATTGATGTCTGACACTGGGGCATCTTGTTGCAGACATGTAACTTGATGTCCTTCCCTATCACATTATCCTGACACCAGGATGACCAGTCCTAACACTGACCTCTTATTGCTGAGTGCCAAGCGAGGCAGTTGTTAATACCATTTTTACAAGTCTTTGGTATGACTCGGCCAGGATTTTAACTCATGACCTTCCTCATCCGAGGCAGACACTCTCACCACTAGGTCACTGGAGTTGTCCATCAGCGAATTAATCTGACCAAATGGTATTATCAGTATCAGTTACTGGTGTGCTTTGAGATTTAATGCTTAAACAGTATTAAAGGAATTTAATATATTTATGAACAGTAGTGTTTGTATCTCTTAATGAAAACTGTCAGTGATATCTCCATCAATTATCCAACCATAAATGAACCACATCAGTAACCTGACACCATCAGTATACCATCAGTCAATATACTGACCTTCAGTGAACCACATGTCATTAACCTGAGCATCAGTGAACTATCAGTCTGTAACCTGACCATCAGTATACCATCAGTCAGTATACTGGCCATCAGCGAACCACATGTCAGTAACCCAACCACTGGTGAGCCACCCATTAGTAACCTAACCATCAGTGACCCTCCCAGTAAATCCACTCAGAATTTGACATTAGCATTAAAACATCCACCAGTAACCTGCCCATTAGTGATTGTCCCATAATTCCACATTGGAATACGATGTTAGTATGGAAACATGTATCTAAGTGTTAGTTTGTAATTCTTGCTGTGAAGATTTCATTTATTGATGTTTATGTGGGATACAAGTGTTTTAACCTTAAACAGGAAGTAACAGCAGCATTACTGATACTTAAATATGTTTGGCTTTTGTGGGATTTTGTTTTAGTTGTTGTTGTTATAGGGTTTAATGCTATTTTTCAGCACAAGATAGACTATACATGGTGGCCAGTAATAATGGTGGATGAAGAATCTTGGAAAACCCCGGAAAGAACCACCGACCCATGAGAAGCCTGGGACTTGAACCTTTTGTGGGTTAAATGCATTTTTTTAGCACATGATAGGCTGTTCATGGCAGCCAGTATATTTAGGGAAGAATAACCCAGAAAAACCCTGACATATGGAAAGCTGCTTGTAAGCTTTCTCATGTACCCACATTGGCTGAACTGAGATTTGAATCCATGCAGACAGAGGTGATTTATCGGTGATCTATATAAGTGAGTACCTTAGACCACTCTGCCACCTGGACCCTCACATATATGTGATTTGCTTGTTAAATCAGTGTATGCCTGTAATCATTTTATTGACTTGATAAATATTAAAGTCCATTAGATGAGTATTTGTATTGGACAATCAAGATTATAATTCTTATGTATCAGTGAAAGTTGCTAGCACCCAATATTAACTGAAATTTGAAGCTCCTTCATTGACTCGTGCCTTTAGCTATGTTACAGTTGATGCTTATAATCCCTGTTGCTCGCAAGATAGAGAGTGAGAGGTGTAGAATGTGAAGCATAGATAGAAGATTTGGATCTACACTGTTGTTGGCAGTGCATTATGGGATAGTAGATCTCTGTCAAAACTAGTTGAGGTGCATTGTGGAATAGAAGATCTTGGACCACACTGTTTACAATGCTTGCTGTGTGCTAGGCATTATGGGATTGTATTACTTGGTCTTCACCGTTGACATTACTGTTTGCAGTGCATCTCTGTGTGCATGGTTTACAGTGCATTTGGGGGTGGCAGATCTCTGTCAGTACTGTCTATAGAGCACTGTGGGAGAGTAGATCTCATTCTATACTGCTTTCAGTTCATTATGGAATAACAGGTTTTAATCTACACTTTATAGTTCAGTAAGAGTTACACAAAAGATGGCAACCAACAATGTTTTCTGTGACAAGATCAAAATTGTTTTTTTTTCATCAGGAGACACGTAGGCGCCAGCAAGCAGAGGCTGCAGAAAAACGAAGGAAGGAAAATGAAAGCAGAGGCATTAAGGATGCAGAGGCATTCAAAATGAAACAGAAAAGGCGGGAGGAGATTGAAAGAAAGGCTGAACAGGCAGCGGGAAGGGAAGAAGGAAATTTAAGGGTTTGTAGCATTGTATCGTATGGTCCTGTATTCAGAATAGTGTCCATAATCTGTCTTATATCTGTCAACATTAGCAAGATAATGAATTCATAAGCCAAAAATAACCTGAATTTTAATTTTTGCATCCTCTCATCACTGTTTCTGTAATGAGGTATTAAATTACTCTTCATAACATTCTAGTGTCTTTTTTGGTGACAACATTTGTAGGTACAGCCAGTTGCCCAGACTTTACTTAGATTCAAAAACTTACTAAATGCTGTGTATACTTGTTTATACATTGAGTCCAACTGCAAACTGCACAGACTCAGATTTGCTATGGCATAATGTACTGGCAGTTTTGGTTTGTGCAGTTTGTTGGGAGTAATCAGTAGAACAAACAACATAGACCATGATCTACAGGCACATAATGCCCATACAGAAAAAAGCTTGATATTGCCATGAAACCCATAATAGGATGAAATTACAGTGATACCCATACAGAAATTATGATGATATTGCAGTGATACCCATGCAGAAATTATAATGAAATTACAGTGATACCCATACAGAAATTATGGTGATATTGCAGTGATACCCATACAGAAATTATGGTGATATTGCAGTGATACCCATACAGAAATTATGATGATATTGCTGTGATACCCATGCAGAAATTATGATGATATTGCAGTGATACCCATGCAGAAATTATAATGAAATTACAGTGATACCCATACAGAAATTATGGTGATATTGCAGTGATACCCATACAGAAATTATGATGATATTGCTGTGATACCCATGCAGAAATTATAATGAAATTACAGTGATACCCATACAGAAATTATGGTGATATTGCAGTGATACCCATACAGAAATTATGGTGATATTGCAGTGATACCCATACAGAAATTGTGATGATATTGCTGTGATACCCATACAGAAATTGTGATGATATTGCTGTGATACCCATGCAGAAATTATAATGAAATTACAGTGATACCCATACAGAAATTATGGTGATATTGCAGTGATACCCATACAGAAATTATGGTGATATTGCAGTGATACCCATACAGAAATTATGGTGATATTGCAGTGATACCCATGCAGAAATTATGATGATATTGCTGTGATACCCATGCAGAAATTATAATGAAATTACAGTGATACCCATACAGAAATTATGGTGATATTGCAGTGATACCCATACAGAAATTATGATGATATTGCTGTGATACCCATGCAGAAATTATAATGAAATTACAGTGATACTCATACAGAAATTATGGTGATATTGCAGTGATACCCATACAGAAATTGTGATGATATTGCTGTGATACCCATACAGACATTGTGATGATATTGCTGTGATACCAATGCAGAAATTATAATGAAATTACAGTGATACCCATACAGAAATTATGATGATATTGCTGTGATACCCATGCAGAAATTATAATGAAATTACAGTGATACCCATACAGAAATTATGGTGATATTGCAGTGATACCCATACAGAAATTATGGTGATATTGCTGTGATACCCATACAGAAATTGTGATGATATTGCTGTGATACCCATGCAGAAATTATGATGATATTGCTGTGATACCCATGCAGAAATTATAATGAAATTACAGTGATACCCATACAGAAATTATGATGATATTGATATGATTTCCATTTAGAAAATAGGGTGATAATGTCATGATTCCCATACAGAAAAAATTAGGGTGATATTGATATAATTCCCTTACAGAAAATAGGTTCATATTGCCATAATTCCCATTCAGAAATTATGATGATATTGCAGTGATACCCATACATAAATTATGATGATGTTGCTGTTATTTCCTTACAAAATTATGATGATATTGTCATGATTCCCATACAGAAAAAAGGGTGATATTGCCATAATTCCCATACAGAAAAAAGGGTGATATTGCCATAATTCCCATACAGAAAAAAGGGTGATATTGCCATAATTCCCATACAGAAAAAGGGTGATATTGCCATAATTCCCATACAGAAAATAGGGTGATATTGCCATAAATCCCATTCAGAAATTATGATGATATTGCAGTGATACACATTCAGAAATTATGATGATGTTGCTGTGATACACATTTAGAAATTATGGTGATATTGCAGTGATACCCATACAGAAATTATGATGATATTGCTGTGATACCCATGCAGAAATTATAATGAAATTACAGTGATACCCATACAGAAATTATGGTGATATTGCAGTGATACCCATACAGAAATTATGGTGATATTGCAGTGATACCCATACAGAAATTGTGATGATATTGCTGTGATACCCATACAGAAATTATGATGATGTTGCTGTTATTCCCTTACAGAAATTATGATGATATTGCTATGATTTCCATTTAGAAAAAAGGGTAATATTATCATGATTCCCATACAGAAAAAGGGTGATATTGCCATAATTCCCATATAGAAAAAGAGTGATATTGCCATGATTCCCATACAGAAAAAAGGTTAATATTACCATAATTCCCATACAGAAAAAGGGTGATATTGATATAATTCCCATACAGAAAAAAGGGTAATATTACCATAATTCCCATACAGAAAATAGGGTGATATTGATATAATTCCCATACCAAAAATAGGGAAATATTGCCATAATTCCCATTCAGAAATTATGATGATATTGCTGTGATACCCATACAGAAATTAAGATGATATTGCTATGATTTCCATTTAGAAAATAGGGTGATATTGCCACGATTCCCATACAGAAAATAGGGTGATGTTGCCATAATTCCCATATAGAAAAAGAGTGATATTGCCATAATTCCCATACAGAAAAAGGGTGATATTGCCATGATTCCCATACAGAAAATAGGGTGATATTGATATAATTCCCATACCAAAAATAGGGAGATATTGCCATAATTCCCATATAGAAAAAGAGTGATTTTGCCATAATTCCCATACAGAAAAAGGGTGATATTGCCATGTTTCCCATACAGAAAAAAGGGTGATATTGCCATAATTCCCAAACAGAAAATAGGATGATATTGATATAATTCCCATACAGAAAATAGGTAGATATTGCCATAATTCCCATTCAGAAATTATGATGATATTGATGTGATACCCATACAGAAATTATGATGATATTGCTATGATTTCCATTTAGAAAATAGGGTGATATTGCCATGATTCCCATACAGAAAATAGGGTGATATTGCCATAATTCCCATATTGAAAAAGAGTGATATTGCCATAATTCCCATACAGAAAATAGGGTGATATTGCCATAATTCCCATACAGAAAATAGGGTGATATTGCCATAATTCCCATACAGAAAATAGGGTGATGTTGCCATAATTCCCATACCAAAAATAGGGAAATATTGCCATAATTCCCATATAGAAATTATGATATTGCTATGATTACCATTTAGAAAATAGGGTGATATTATCATGATTCCCATACAAAAAAAGGGTGATATTGCCATAATTCCCATATAGAAAAAGAGTGATATTGCCATAATTCCCATATAGAAAAAGGGTGATATTGCCATGATTCCCATACAGAAAAAAAGGATAATATTACCATAATTCCTATACAGAAAATAGGGTGATATTGATATAATTCCCATACTGAAAATATGGAGATATTGCCATAATTCCCATTCAGAAATTATGATGATATTGCTGTGATACCCATACAGAAATTATGATGATATTGCTATGATTCCCATATAGAAAATAGGGTGATATTGCCATAATTCCCATATAGAAAAAGAGTGATATTGCCATAATTCCCATACAGAAAAAGGGTGATATTGCCATGATTCCCATACAGAAAAAAGGGTGATATTGCCATAATTCCCATATAGAAAATAGGGTGATATTGCCATAATTCCCATATAGATAAAGAGTGATATTGCCATGATTCCCATACAGAAAAAAGGGTAATATTACCATAATTCCCATACCAGAATTAACAGCAGATTCCACTGGAGAAAACATGTTTATATTTTCTTAATAATGCTGTCAATAAAAAATAAGTTGACAGAACTGTATGGGGTTCTCAACTGATAAAACATCAGTGATGACTGGAATTCATAAAGGAGTTGCATTCTGTATTTTGAAAAATGTCTTCATCAGTGTACATATCAGGTTGTCCCTGTCATATGATGCACCTTGCTGCAGGAAAGGCTGATTATAAATTATGATAACTCCTAAAGTATCAGGATGGCATTCTACCAGACAATGTACTTCATGTGGACAGAGTTGATGTGCAGTGATGCCTTATTTCCCAGCTAAAATACCCAATAACTGGAAGATATAGATCCTCTTGTCAGGTTATGAAAGGAATATTGGTTCTCTATGATTCTAATACTGAATGTGAGAGAGTATTCAATGTTGTTAACAAAATTAAAACTGAATTTCCATTCAAGCTCTGTAACCCAGCACTTAGCGCTCTGTTTGTGTCTCAGCTGTTACAAAGTGTTTTGAAATGCAGTATCAAAGACTGTTGCTTTTTAACGCTCAAAGTGCTTTATATGAAAATTTGAAGCAGTAATTGATGATAAAAGACAGAGGGATAAATAAATCATTTTGTACATATGCTCATTGAATTTTATCATGTTATATGTGGATTACTCTTTTTCTGCTCAGATTACTCTCTTTGTCCACTTGGATTACACTTTTTCCTCGCCAAAAGGATCTAGGTCAAACATGGACTTTCATTTTTTATATATGTGTTATATATGTGTTTTTAATGGAATGTGATGAATATATGAATTTTATAATTTTGTCTATAATTATATTCATGGATTTAGTAGCTGTTTACATTTAAAGCATGAGCCATCATACATCCTCTGTTTGCAGTTGCTTTTTACATCATCTTTTCAAGAACTAATCAACAGAATTCAACCAAGTTTGACAGAAAGTATCCTGACATGAAGCTGTTTCAGATTTGTTAAAATGAAACTGATCTCTCATTGAATCAGGCTAGTGTTACTAAAAATAGAAAAATGATTAAAACTTCTCAAGAACTATGCAAAATTTGACATCAAATATCCTAGCATGAAGTACTTCCAAACTTGTTCAAATAATGCTGACCTGCTGTCAGCTATGTCCACCATTACTGAAAATAGGAAATCCTTAAAATGTCTCAATGATTACTCAAGAGAATTTCACCAAACTTGACAGAAAGCATCTTGGTATTAAGTTTGTGTACAGGATGCTGATTCATACAAAATATGACCACCACAAAAAAAACCTTTAAACTGCATCTACTACAGAACCACTCATTAGAATTTGATAAAATTGGATATTGGCATCCTGGCATGACACTATTAAATTTGTTCACCTGATGCTGCTCCGATATCAAATGTGGCCACCATTGCAAAAAAAAGAAAATCCTTTCAATTACTTATTTTCAGAAACCACTCATCAAAATTTGACCAAATTTGAAAGAAAACATCCTGTAATAAAACCCGTTCATTTTTGTTAAATGATGTTACTTTGCCTTCAGATATAGCCACCATTCCTTATAAAGCTAAGAGGTTGGTTGGACCAAATGGGTGGTCTGTCATTTTGTTTGCAACTGTCAAAATGGATGACTTCTCAAGAACCACTCAAAAAATAAAGTACCAATCTTGACAGAAAGCATACTGGCATGAAGTCCTTTCAGAATAGTTTAAATGATGTCATTCCTTGATCAAATATGTCTGCTGTTACTAAAAATAGAAAAAGCCCAGAACTGAATTTGACCAAACATTAAAGAAAACATCCTAATATATCTTTTTCAATTTATACATATGATTCTAATACTTAATCAAATCTGTCTACCATTATTAAAACTATTAAAAAGAAACTACTTCTGAAAGGAAAACCTCTCAGTAGAAATTATATAAATGTAACAAAAAGCATCCTTGCATATTGGTTTTAAAATAGAAAAACCTTATATGACTTCCTCTCAAAAAGAGTTAAACAGAATTTGACCAAATAAGACAGAAAGCATCCTGGCATATATGGTTTTTATAGCTTATAAAATGATGCTACTCAGATGTGCAATATACTCTTGTTTGCTTATATTCATAAACTCCATGAGTGATTTTTTTTGTCATATTTGGAATAAAGCATTATTGAGCTGAGACAGTCCAGTCTACAACACACACTTTTGACTCTTTGGGATCTTGGAATCAAGGTCATAACTTTATAATGTTTGCTTTGAGGTTTTGATTAAAGAAATGTTGATTCTTTATATTTCATAATTGCCATTTGGGAATTTGTTTATACATGGGTTAAATCATTATGAAGTTAAAATAATTCATTCTGTGAAATGGTTGACGTACCCTTTTGATCTAGAATTTAAGGTCACACATTTTTTTGTACCAATGCTTTTACCATGGGCTTGATACACAGGCCCTAGCCTTGTTACAAAAACTTAAAATATTAAAAATGAAAGATATGCATCTGTTTTATTGGCATTTATTGATATTAAATGTTATCCAAGAAAAGGTATCACTTTTAAAATATCTATCCAGTAACTGTTTAAGCTGACAGTCTGGAATATTTGAGTGTTTAAACAAATTCTGGATACTACATGGATGTGGATTTTTGTTCCACTGTGTAGCAGTAAGAATTATTATTTCACAGTAATGAAAATCACTTGAAAAGTGGTCCTTACATGTTAATATAATTTTGCACCAAACCTCCTCATACTATCTACTTTGTTGTGAATTTTTAGTTGACTATTAATGCATGTCTTATGTAATTAAAAAAGCATTAATGAATGGACCATTTCTTGCAACATGTCAGAAGTATAGGTTTTATCAGTATTGGGTAAAACATGGTAACATACCTATATATTAATCTAACCTCACTTATCACCTGCTATCCAACTTTTTGGGTAATGTGAGAAAGAAGTCACCTTTAGTTGGACTATGTCTGATGCAGCTTTCTGCATTTGTTTGGTTCATTTCTCAGCAATGCTTATGATAGTTTGTTTTTTTTAAAATAGTTAGGGAAATAATTCATATTGGTATTGGGGTACCAAATTAACATCTCAGTTGGACATTTTGCTTACCTTAGTCAATGTATTTTAAAGGACCATTTTAATTACTGTCTATGTAAATAATATGACATGGATTTATTGTAGTTTTGTCTTTTTCAGTGGCAGGTTGGTTGATCATTTACAGAATTTAACAGTGGTGTTTTCCTGCCAAGATCCTCTTCCAGATTTGTGTCATATGTTCCTTCTTTTGTCTCACAAAACTGTACATACTTTTGTCTCACAAAACTGTACATAAAGTGACTATTTCATCGACTACATTTTTGTCTGTCCTGTAAGTTTTATTTCTGTTATAGAGCTATCTGTAGTAATTTATAATTTCTTGTCCAGACCACATTTCTAGACCCAAATTTGAAACGTGAGAGTCTGTGATCACAAGCTGGAGGTCCTGGAAGCAGGGACTTTTACTAAAGAGAGCTCTGTATAGATTTAATAGTAGAATTATATTTAGTATTTATATTAATGTTGTATGCATCTTTAATATTAAAGGGTTCATCAGTATATACTTAAATAGAGTAGCTTTTTTCTATTTATTTTGAAAACTTTTACATTCAAAATGTATTTAATTATTCTAAATAGTAGATGATTGCTTTCTTAGCGAGAAGCTGTTAATGGTTTAAGTTTAAACTGTTATAATTGTTTCAATAAGTTACATGATATGCAGAGAAATTTATTTGTAGTGGGGGTTATTCCTATTCATGGCTCTTTATTTTTTTGTTTTTCTCAGATCTCAAATTGCACACCATTTGTCACATCACCTCACAAACTTTTGTTAATATGTTTCACAAAGCAATACTTTCTTGAACAAATTTTAGACACAAGATCCTTTTGGATTGTATTAGTTGTATTAACTGTAATCTGATTGCAGGTTAGAATTCAGAATTCTGAATGTAGTAACTATACTCTGATTGCAGAGTAGAATTCAAAATTCTGAATGTAGTAACTGTACTCTGATTGCAGAGTAGAATTCAGAATTCTGAATGTAGTAACTGTACTCTGATTGCAGGTTAGAATTCAGGATTCTGAATGTAGTAACTGTACTCTGATTGCAGGTTAGAATTCAGGATTCTGAATGTAGTAACTGTACTCTGATTGCAGAGTAGAATTCAGAATTTGGAAAGTATTAACTGTTATCTGATTGCAGAGTAGAATTCAGAATTCATAAGGCAGAAAAGGCATATATTATACCTGTCCATCTGTCATGTTTTTTCATCAGTGATACTTTCAGAATATGAGGACATGAGATTTCACTAATTGTTCTGTGAGATTCAGTCTATGCTGGGGTGGGAGTGAGGGTGGATTTAGGTGAAATAGTCACCCTCCTGCCTGTAATTTCACCCAAAAAAACAGAAAAAGCAAGTTTGACATCTCTGTTTCTTGATTTGAAATCATGCATAATCACACACATTTATACCAGTGAAAGCTGTTATATTTTGATTACTGTATTATATTTTGTCTTTTTCTGTTAAAAGAGCAGTGTAATACAGTTGAAACTGTTTTTCTGCTTTTTATGAACTTGTGTGACAACTTAAGTGGTTTCATGCTTTTGATCCACTTTTATGAGAACTTAATAATAATGTTTTGATGCTTTTGATCAGTTGTTATAGTCACTTTAATAATTGTTTATATCTATATTATGTTTTAGTCCATGAGATTTATGATACAAATTCACACATGTATCTTAGAGAAGTGAAATTCCATTGATTTGTAGGCTGATAATAGTAAAGTTCTTACGATTATTTTAGGCTAATTACAAGGGAAGAAACAAGTCTAATGTTTAAATCTGTGAAAGAAAGATGAGCATCAGAATCCATTTTTCATTTACAAGGTTACCATCTTTTGCAAAAACAAAACTAAACAACAAATTTTCTGAAAAAATCTTGATATTTGATGAGTATTTATTTTATTTTTATTTCATTTGTTCTAGATTAATGGTATATTACAGTGTCTATTAAGCTCTTTTCACTATTGACTATTTTCCCACCACTTCATCTTGTCTGACATTTGAGAGGTCATTTTACCCCAAAATTTGAATCCAGCATAGTCCTGGATTAAAAAATAAATTCATCTTCATGAAATCCATTTTTTAAAAATATTGTCCACGTGCAGTAACTTAAAATGTAACAGATTGTTTTGGTGTTGTGTACATAGATAGGCTGTACATTGCATGGACTATGCACACAATCTTAACTCAGATGATCCTGGTTTCCTTCCATCAATACATTTACTCAAACATGGAACATGCACATAGTCATGACTCAAATAATCCTTGTTTCATTCTGTCTACACATTGACTCAAACATTCAGCTTATAATGAAATCACTTGCATCATATGATCTTGTGGTTCAGAATAACAGCAGCAAAAATTCTTAGCTTTAGAAATTTATTCTTTTTGACAAATTGAACCAAAAAAATGAGATGGTCCAAAAATTCTGAGATTTGTTCTTACACTCTGATACTGTGATGTATCACAAGTATAGGACATTAGAGAAATGAGTGTACATTTTTTTTAATGAATTTCTGGTTTTCTTACATCTATGTTGGATGATGATGATAGTGGAAAAAATAAGTCCTGTTAAATTTATTATAATTGAAAAGAAATATTGCATATGCTTGTCAAAATCACTGGAATCTGCTGTAAATCTATGTAAATGCTACCTTTGTAATTGTATTTCCAACATTATTATCTGCGATTATTATGACGTTTGATGTTAAAAGAAAATGAATTGTTTGTGTGGGTAGGTTTTTAATTTGAAAGAGAATTCAAATGTGTAATCAAGAGTCTTGTTAACTGAATCTCTTTGCATAATGAATATTTCAATAACAGTTCGCCTTTTGATACTTACTATTGAGTTGACTTGGCGTACAGATTTTGATACCAGAAGTCCCGTCAAATATATTTTACCTTATAATCAAGATATATACAAAATTGTTTTAAAATTTTGTATATACTTGCCATAAGGCAGAATATATTATGGTGTTATGTCCATCTATTACCAGTTTGGTTCTGCAGAATAACGAGTTGTCAACCATTGACAGTTAACAAACTTAGAGGATGGCTTGCACTTGGTGTGAAGAAGAACCATGTTGATTCAGATGCTAAAAGGTCATGGTCACAATGATTGCAATAAGGGACCATATTCTACACAATAGCATCTACAGTTACTAAACTTTGTGGATATCTTGTACTTGGAGTAAGGAAGGATTGTATTAATTTTGGACTCAAAAGGTGAAAGGTCAAGGGCACTCAAATGGTTTCTGCATTATAACTTGGGTTTCTTCAGCATCTTTGGTTACCAGACTTGTTGATGGTACTTTCTTAGTTTAAGGAAGAACTCATTCGATTTGGAGTAAAAAAGGTCAATATCACTGACTGAAAGAATAAACAATGACTTTTGTACAATAACATTAGTTTTTCAAGACATAGCTCAGCCAACATTTCTGGATGACTTGCACTTAAGTGAAAAAAGACTACATATTGTGGGGTCAAAAGTCAAGGTCATTTATTGTAGAAGAAAAAAATGGATTCACATAATAACATTAGTTTTACATCAAGACTAGATAGAAACTTTGTGGATGACAAGAAGTTGGGGTAATAGAGAAACCTATTAATATTAGGAGCAATGGTCAAGGTTACTCTAACTGAATGAAGAAAAAATGGTATCTGTATAAAATTTTTAGTTGTCTACATAGTGGACAAATCAACACAACATTTATGATTAACAGTAATATTGTTGATAACTAGGTAAATACATACTATTGTTCAAAATCTAACTAGATTAATGTTATATTGAAAATACTAAAAATATTGAACAATTTTCTATCATTTATTTGCATTATTTATTGCTGGCTGAAGTCATGTGTATTATTTGTGTACATTTTTATATGTGTAAAATTTGTAGTTTTGTTCAGTTTTGTGATATAAAGGATTAGTAGCACGTGATAATCTGTCTACAGTGTGACTCCTTTGCTATTAAGATTTTTTTTATTGTTATTTCTGTAACTCATTGTCAAATACAGTACATACATAGTTCATAGTAAAGTTTGATTAATAGTAAAATACATTATACATTTTATAAATTAATGTAAAAAGCTGTTGAATTGCACTTTTGTCATTGATAATTACCAATGATATATAACAGAATGACCACACAGAAATTGATGATGATAATGACCAGTGATGTATTCAAGGTGACCATATATTTATTGACATTGATAATTATCAGTGATATATACATGGTGACCAAACAGTTATTGACATTGATAATTACCAGTGATATAAACAGGGTTACCACACAATATTCACATTGATAATTATTGGTGATATAAATGGGGTGACCACACAGGTATTGACAATTATTTATGAGTGATATATACAGGGTGACCACACAAATATTGCAAAAACTCTTAATTTGATTTTGGCAGTTATTGATGCAGTTGTGTACAGAAAATCAGTAAAGAAGTCAATACAGCTAGCAAAAACACTCAAGATACATATTAATATCACAGTTTTCCCCCCTGACAATTCATCTTTGAGTTTTTTTTCAGTTACTTTATTGCAGATGCAAATATTAATTTGTATCTACACTTTGAGACTACCCTTGTAATTATGATAATACAGTATGTATGTATAATACAGAAAAATTGGCACATGTGGTCAGTCTGTGTATATCGTACATAACTCAAGTGGGGCTCTAGTTGACTGAGTGGTCTAAGGCACTTGACTTCACTGACATCTCACATATTTCTTCATTGGTTCAAGACTTGCAGTTGGCTAATGTGGGCATGTGAGAAAACTAGTTGTAACTTCCCTTGGGTCATTGTTTTTTTCCTGGGTTTTTCAGGATTCTTTCTTCACCAGATATGCTGGCCACCATGTATAGCCTATCATGTGCAGAAAAATAGTGTTAAATCCAGAATAACAACATAACTCCAGAAACAGGTATATTTTGTAGTTTAAATACATGAAGAAAATACCATTTAGAGTCAAGAATTGTGACAAACACAGCAACTTGTTTGTTGCATCCTACAGTCTGAGGTGTCATGCTTTAATCTACATTAAGAAGCTCATGTTATTTTGTCTTACAATTTGATTTATAATAAAAAGTTTATAAATATGTTGACTGTACTTATTTTTTTACAAAAAAGAAGCTTTGGCTCATCAGAAGTAAATTTTTATCTTGCCTTATGAAGTAGAGGTAAGCTATTGTACTAACCTGCATGTCAGCATCAACATCTGTGTCCATGACAGAATGTCATTCATTCTTTTTTCCTACATCATAGGCAACAGTTTAGAGTAAGTTTTATAGAACACACACACACACACAGGGGATAGGGATAACTTGGTACCTACAAGCACATTAGTTCTACATTCTTGGTTTTTATATTTTGCTTCAATTTTAATGTACACATTTTAAAACTGTTACATCCAGAATCATCAAACTGGGTCGGGGAATGCATCATGATGAGAACAAAACATTCATCACCAAAGCAAGGCACTGTGACCTGTATTCATGCTTAACTGACTTGTTATGTTAAATTTTGTGCTTAAAGTTTATTTATTAAGCTATATTTACAACTTTATTCATTTCCATCAGTATAAAACCCTTAACAGAAAGGAAGATCACTGTTAAATACATTCTGAGGTTAAGTTTTTGCATTTGCTCATGATGAATAGACTTTCTTGTACTCTGTGTTAATACTGTTATACCATGAATCTTGAATCATGCTGAAGGGATACATATTAATTAATGCTACAATCTCATCACTAGTAAGTATTTGTGATCCATATTTCCTGTTTCTATTGCTTTGGTAATGTTTTTTTTTTTTTTAAAAAGTTTGTTAAGATCTGTTCATGCTAGAACCATTAAGTTAGATGATTATTTGCATATTAGTAGCAATAACATGATCATCAGGGTCCACAAGATGGCACTGTGCTATGTATCAAACCATGCTATAACCAACCAGCTATCTTAAGAAAATGATGAATACATTTATTAAATGGCAGAGTTGTGTTAATAAAAGTGGTTGCAAAACTATGTGCTTCATTGGACTAATTACCATCTAAGAATCGATGCATAATAAATGATAAATTCACATGCAGTGAAAACAGATTTCATATATATTTTACTTTATTCAGATATCTTCACATTTGTGTGTGTGTGTGTGTGTGTGTGTATATATATATATATATATATATATATATATATATATATATATATATATATATATATATGTATTATGTATATGTATATATAATGTATAGCAATGAATGAGTAACAACCCTGTGCATTCACCAGTCAGTCTGATATGTGTGAGAATCAATCCATAATAATTCTATCAAAAAAATGCACAAAGAAGTATAATATTTAGTAATTTTATCATAGATCATTAGGTGTCTGAATTCAAGGCAAACACTTGTAATCACACATAAATCTTGAGCTAATTATGTTTAACACCACACTTAAATTTGTCCAGGGCTTCAAGGTCTTCATTAATGATAAAAGCACTTAAATTTGTCCAGGGCTTCAAGGTCTTCATTAATGATAAAAGCTTTACATTTCTGTGCACTGCTATCTGTTGTAAATGACCACTAATTACCTCTCTACAATTGTTCCTTTAAATGATAAAGAATAATTGTAAGTCAAGATAAGTGTAATTTTTTTTTTTTTATAGAATGGACTACATTATTCACTGTTCAACTTTGTCTAGCAATTCTGCCAAGCCATGTGCATGTGTTGGTTGATTTCACTTTTTGTTTCATAAATCATTGCTACATAATTTATCACAGAGAGAGATTGTCTTTGATGATTTGAATTTTTTGAATAATAGATTTATTTCAAGCCTCACTGACATTGATAAATTTGTTTTAAGTTTATTTCTAAAGATCTGTTCATTCTAGAATTGTTGCTAAATGATTGTTTACAAATTTATAATACTGTACCCTTACAACAAAGAAAAGTCACTGATACATTTTAAATTTAATTGGCTTATGTCACATTTTGTATTTAGCTCATGACCAGATAGGTTTGTGAACCCTTTATTATATACTTAGATTCATGAAACTTTGTGTGGGAATTCATCTTAATAAGTACTACAATAGCATAAAAAGTATGTCACCATGACCTACATTCTTGCTTCACTGACTTTGGTAAAATTTAGATTTGTGTATTTTTCACATTCTTTTAAATCTAGAATGATCGAACATGATGCTCTGATGCATCTCAATTACTATAAAGAATGCCACTGTTACCTACATTTTATATTTCTGGCTTCGATTACTTCATTTTAGTTCATGACTGAACATTTTTAATTACTGTTGACATGCTATCATACCAGGATTCATGAAAAATGATGAGGAATAATATACTCTTCTTACAAAAGTAGCTCACGGACCCATACTTCATGCTTCAGTGGTTAAATTTATTTCTTAAATGCTTTGTTAGCATTATAAACCATATCCATGTTAATATAAAAGTCTTACCACAAATGAATGTCATTGTGACCTATATTTCACATTTTACTGGACTAGGTTAAGTTTTTTATGTTAATTTCTTAAAAGTTATTTTAGCACCCCTCATACATGCTGTAATACCAAGATTATTAAAAATTGGTGAGGGAATATATCTCGATGAGTAAGACAACTTCATTATATTGTTGAGTTTCTGCTCATGAAATAAGTAACAGAGAAGAGTAAAGATAACAAGCTTTGTAAAATTTAACAAATAATTTATTTTCCTAGAATACAAAGTGAAAAATGAGAAAATGAATTTATGGTATAAGCCAAGATTTAAAGTTACAAGTCCTAGTAATAAAAAGTCCTGATTAAAACTCAGTTCAAGTCCCAAAGAGTTAAAATATTTAAGGTAATAATGTGTCTGTTATGGTATGTGAAGTACAGATGTGTCAACAGTCTCTTGTTGAATCAAATCACAGAAATATTATTCCAGGTTTGAATTCAGTATAAATTCCAATGACTGTCTTAATCCTATTATTTTATTAGAGCACTTTTGCATTTCCAGAGAAATAATCACTTGAATTCAATAATTTAAAGAAAATAAAATTAAGCACAAACTGGTTAGAACTTAATACAAATTAAAGTGCTAGATGTTAGAGCATGACTGGTAAAATCCTCACAGTCACAAGATAATATAGTTCTATGCTTGACTCCAGGTCACAAAGTAGCATTTTCTAAACACAACCATTACATAATGGAAAATAACCTTCTAGAATTATCTAATGAGCCTTGTTAATTTATAGCACAATAGCCTATGAAATTCACTTATAATTCTCCAAAACCCTGACACAGATCAACATGTTTACCTGAATAATAATTTGGTAAATTGGCTCATTCACATAGAGAATAATGAAGCTATTATTAGTCGTTTACATGAATAAAATATTTAAAAAAATATTAAAAAGTCTGTCAGATTATGCAGAAATGAATTCAATTTTGGACAATTTAGAGTCCAGCAAATAATGTTACTATTACAATAAAATGAAATAAAAAAAATTAAAACAAAATTAAATATACATAACAAAGTAAGTAACTGTGACTCATATTTCATGCTTCACTGGCATGGGTTCCATTTCAAGCACTGTTCATACCAGAATCATCAAACTAGATAATTGTATGCATTTCTATTGGTACCACACCCTTACAAAAAATGTCACTGTGACCTATATTTTAGATTTGACTCTCACCAATTGTATGCTGATGACACTCAAATATACAAATCTAGCTATCCAGCTGAACTTAAAGCTACCATCCAAGACATAGAGAGGTGCATTTCTGATGTGAAATCATGGATGACATGTAACAAGCTGCAGATGAATGATGATAAAACTGAAGCCATCCTGATCACAAAACAAAGACTTTCTCATTCACATCCTTTATCTCAGACAATAAATATTAGCAACACCAACATTAAATTCAAGCAGTCAGTATGACACCTTGGTGTCACTCTTGACAGTACTCTCTCATTGCATCAACATGTCATTAACTGCCTGGCTGCATATCTTGAGCTGAGACACATCAGTCCATTTGCAAGTATCTGTCAGTTGATGCCACAAAAACACTTGTGTGTTCCTTAGTACATTCAAGACTGGACTATTGTAATTCAATTCTGTCTGGTTCATCTCAATATCTACTTAAGAAACTTCAAAACACTGCTGCTCGGATCATCCTTAGAGTACCACGATCAGAGCATGCCTCTCCGCTGCTATGTACCCTACACTGGCTATCCATACAATCCAGAATTAAACACAAAATTTGTTCTCTGTGCTATGTTTCACCGATGGGCTCCAGTCCAACATACCTATCCGACCTCACCCATGTGTATACACCTGCAAGATGCTTATGCTCCTCTTCTGACACTCACATTCTCAATATTCCAAGTATGAAGTTGAAATCATATGGAAAATGTTCTTTTGCATACCAGGGCCCAGCAGCATGGAACGAATTGCCCACTGCACTTAGACACAGTGATCTCATTCAAGAGCACCCTTAAAACCCATCTATTTCAACTAAAACAAGTCATAATGACCTAATTATGTATTCTTTTTTATGTATCCTTACCTTAACAATTTACAGCATCTTTTCGGTTTCTAATTTTGTGGTGTTTGTTTTTAATTTTTGTAACCATTTCATTATATATGGTTTGTTTTTCATATTCTTTTTTAAGCACTGTCAAATGTTGTAAAGCACTTAGAGCTTCTAAAGATTAGGGATATATAAAGTCCTCATTATTATTGCATTGCATATTGTGATAGTTACCCTCAGCAGGTTCACTGTGTATTGTATATGTGCATAAACATATAGGAATTAGAGGAGTTGACCCCATGCTGCATGCATTTCATGTGATGCCTCAACTGTAGTGGTTAATTAAAGTAACAAGCCATGCACTAACAATGCATGTAATACTATCTGTCACTCCAGTGATACTCAAGCATGTGACTTTCACTCCTAAAATCTAGCTTCTAGGGATGGCCAATAATAGTTTTTAAAAAATAATGAAAATAACAATAATGTCTGGCTTTTATCAACTCATTATAGTACCTTTACTTTGATGCATGGAAACAAATGTTATTTTTTATTGTTTCATGTCTTTATATTCCTGTCAGTTTAGGTAGATGAGGTTGAAATATGAAAGGTAGTAGGATTCAAGATGTCAGCACAATACTGGATATACAGTAGCAATCCTGATAATCACCTCTATGCATAGAAATGTAATCAATGATTATCCAGCTCACATCTATATTGTATACACAATCTGAGAGTAATCAATGATTATATAGTTAACCTGTACATGGTAATCATGACTGGAGTGTAATCAATGATTACATAGCTGACCTCTATATTTTATACACAATTTAAAGGTAAACATTTACTACATGATATAAATGTTATTAATAATTACAGTGCTCAAATCTACATCATATACATGACTGGAGTGTAATCAAAGAATACACAACTCACCTCTACATTGTAAACATGATCAGAGTGTAATCAATAATTAAACAGCTCACCTCTACACAGTATACATGATTTAAGTGTAAACAATGATTATAGAGCTCACCTCTACATGATATACATGATTTAAGTGTAAAAAGTTTTTTAGAAAGCTCACCTCTACATGGTATAACTGATTTAAGTGTAAACAATGATTAGAGAGCTTACTTCTACATGGTATAATTGATTTAAGTGTAAACAATGATTAGAGAGAGCTTACTTCTACATGGTATAATTGATTTAAGTGTAAACAATGATTAGAGTGCTCACCTCTACATGGTATAACTGATCAGTCTAATCAATAATTACACAGCCCATCTCTAAATGGTATACATGATGTATGCATAAGCAATGAATACATAGCTCACCTATACAAGGTATACTCAATCTAAGTGTAATCAATGATTATAGAGCTCACATGTGCATGAGATACTTGATCTAAGTGTAAGCAATAATAGAGCTCACATGTACATGATATACTTGATCTAGGTGTAATCAATGATTATGAGCTCACATGTACATATCTTGATTTAGTGTAATCAATGATTATTGAGCTCATATGTACATGATATACTTGATCTAAGTGTAATCAATGATTATAGAGCTCACATGTACATTATATACTTATCTAAGTGTAATCAATGATAATAGAGCTCATATGTACATGATATACTTGATCGAGTGTAATCAATGAGCTCACATGTACATGATATACTTGATCTAAGTGTAATCAATTATAGAGCTCATATGTACATGATATACTTGATCTAGTGTAATCAATGATTATAGAGCTCACATGTACATGATATACTTATCTAAGTGTAATCAATGATTATAGAGCTCATATGTACATGATATACTTGATCGAGTGTAATCAATGAGCTCACATGTACATGATATACTTGATCTAAGTGTAATCAATGATTATAGAGCTCACATCTGCATGATATACTTGATTTAGTGTAATCAATGATTAAAGAGTTCACATGTACATGATATACTTATCTAAGTGTAATCAATGATAATAGAGCTCACATTCACATTATATACTTATCTAAGTGTAATCAAATGATTATAGAGCTCACATGTACATGATATACTTGATCTAAGTGTAATCAATGATTATAGAGCTCACATGTACATGATATACTTGATCTAAGTGTAATCAATAATAGAGCTCACATGTACATGATATACTTATCTAAGTGTAATCAATGATTATAGAGCTCATATGTACATGATATACTTGATCGAGTGTAATCAATGAGCTCACATGTACATGATATACTTGATCTAAGTATAATCAATTATAGAGCTCATATGTACATGATATACTTGATCTAAGTGTAATCAATGATTATAGAGCTCACATTTGCATGATATACTTGATTTAGTGTAATTAATGATTAAAGAGTTCACATGTACATGATATACTTATCTAGGTGTAATCAATGATTATAGAGATCACATGTACATGATAAACTTTATCCAAGTGTAATCAATGATTATAGAGCTCACATGTACATGATATACTTTATCTAAGTGTAATCAACGATTATAGAGCTCACATGTACATGATATACTTAATCTAAGTATAATCAATGATTATAGAGCTCATATGTACATGATATACTTGATCTAAGTGTAATCAATTATAGAGCTCATATGTACATGATATACTTGATCGAGTGTAATCAATGAGCTCACATGTGCATGATATACTTGATCTAAGTGTAATCAATGATAATAGAGCTCACATTTACATTATATACTTATCTAAGTGTAATCAATGATTATAGAGATCACATGTACATGATAAACTTGATCTAAGTGTAATCAATGATTATAGAGCTCAAATGTACATGATATACTTTATCTAAGTGTAATCAACGATTATAGAGCTCACATGTACATGATATACTTGATCTAAGTGTAATCAATGATTATAGAGCTCATATGTACATGATATACTTAATCTAAGTATAATCAATGATTATAGAGCTCACATGTACATGATATACTTGATCTAAGTGTAATCAATGATTATAGAGCTCACATGTACATGATATACTTGATCTAAGTGTAATCAATGATTATAGAGCTCACATGTACATGATATACTTGATCTAAGTGTAATCAATGATTCTAGAGCTCACATTTGCATGATATACTTGATCTAATTGTAATCAATGATTATAGAGCTCATATGTACATGATATACTTGATCTAGTATAGTCAATGATTATAGAGCTCACATGTACATGATATATTTGATACAAGTGTAATCAATGATTATAGAGTGCACATGTACATGATATACTTGATCTATGTGTAATCAATGATTATAGCGCTCACATGTACATGATATACTTTTCTAAGTGTAATCAATGATTATAGCGATCACATGTACATGATATACTTTATCTAAGTGTAATCAACGATTATAGAGCTCACATGTACATGATATACTTGATCTAAGTGTAATCAATGATTATAGAGCTCATATGTACATGATATACTTAATCTAAGTATAATCAATGATTATAGAGCTCACATGTACATGATATACTTGATTTAGTGTAATCAATGATTATTGAGCTCATATGTACATGATATACTCGATCTAAGTGTAATCAATGATTATAGAGCTCACATGTACATGATATACTTGATCGAGTGTAATCAATGATTATAGAGCTCAGATGTACATGATATACTTGATCTAAGTGTAATCAATGATTAGAGTTCACATGTACATGATATACTTATCTAAGTGTAATCAATGACAATAGAGCTCACATTTACATTATATACTTATCTAAGTATAATCAATGATTATAGAGCTCATATGTACATGATATACTTGCGAGTGTAGTCAATGATTATAGAGCTCACATGGACATGATATACTTATCTAAGTGTATTCAATGATTATAGAGATCACATGTACATGATATACTTGATCAATGTGTAATCAATGATTTTAGCGCTCACATGTACATGATATACTTATCTAAGTGTAATCAATGATTATGAGCTCAAATATACATGATATACTTAATCTAAGTGTAATCAATGATTATGAGCTAACATGTACATGATATATTTATCTAAGTGTAATCAATGATTATAGAGCTCATATGTACATGACATACTTGATCTAGTGTAAATCAATGATTATAGAGCTCACATTTACATGATATACTTGATTTAGTGTAATCAATGATTATAGAGCTCAAATGTACATGATATACTCGATCTAGTGTAATCAATGATTATAGAGCTGACATGTACATGATATACTTGATCTAAGTGTAATCAATGATTATAGAGCTCACATGTACATGATATACTTGAATGGGTTTAATCAATGATTGTAGAGCTCACATGTACATGATATACTTGATCTAGTGTAATCAATGATTATAGAGCTCACATGTACATGATATACTTGATCTAAGTGTAATCAATGATTATAGAGCTCACATGTACATGATATACTTAATCTAAGTGTAATCAATGATTATAGAGCTCACATGTACATGATATATTTGAGCTAAGTGTAAACAAAGATTATAGAGCTCATATTTACATGATATACTTGATCTAAGTGTAATCAATGATTATAGAGCTCTCATGTACATGATATACTTGATCTAGTGTAATCAATGATTATAGAGCTCATATGTACATGATATACTTGATCTAAGTGTAATCAATGATTATAGAGCTCACATGTACATGATATACTTAATTTAAGTGTAATCAATGATTATAGAACTCACATGTACATGATATACTTGATCTAAATGTAATCAATGATTATAGAGCTCACATGTACATGATATACTTGATCTAAGTGTAATCAATGATTATAGAGCTCTCATGTACATGATATACTTGATCTAGTGTAATCAATGATTATAGAGCTCATATGTACATGATATACTTGATCGAGTGTAATCAATGATTATAGAGCTCATATGTACATGATATACTTGATCGAGTGTAATCAATGAGCTCACATATACATGATATACTTAATCTAAGTGTAATCAATTATAGAGCTCATATGTACATGATATACTTAGTTTAGTGTAATTAATGATTATAGAGCTCACATGTACATGATATACTTGATCGAGTCTAATTAATGAGCTCACATGTACATGATATACTTGATCTAAGTGTTATCAATGATTATAGAGCTCACATGTACATGATATACTTAATTTAAGTGTAATCAATGATTATAGAACTCACATGTACATGATATACTTGATCTAAATGTAATCAATGATTATTGAGCTCACATATATATGATATACTTGATCTAAGTGTAATCAATGATTATAGAGCTCTCATGTACATGATATACTTGATCTAGTGTAATCAATGATTATAGAGCTCATATGTACATGATATACTTATCTAAGTGTAATCAATGATTATAGAGCTCATATGTACATGATATACTTGATCGAGTGTAATCAATGAGCTCACATATACATGATATACTTAATCTAAGTGTAATCAATTATAGAGCTCATATGTACATGATATACTTGATCTAATTGTAATCAGTGATTATAGAGCTCATATGTACATGATATACTTAGTTTAGTGTAATTAATGATTATAGAGCTCACATGCACATGATATACTTGATATAAGTGTAATCAATTATAGAGCTCATATGTACATGATATACTTGATCTAAGTGTAATCAGTGATTATAGAGCTCATATGTACGTGATATACTTAGTTTAGTGTAATTAATGATTATAGAGCTCACATGTACATGATATACTTGATATAAGTGTAATCAATGATTATAGAGCTCATATGTACATTGTTACGGGGTAGTTATACCCTTGAGTGTTACAAGATTTAATTATTTTTATACCCTTTTATGGTTTTAGTTATAAGAAAATGGGGTGGGGTGTTTCCAATATTTATTTAGGTATGACACCCACCCAGGCTCGATTATGGTTCAGAAGTTAAGTAGGCGAATATGGTTCTGAGCCCCCTGTCAGCAATGCCGACAGTTAAATACAAAAGTACTAGAGGGTGAAATTAAACAGTTAAATACAAAAGTACAAAGGGGTGAATTAAATAAAAACAATTTAATTAATAATAAAATTTCATTATGCGAGCTTCCCAATCGCTCGACCCTTTTGTGCCTATTTCATCATCTGAATCAGTGAGAATTTCGCCCTGTCCTTGGTTCTACTCATCTGTCTCTCTAAATTTCTCCTGCACTCCTCCTTCAACATTGCTCTCCACTTCTACTTCTCCTTTACTCCTTCGAATTTCTTCTCCACCTCCACTTCCCTTTCCGTCGACTTCCTCGTCGAACCGTCGACTCCAATCCGTCGACCCTGACTGTACCGACAGTCTTACTTCAGTCTTCTCTCTCAGACTCTCCTTCTAACTGAGGTTGTCCCACCCGGAAAGCTTCCTTCTTGAAGCTTTTTGTTCGCAATCTTTTCCCTGCGATTCACGCCAAATTTACGAGTGCGTATCTCGGGGTAGCCTTAATCGTTCAATCACCTAGTAATCTGCCTCGGTCTACTAAATAATTCTGGGATGGAGTCAGTTTGATATCCTCGAAACTTTGAGGTATGCCCACCCACTAGCTTAATTCTGATTGGATGCGGTGGACTAATCATTCCAAAGTTGTAAATCAGCGGAACTGTCAATATAAGTTGCCTACCATTTTATTACAAATGGCTCTTTTGATGTCCTACTAAAGGATTAGCACCCAGGTGTAATTTACGATGCCCTGTTCTGCACAAAGAACTTTTTGGCGACTACGTCTCGCTTGGCTTCTTGCTCTCGCGTTTGTCCACAGATCAAACACCGGATTAGTGTCAGTTGGATAAACATCCGTCCACCATGGTAGACCGTGGCATACATGATATACTTGATCTAAGTGTAATCAATGATTATATAGTTCACATGTACATGATATACTTGATCTAAGTGTAATCAATGATTACAGAGCTCATATGTGCATGATATACTTGATCTAAGTGTAATCAATGATTATGTTATTTATTATTTACATAGACTAGTTAAACCATATGTTGGGTCAGTGTTACATCGGCCACCAAATGGGCTGTTTCTTAACAATTTTAGTTTTGCAGAAATTTCACTGATAATTCCTTCGATCACAGGTTTAAGACAATTATTGAAGAAATGTGAACAATATGCAATATAGAATGATATCATCTATAATACACAAAAATCGATATGCATGGTCTTTCAGCCAACTTCTTTTAAATTATCATCACTTTCTTCAGTACATCTTAACAGCAATGCTCTTATGTATGTCGACAGTTATATGTATTTGGGCCATATTTTGAAATCCAATCAGTCAGATAATGAAGATATGATGAGACATTATCGATATTTGTGTACTCAAATAAACATGCTTCTATGCAAATTTAAGCCTTGTTCATTGAGTATCAAAATTAGATTATTCAGATCTTATTGCTGCACTATGTATTGTGCTCCACTGTGAACAAAATTTAGTGAAAGTGTGAAAAAAACCTAGTAATTGGTTATAATAATAGTCTTCGCTTTCTATTAGGTCTTTCTAGATGGAATAGTTCCTCCAACATGTTTGTAAATTAAAATGTATTCAGTTTTGAGGAAGTACTGAAAAAGAATGTATTCTCAATGATAACAAGACCATCTAATAGTGAGAACTGTATAATGAAATCACTTTGGAACAATGACGTTTATTTAAATTCTCATACTATTAGTAGATGGAACAATTTACTCTTTAAATGTGCCACTTATTTTCATTTTTAACAATGCAGGGCACTTTTAATTTTTGTAGATGTAACTGTAGACTTGTACATATATTATGTTCTTTTATGTTTACAATGTTTTACTTTATAACTGTATTTAGATACATGGACTATGCAGTCTGAAATTAAGAATTCTTATCTTCTTATCTTATAGAGCTCATATGTACATGATATACTTGATTTAGTGTAATCAATGATTATAGAGCTCACATGTACATGATTTACTTGATCTAAGTGTAATCAATGATCATAGAGCTCACATGTACATGATATACTTGATCTAAGTGTAATCAATGATTATAGAGCTCACATGTACATGATATACTTGATCTAAGTGTAATCAATGATTATAGAGCTCACATGTACATGATATACTTGATCAAGTGTAATCAATGATTATTGAGCTCATATGTACATGATATACTTAATCGAAGTGTAATCAATGATTATAGAGCTCATATGTACATGAAATACTTGATCAAGTGTAAGCAATGATTATAGAGGTCATATGTACATGATATACTTGATGTGGTGTTGTCATTAAAACACTTCCTACAATATGTAGTTCATCCTGAATGAAAATGATACTGATCTAGCAATTAAAATGGCTGCCTTGACAACCAAGTTGAAAATTCTCTACTGGCTACATTTCCTGAATGGAAGGTTGAATGCACAATTGATTTTTGTTCGAACACTACAGTAAAATGCTGATTAGTTTACCTTCAACTTGACAACTATGGTGGCTGAATAAAAAATCTTGTTACCAGTAATCCTCTTGAAAGAATGGTGCATTGACATGAGTTTTCACTCTTACAATATGAAACTGATTCTAAATGAAAATGGTAAATAACTGACCACCAACCTGTCTGAACTAATTTGAAAAGTGTAATCAATGATTATAAGCCAGACCTTCATTACCTTTGCTTAAAGTCCAAGGTCATTGCTTATGTTTATGGCACTTCACTGAGCAAACATTGTTCTACATGCACAAATGAATTCTGACCAAACTTTGTATTTTCTTCTTGTTAATAAACAAGCCAACAGCACTTTGACACCGATTTCAAGGTCAAATGTTTTAACATAGTTTTTGTTATCTTGTATGCCTTCTGTACAAGAAACCACAAAAAAAAGTATGAATAATTTTATAATAAAGTTAAGCCAGTTTATTGATATATATGTATATCTGAATACCTTGAACTATAACAGTTCAATATGGGGGTAGGAGGTGATTGATTCAACCAAATATAGCATGCGAGTATATCTTGGCATGCATTGGCTGAGTTCAGTATTCTTGTATCCATGATATCAGATTGTGATTAAAGATTTTTGTACATGTGTTAACTCAAAATATATAACATAAGATTTTTTTGTCACTATATTTTCTATGATGGAGTTTCTTAAAAATATTGAGATAATTTCAATACCTGTCAATTAAATGAGATAAACAGTTACTAACAAAATCTTATGTATTCCTACAAATTATTTCACACAGCATGGCATTAATCTCTTTTTGAGGCAGTTTTTTTTAGCCCACCTGTTTACATAGACACGTAGGTAGTTTGACAGCTGAAACAAAGGTTACACAGAATGAGGTGTCTCACTGTAACTGATTTGCTTAAAACCTAGAATCCTAAAACTAATGCTAGATCTAGGGTAGTGTTATTCATGTCTTACCACTTGTAAATATAAATAAGAAAACCTAGACTCGTAAAATTAATGCCAGATCCAACCCATTTTTTGCCATTTGCTAATGTAAAACAATTAAACCTAGAATCCTATCACTGGTACTAGATTCAGATAAGTAATACCCATTATTATGCCATTTGCTAATATACAGTGAATAAAAGATAATAAATGATAAGTGTACCGGTTTTCAGAACAAAAGTATGCAAAAAAATACTTTTATCAGAAATATAATTTAGCTCTTGTTCCCTTTGCAAGCAGAAACATCCAAGAACATAAGAAAACTTATTCATAAAAATATAGTATACATTTTATTATGTGTCAATTTATGCAAAATGTATGACAGAATGAGGTGTCCCACTTGCACCCCAGGCTGTGATATGACCTCACTATAACTGACTGTCTTAACAACCTAGAATCCTACCACTGATGCCAGATGTAGGGAAGTGATGCTCCATGTCCCACCATTTGCTAATGTAAATGAGAAAATAAAGGATCCTAGCACTGATTCCAGATCCAGGGAAGTGATGCTCCATGTATTACCATTTGCTAATCTATAACTTGTTTCCTTTGCAAGCATAAAAAAACATCCAAAAACAAATAAAAACTTTGTGATAAAAATATACCACTTTTTTTATTAAGTGTCAATTTATGTGACAATGTTTTAATTTTAATGGATCATAATAAAATTGTATCAAAAGATAAATGATAATGATGATGATGAATCTCAGCCATGCAATTTGGAACAAATTTTCTATTCTAGGTAATGGATTTTATCCCCTTCTGTGTGTCTTGTTATAAGGGATTATTGGTCACAATCCAGTTTTTGGTGAACAATCGGTCATGAATTAGATAATCTCTGGGGTGTACATATCAGGTAAAAATAGTGGTATTAAAGAATAAAATGAAAGATGACAACATAGATTAAAGAACAATTAAATGAAATGAGGTGCAAAAAATAAATGTAGATATCTAAATTAATGATTGCTGGGCAGTCTTTAAACTTATTACACCATTCCTCTTGTGAACTAAGAGGTTACAGAACTGTCCAAACACACAACTAAACATTTGCTTACATTAAAAAGCTAGAAAACATAATATTATTTCTTACTAGTGACTTCTCTAAATCAATGTTTTTAAATGATTTGTTTGTTTGAATGGTACTTTTAAGACATTATTGGTTATATCATGCAAAGTAAATGGAAGGTGAGTGTCGTTTGTAAGCATTCTTCGGGCTTAAGATTTTTTAAGAGAACATTAAATTTTTAAAAACCTATCATTTAAACCCACCATTGTATATTTTTTTTTACTTTTATTTTGTGTACTCCATAAGGACTGTTCCACTTAAACAAACAATACCCATGGACGGCATCTTTTTTTAAAAAAAAAAAATAATTCCATGGTACTCAAATTACTCAATGTGCTTATGTAACAATTCTAAATTGTATGCATGGGTGATGACACCAATTTTCAAAGTGGCTTTCCTGTATCCCAAATACACTTTACTGGAACAGCCCTAACCTAAATGCCTTTAATTATTTATTTTAAAAAATTGCAGAAGAGTTTGGTAAACTAATGACCAAATTATTTATCTTCAATAAAGCAAGTCATTTTGTAATACATATTCTTCCAAAAGGGGTAAGATATGTTTCTGGCTGCTGTTTTTTGTCTTTTCACCTTTTAATATAATTTAACTGAGCATCCTGATTTAAATTTTTTATCTAATTTATCTAATAAATTTAAATTAGTAGAAAATATAATCCCTTATATTTTAAAAGAATTTTCTATTATAAATTATATTCTAGAAACCAATGCCAATTTCTGTTGTTCGAATTTTGTATAAATGTCACATTCTACATTAAAGTCAGAGATTGTAGCATGAAATTTGAATTTAATCAATTGTCTTTCTTGTATTGCCAAAAATTGTCACTTGTTATTTATCTTAATTTATCTCTAATTTATCCTTTTAAAATGCTAGTCTTAAAATCAATTTTTTATGTGACATCCCATACTTGAGTGAAACATTTCACAGCAGTTTTGAAATCAAATTCCAAAATAATGGAAATAGAAGAATTTAGAGACAACTGGGAGATTAAAGATAATTAACAATTAAATTTAGCTTCAACTGGCAAATAACAACACATCCATCTGCTCTAAACTCCAACTTTTCTTATATTAATACTAGGGTTACAAGTATGGTTTCTTTATGTGTTAAACTAAAGCTACATAAAATTAAATGAATTTAACCTAAAGTCTGCTATGATGGAGAAAAAAACAATCAGTCAGCCCACATGAAATCAACAAGCCATTTAGACCTAAGGCCTGTGTGTGTATAATTATTAGTTTCTAAATTATCAACACAAATACAAAGTGGAAAGTAACATCAAGGAAAACATCAATCTTCGGAATATCACAAATTTTCACACTTAAGCTAATCCTTAAATCCATTAGGGCCATTATGAGTTTTAAATCTCACTTATAGCAAGTACAGTACAAGATATATTAACACATTAAAATACCAACTTTCTTCCGTAACATATGTATTAAGAAAAATGTTGAAATAAACCAACAAAATAAAACAAACAATACACTGTTCTGAACAAATATGTTAATTATTCTTGTTTTAATTATTTTTACCAAACATGTGGCAAACTATGCCAAAAAAAGAAAAATGGACCTGTCAAGGAAGATCAACTAGTTGAGATGAAATCTGCAATTTAGTTGACCTGCTGTATAAAAAAAAAATTCAAATGAAGGAGAAATAAAGAGCAATTGGCCAAAACTAAGTTACCATTTCTAAAAATGTACAAGACATCTATAGCATATTGACATTTACTGTCTTCTACTGTAAAGAAGATTTAGACTTTATAAATTATGTAAAAATGGCAAAGGAGTAATTGACATTTACTGAAAAGAATGTACATATTTATGAATTTTGTTAGATTTGTTTTGAATTATGTACCAGTATACTCAACATTTTGTAACTGTCCTCTGCCATTTCTGTCACTGCTTGAAAAAAGACCTCATATACTGCTTTCAAGCCTATGGTTGTTTATAAGTCATAATAACCTGACTGACATCACAGTTTTGATGATGTGTCATCACAAGTAGCAACAAAATCAACAGTATGAGGCTATCAAAATAAAATGAGTTTTTTTAATTTCCAAGATTGCAGCAATAATATTCTTCTCACATCTAGTATGATATTCATTTGCCAAAAGGTTTTGGAAGTATCACTACCTTTACCTAGAAGTCTCTTTCACAGAGTCAAACTGTTCAGACTCACAGATAAGGATTATACAAGCAGTAATTTGATGATTTAGCTTATAAAGGCAATACACAAACTTCCAGCATAGCAAGATAAACTTTTGGCATAAAACTATTCAAATGTTTAAGCTGAATACAGCAAACTATATAAGCAGGTAACACATCACATTCACTCTGTCGTACAAGTGATACCTTCACAGTATGCCTCACCATTTACAGGCTGGGCAATAAAACTGAATTATATGAAATGAGAAATGACAAAATTTTGACTAAACATGGTGTCTTACATAACTTCTCAAAATGAGAATATGAAATTTCAGAATTTCATAAAAGATGTTTCATTGAGGTTTTGTCTAAATAGTTGTACATATTATAAGTGAGGGTTGTTTCATCAAGCGATCCATGTTATAAGTGAGTGAAGTATCGTCAAGACTGAAATATATGGACTAATACTGCTGAAAAATGTTTTAATTATACACCAGCAAATCTGGTCCACACTGTTCATTTAAAATCTAAAGTGGAATGAACGCCATACAGCTCAACTTGCCAGCAAACGTGATCTACACTGTTCCCTTTGTACTTTAAGTGGAATAGAACTTAACCTGCCGACGTATAATTATAACAGTAGATCTGGTCTTCTCTGTTTGCATCCAAGTGTACAGGATACACATCTTTGAGATACCTGTCTAAGTTGTTTTCAACTCTTCTATGGATTTTCAAGATTATATTTATATACTGATTTCTAAAAATCCACAATATATGACATATTTTTCTAATGATAATACGAGGGAGCATGCCAAATATAATTTTCACAAAGTGGGGATGGGATTATTTTCTGATGTGACATCATATCCAAGTCAAATTATTGAAAATTGTGTTCGCTATTCATCATAGCCATTCATTTAAACCACATTATTTACCTTTAATATATAGGATGTACTAGCTTCATAGAGAAATTTATTAAAATAGTCTCTCATATTCTATTATGACTTATGCTAAAAGTCTATTCTATTATGACTTATGCTAAAAGTCTTACCTGCACAGGTAATATTTATTTGAATATTATATTTATTGGAATATTTATTTGAAATAACACTCCACCATGGACAAACAGTCTCAGTTTTAGTTGTATTTATATTACTTTTCATTATTATTTATATTATTTTGAATTTAAATCATTGGAGTGCATTATAATTTTGAAATCTAATTGATATGAGGCTTTGGTACTGAATATCACTAAAAAAGATTGGTTCATTTCTTCAATTACAAAGATTTCCACTTAACCAGAACTGGACTAAAGTCAAGAAAGCACAGTGCTCTCAATGTTATTACACCTAGTGGTTCTGGTTATCACTCTGACTTTCCTGATAAGAATATTTTTTTATTATTCTTTGGATACAGCTTAGATGATGTTATTAATAGAATTGATGAACAGTATTCCAAATTTTAGCTAGCAATCATCAGGTGCAAAATAATACAGGATTGCTCTGACACATAACTGTTCTGCACTAAAACTGACAATTATTTCATTCACATTTAATAGCAATGGCAGAATTTAAAACAATTCATTTTTAATAAATTCTTGACAGCTGATTTTTTTAAATGAAATCTTATGAGTATGATCTATTAGAGCAATTAAACATCACTTTAAAAATCATTATCTGTAACTAGCTTTTGAATTATGTATTTTTATCATTTTCATACTGCTGGGACTATAAACAAATATGAAAAGTGATGACTTATATAAAACAAAGTTTGAAGACATTTTTCCACACTACAGGGTGAATGCTAAGGTGCATATTTTGTGAGCCCCTCCACCCCCATCTGCTTCAAGTTTTTCAAAGTGGGGTTGGTTGGGTATGATTACATTTGAGCAAAGGATTATCATCTGGGAAATACAGTAATCGTGCTAAATAGAAAGAAAAAAACCCCAAGAACAATCCATGTCATGACTTACAACTATGAGCATAAGATCATACAATTGCTGATTATATATAACATTATGTTGCATAAATTCTAAAACATCAACATTTAAACTTTTTGTAAAAATGAATTTTACAAATCAACATATATAGTGCTTGCAGATAAAATAAATAAATAGCAGAAGGTTCAAATATCAAAGTACTAAAATTTGGTGTAACAATTTTCACAATTATGTCTACAGTCAGTCAGTTTGGTTAACAGTTACTGGAGATCTCAGCTCATAACGAAGTCAGATCATAACAAAGTCAACTAACAAGTTTAATTAAGAAATCTCCCCAGGACATTTTCAGCCCATTACAGAGTCTACCCTCAACAAAGTCAGCCTTATTATTTTTTTTAACTAATTAATCATTAATGATTTTGCAAACTTTACTGGTTTGATTAACCATGAGGAGAACAGTTACTTTCTTGTGTAAAAACCAAAATTAAAAATGAATCAGCATTGATCTTTGTATCAATCGATAAACATAGAGACCCCCAATTAAATTATCATATCAATGCATCTGTAGGTATGGATCATTGTGTGGAGTGTTCAAGAGTAGTAACTGGAAAATAGCATACACATGCATATAGTTCCTTTATCTCATGGCAACAAAGAGTTTGTAATACATGTATGTTACAATCATTTTTTTGGTCCTCAAATTTTGTTCACAATGACAGTTACAACATGTTTTGTTCCTTGATTTTTTTTCAGAATTGAAAATGCAGACAAAATTATTTTAAAGCCTACTTGAAATTAAGCCTTTGATCAGACAGGATTTTAATCTTTTGTCTTTGTTTTATTAATTTAATGACAATTAGTAATAACTCGTCTAAGAAATCTATGTCTAAACACTGCACATCAGTGTAACTTCTATAAACCATTTATTAAACATTTTGATCAGTTATATTCTATAATAAAACATCAGTTCATATATTTTGATAGGATTATCACCTGGTGCAACATTAACAAAGTGGAACAAATCAATACAGTAATAAATGCAATTTTCCTTGTTAATGTTAAAAATATAAAGTTTGCTAAACCTTTTCTTGGTTATTCAATGAATTATATCAAGTTAAGAAGGAAAATTCTAATAATGTCTTCTGTGTCCTTTACTGTTCATTCTAACTTATTACACTAAGGAATCCTTACTGGTGTTTATACAATTCTTTTGTATTATATTTTAAAGATTTCTCAAACAGTATACCATCAAAAAGTGAAAGATGGCACTGCTATTTTCTTTGTCTGCAGCAAGTGCTGAGGCACTCCAGAAGAAAGTGAGATGTCAAGTATATTCTCCCTGAGCATACTGTTCAATGTATCCTCTATATGGAATTTTCCACATGTGAAAGGAAACTGATCCATAGTCATGTAGGTGTTTGGAAGGGACCTGATCCACGGTCATGTTGTCGTGTGAAAGGGACCTAATCCATTGATCATGTTGGCATGTGAAAGAGACCTGATACATGGTCATGTAGGCGTGTGGAAGGGACCTAATCTATGGTTATGTTGGCATGTGGAAGGGACCTAATCCATGGTCATGTAGGCATGTGGAAGGGACCTTATCCATGGTCATGTTGGCATGTGGAAGGGACCTGATTCATGGTCATGTTGGTATGTGGAAGGAACCTAATTGATGGTTAAGTTGACGTGTGGAAGGGACCTGATCCATGGTCATGTAAGTGTTTGGAAAGGAACAAATCCATGGTCATGTAGGCATGTGGAAGGGACCCGATTCATGGCCATGTTGGCATGTGGAAGGGACCTAATCCATGGTCATGTTGGCATGTGGAAGGGACCTGATCCATGGTAATGTAGGTGTTTGGTAGGAACCTGATCCATGGTCATGTAGAAGGGATCTAATCCATGTTCATGTTGGCGTGTGGAAGGGACCTGATCCATGGTAATGTAGGTGTTTGGTAGGGACCTGATCTATGATCATGTAGGCGTGTGGAAGGGACCTGATCCATGGTCATGTAGGCCTGTGGAAGGGAACCGATCCATGGTCATGTAGGCATGTGGAAGGGACCTGATCCATGGTCATATAGGTGTGTGGAAGGGACCTGATCCATGGTCATATAGGTGTGTGGAAGGGACCTGATCCATTGTCATGCAGGCATTCGGAAGGGACCTGATCCATGGTCATGTAGACACAATTGCCAAGATTAAATTATTACTTGTCCTTAATACAAATCAATTCAATCCTGACTGTTGAATGCTTGGCACCTTAAATGTCATCAAAACAACTTCCAGACAAAATTTTATAAAGTTTTAATCCTATAGACTTTACTGTCACTAAACTGGGTAAAGAATAGAGGATGTGAAACATTTACTGCTGATAATAAGTTTATATAAATAAAATATTTAATTACAGTAAGTGTTGAGAAAAGGACTAATACAGGGCAAAGATAGACTAAAATAAATACACAAGAATTATAACATGTTTTGCTTTGTCTGTGTTTATCTCTAATTAAAAAAAATTACCTATTTAACTCAATTAGCAATGAAGCCTTAGAAGGACAAATGTTTTAAACTTAAAATACTGGAAAATATTTGCTGTTCATACAAAATTTATGATATATGGTTTTAAAATGTTGATTATACAGTAAATAAGTTAATTAAACTGGGATTATGATATCCCCCCCCTACATTTCTATTGCAAGACAAGTAACCACTCAAAGAAATAGGAAATTTTTTAAAAAAATTAAATGATTGTTAAAAAAAAAAATACATTCACATTACTATTATATAAATTGTTGACCAATAGGCCAAATATGTACTGGGCAGAGTATTTTTATTGGTTGATTTGGATGGACTGAGTTCGTTATGGGCAGAGAATCAGCTTTACAATGGGCTGAGTAGTTCTGGAATCTGTGAAGCAATTGCCACAATGATGTCCAAATAAGAGAAATTCTTTGTAGCAATTGCTACAATGAAGCCTAAAGACTGGCCGAGTCATGTCTAAGAAAGACATTTTAAAGTGTTTTTTTTAATATCTGCATCACATGCATTCTTCAAATTTGTGCAATAAATTACTTTAAGATTATTTGCACTGTGTTAACTCCTGATAATCTATGTCACCAAGTTGCAATACTGTTATTCATATCTGTTTTGCTGAGGATGACAATATGGAGAAAGTTGTCTGGATGACTTAGATGTTGGGAAAGCCAAAGAAGAGTTGCATCCAAGGCTGGCTCCACCCCTTGGATAACCACTCGTAAATTACCACAGACCACTACAATTAGAAAATCAGATTAATTACTACATGTTTAATGACAAAGACCATTAAAATAAGAGCTAAGATCATATGGCAGGATTACTATGGATAAAGGCAACAACCTGTGTATAAATTAAGCACCATAACAGACCTACCTGTACAACATAACATACTGGCTGAACTGAGTCTATGGCATTTGCCTGAATTCATAAGACATAGCAATTATTTGCAACAGTTGAGAAATATTACTTATTTAGTAATCCCATAGTAAGATTGTGACAAATCCAGTCAAAATTTACTACCTTAATAATATACCTAGAAAGTGATATTTTGAAAATAAATCCAGTCAAAATTTACCATCTTTAATATTTTTCCAATTCAAAGTGCATAAAGATATAGCAGCTACAATTTACCATCTTAAACATCATAGCTTGATCTGCAGTTCCTAAGAAAAAACCAATATTGAAACTCAAAATTTTTATTTTAAAAAATCACAAAATTTTACATCTGGCAAAAATACCATCTATTGAGACAAAATGAACATATATACAAAGTACAGCAGAGTGTGCATTACTAGAGGGTATTCATTACTACAGTAAGGTATGCACTACTACAGTATGGTATGCATTACTACAGTTGGGTATGAATTATTACAGTAGGGTATTTTTTATTACAGTAGGGTTGTATGCTTCCCATTCTAAATAGAAATGCACAGACACAGGATAAACTGTGACAGGATCTAGGCCTATGCTGTATACTTTCCAGGATCTATGTCTACACTGTATGCTTCACATGATAAATAGAAATGCACAGACCCAGGATAAACTGACAGGGTCTAGGTCTATGCTGTATACTTCCCAGCATCTAGGTTTACGCTATATACTTCTCATTATAAATAGAAATGCACAGACATAGCATAAACTGTGACAGGATCTAGGCCTATGCTGTATACTTCCCAGGATCTATGTCTACACTGTATGCTTCACAAGATAAATAGAAATGCACAGATCTAATCCATGTTCAGGGTCTAGGTCTATGCTGTATACTTCCCAGGATCTAGGTTTACGCTGTATACTTCTCATTATAAACAGAAATGCACAGACATAGGATAAACTGTGACATGATCTAGGTCTATGCTGTATGCTTCCCATTGTAAATAAAAATGCATAGATACAGGATAAACTGTTACAGGATCTAGATCTATGCTGTATGCTTACTAATTACGAAATGAACAACAGTATAGACACCAATTTCTAGTACATCATGTAATGGTAGTGTGGGGCCCATGCTGATCTCAGTTGGGCATATGCAATAAAGGTACAGTAATATATATATATATATATATATATATATATATATATATATATATATATATATATATATATATATATATATTCCTAAAATTCCTGAATAAGTGGTTTCATAAAACATCAAACATGAGGCAAAGAAAAGTAATTATTAACAAATCTTGCGAAATCCAATTATTAACCAAAGAAATCTATAACATGCTGTGACAATGTGACCATCTCAAATGCTAAATACCATCTTAGGCCTACTCACACTAATTAACATAATCAATGGAAGGCCTACTAACACTGATTAATATCATTAACTGAAGGCCTACTCACACTAATAAACATCAAATGAAGACCTACCCTTACTAATTACACCACTCCCTGGATAACTCGCGAACTCGCTTATAACGCAGTGTCCGGCATGGCTCCCAATTTTTTTCAAAGAAAATATATTTTAAAATGTGTTGAACGTGAAAAAAGTTGTGATAAGAAATGGTAAATTAAACCTTGATATATAACTCATTTTTATCATCGAAAATGGTGATTATTGCCCGTAAAGATAGAATCCATATTGTGAAATTTGTAATTTCTAAAAAGTTATCACATGTTTATTTTTAATAGAGAAATAGTTGTTAATACACTGTAAATTGTAAATAAACAGCGCTCAATGAAAAATTCTGGTAAATGCTAACATGTGGCAACAGAGAATGAAATAGACACTAATTATAAATGTCTTGCTAGGTGAAATTCACATTATAATCCTTTAATTTTGTCTCAATCCTATAATGGCAACATACAGTTCATATTCTCTTATATGAAAACATGAAAAGAGTCAGTCAACCATCACACTGAAACCATGCCCGCTTTGTTTTGATCAACAGCATGGGGAAGTGTTTGTTACAATAAAAGAATCAATTTAAAGAGACCGGTGTTGTTTTATCACTTTGAATATGTATTTTGTATCAAATCAAACAAGGTAAGTTCAATAAAAGAAAGTTCAAAGGCATGCCAATAGGAGCATACGTTCTTGTATTCATTACCGTTATCAAATTTAATTTTACTTCACCAATTGAAAATGTTTTCACATTTTATGTGTTAAGATCATTAAAGTATATAATATCAGTAATGTATCTAGGGTTGTCATCGGGTACCCAGTTACCCGACCGCATAGAAAAACCCGGGTATTGAAACATAAACGCGGGTACCCGTAAAAAAAAAATTTGCCACACTCGCCTGTGTGAAAGCTATGGCTATAATTAGAAATCAGATCTCTGCTTAATATAAATAAATACGTCGGACCATCTGTTTTGATTAATAAAATTCATTGGCGTTGTGCAACCGGACCATCCATTATCCCCGAGGCATTATATACCAAGGTTAAAACATTTGTTCTACAGGTAATAAACCTCTTTGTAGACGATACCTATTGAATGTGGGTGGTAATTGATCGGTACATTGCGTGCTCTTTTAATGAAATCCAGATGGATACCTTTGATTTCCGAACAAACATGTCAAAGAAATCCCACAATGTATATTATGAACAATCATCACCTAGACACCTTGAAATCTTCGTAATGCCTCAAAGTAATCTTGCTCGTTTTTTTTCTATTCTACTAGCTCTTTGAATTTTGAAAGTTAACCATCATACATATACCGATATTTCTATTTGCGATACTACCACATTTTTACCACAACTATCTTAAGAATAATAATTCCAAAATAATAACATTTATGCGACTGCGTGGTCACTTGGTATAACTGGGGCACGCATGCATGGGTAATTCAAATCTGCTGTCAAAAGCAGATGAATAAACGTGGTCTTTTCTAACAAGGACTTATACTTTAAAAAATGTGAGTGTTCTAAAGCTTTTAACGCGGCTGATCACAGTAATCATTAAAAGTTGGATTATACCTACCATTTGTGTACAAAGGTCATTCTATATAAATTTATTAATTAACAGCATGCGGTCAATTCGCAGCTACGTCGGTGTGGACGAATCAGACCGAGTAGTACACGATTACCCTCTATTGCCATAAAAAAAAGATATTAAAGAAATGGAGATATCAATTAGTTGGTCTACGGTTGTACATGTCATTCATGTGCTAACGGGTACCCGTTAAAATTTGCAATGGGTACCCGGGTTGGTTTTTTCGTGATTTTTGACAGCCCTAAATGTATTCTAATTATTTGTAAATGTGACCATGGAGAGCAAAGGAATTAAGCGAAATGCGTACTCAGTGACTGAAAAGCTGTGCATCATGGATAGTGTTTGTAATAACGAAGCGAGATCAAAAATTTACATTCAACTAAAAATTGCTGAGTCGACATTTACAGGTTGGCTTAAGAATGAGCCGAAACTTTTAAATTACTCACATGATGTTGATTCAGATGAATGGATGAAACAAAAACGAGAACATACTGCAAGCAATAACGAATTAGATGCTGTGCACGCATGGTTCACACAACATGCCACAAACCGCAAGTGTTATCGTGTACTAATTTATGTAGTTTTAATTTTTTAGACCCATTAAATTCATGTTGGTTAACCCTTGTGAATTTATTTTTTTCTTCCATTTTACTTTTTACCGCAATTGAAATCTAAACATCGTTTGATCGACATTGTATTTTCGAAATGTGTTGATCTTTTGTATTTAAAAAGCACCTACTTTGGATCAAACAATAAAACTAGAATGTATTCAATTCACAGCAAAAATCAGTGTTGTATGCAACGTGAAGTCGTACATGTGCTAAGCAAATGGAAACCATGTGGAATAATGTTTCGATGATCAATATACTGCAAGTTATCCTGAAATTAATGTTACTATGAGGAAACAAAAATAATATATACCGATATGAAGAGATATTTATTTACTGTTAATCTTAGCATGTTTATTAATTGAGTATTCAACATTGTAACATGCCAAGCCAATCCCACCCCCTTTTGCCTATACATTGATCCCTTTGTTAGTTTTGTTGTTTGTTATAGGTCCCTCGATAACTCACGCCCTCGCTTATATCGTGATCGATGTTTTTGGACCCCGATATCTACGAGTTATCGAGGGAGTGGTGTAACATCATCAACTGAAATCCTACTCACACTAAGCAATTAACATTGTGGATTTGAAGGCCTACTCACACTAATTAACATCAACTGAGAGCATATTCACATTAACCAATTAATATCATTGATTAAAGGCCTACTCACCCTAATTAACATTATCAAAAGCCTACTCACAATAACATCACTGATTAAAGGCTACTCACACTAATTAACATCATCAATTAAAGATATACTCACATTAATTAACATCATCAACTGAAGGCTTACTCAAACCAACTAATTAATATCATCTATTGAATGTCTACTCACACTAACATCATCCTCTGAAGGCTACTCACACTAATTAATATCATCAATTGAAGGCCTACTCACACCAACAAATTAACTTCATGTATTGAAGGTCTGCTCACAAATACCATATGTAATTTATCTACTATTTGTGCATGATATACTTACATTCTTTAAAATCAATCATCATGATGCTGAGGAGATCTGCCAGAGTATGGTCTATGCCTTCATCAGAAGAAGGTTTAAATAACTTTTGGATATAAGGGCCATCACGCTGCAAAATGAATATGGGAATTTATCAACACATTGAAACTATTTGACATTTGCTTATTTAGAAGTATACCTGAATAGCATAATACTAACACATTCAGTCAATACTTATGTGGTTACAGAGACTCCAGACAGACATAAGTTCATATAAAGTAGATTCCTTTATTATGCAGATGTTTTTCTCCAGGTTCTCCAGTTTCCTCCACATCAAAATAGAATGTGTCAACATCTGGTCTATTGCCTGAAAACTTGTACAATTGTTTAGTTTCTTTAAAGGCAACTTTTATTATTACCCAAGGCTTTAATAGTTAAACTTCTTTGAATGGTAAATTCAAGCACCCTAGATGGTTTGAATTAGTAGGATCTCTTTGTCTTATAGCAGGGGCCTTGAGTGGCCCAGTGGTCCAAAGTGCTCACCATTATGGATCACTGCCATTTCACCTCTGTTTGAATTTGTTCGCATCTTTAGTTTGGCCAATGTGGGTATGTGAGAAAGCTTGCTAGTAGCTCCTTGTGGGTTGGTGGTTCTTTCCAATGTTTTCCAGGGTTATACCTCCACCATTTATAATGGCTGCCATGCATAGCCTATCTTGTGCTGAAAAATGGCATTAAACCATACAACATTATCTTGTAGCTATCAATCACTGATAATTCATGAACCTTGTTTTTTACCATATGCATATAACAGAGACCTTCTTCTATGTACATGAAACTGGTACTACACTAATTTTTTGTAATACATTTTCGCACATGCCATACTATGGAAGCCATCACGGAGATATTTTTAATGGTTATTTTCCAAAATATATACAACAAAAAAATTATTACTTAACCTCAAGGATATTCTCAGTTTTCCTCAATTTTCTGGCCAATTTTTAGAGTTCAAACCAGAATCTGAGGAAGTCTCCAAAATGATCAGAGATATCACATGAATCCTTTCTATCTGTTTATGTTCTATTGGTTTATCATGACAAATATATAAAAAGAAGCACAAATATAGAGCACATATAACATCATTCATTGAATACAGATAGTCAAACTGACCTAGAGATACAAGGACAAAAATCAGAAAAGTAATCTTGTAGATTATAGATTCAAACATAGCTGGAAAAGCAAAAGCAGACACTCAGGTACATGCAGGTAGACAGATAAAGGGATAAGTTGACAAGGTTCTGGTATATAGCAAAAAAAACTTAGATAGATAGATAGATAGATAGAGATAGAGATAGAGAGAGAGAGAGAGAGAGAGAGAGAGAGAGAGAGAAAATAAGTCTGTAATGATTTATTTATACTCACACATGAAGGATTTGTAAACACTTTTTTATCCATTTATTTAATGATTATCATTTAGTCACCTTTAAATCAGTGACATGCATCAAACAATTTGAGAATAATTTAAGAACACTTATATTTTTCCATTAAACTGTTTTCCAAGCAGTATGTATCGTGTCTCCTTTAATTATTACATAAAGAACATATAAACATGACCTGTGGGTGCTACATATTCCTAAAATAATTATGCTTTGAACAAAATCCTCCTGGTAGTTAACTGTTAAGAGAAATGTGCCTTTCATCTCAAACACATGCCTTTTAAAGAAATCTCACAAGTTGTACCTTTAGCAATTAAAATCTACAAGCCATAAATAAGGCAACATGAGATAAAACAATCTCTCTGACAAACTGCCCAAAGCTAACTTAGAAAGTGAAGGTCAGCAAATACCTGGTACATATAAATATTGTGATGACAGTGTAACTCATAAGTTAACAAATAAATGTTTATTCCTTATTTGTCCAATTTTGCTTTAAATTTTAATATTCTTATTATCTTCTGTGTGAGAAAATGCCAGATCGATCTTACATTGACTTCAAAATGGAAATCACACATACAACAAATTAAAGAAATTGTAGCTAGGAAATCATAAGAAGATTGCACTACATATAAATGTTACAAAATGTAAGGTATAAAACTTAAAAAAAAAACATAAAGCATTACAAACTGAATATGAGCCCTTGTAGGTAAATTAACATAAACAGAGTTACTGTATTATACCCAGACAACTAAGCTCAATAACATTTCTTGTATCCCTCCCTCAGTTATGTGGACATGCCCATTGGCTAGTGCCATATAAAACTGAGCCAACCTGAACTGAATTTAAAATTGTCCTGGGAGTAAATTCTGGTCAAGTGAATATTCAATGCTCCCAATCAGAGCAGGGATATCTTTTGAATCAGTCATTGTGACTTTGCAAGGCATATACACAGAAATTCAGTTTGGAATAAAACCCCTTTATCAGTTTAAACATGAAATTTGTATTCTCCAAGGTCAACATCAAGACTAAATGCTATTAAAACCCTATATTTAAACTATACAATTTACTGTACAAGTCTGCATTACCTAATATAGACTGATGAAGCGCTGGCTTATCAAAACAGCTGAGTGATTTATGAGCTTCAGAGATTTCTCTTACACAGACCAACTTTAAATTTTACAACTAAACAATATCTCCATGGGCAGGATAAATTAGAGAAATTAGGGTACAATCTTCATTCTAAGAGAAATGTTACTTACGTTCAATGTTCATGATATTATGGCTGATGAAAGAAATGAATAAAAGTTTCATAAAAAAATGCAGTAGACATTCCTAAATGAATGTGTTTTCTGCCACTTATGATCTGATCATGACATGAAACATTGTAACATTACTGAATTTTGGGGTTGCACATCTTGCATAAAGCCAAACTCAAACTTGAGAAGGTAAAATAAGCTGATCTCTCTTCAACTAGGAACTTTTAAAACTTTAACTCATCTGTGACACCACCATCATTAATGACAGACCAAAGGGGAACCTATTATAGTTCTACAATGATACCAAATAATTAGACTCACAATAAAAACTACTGTGGAAAGGAAACAATTTTTGTGTCCAGATTTTAGACTTTGTACTTTTACACTTAAAGCAGACCAGTTCAAACTGCACACAGATCAACAGCTGCAAAAAGTAAGGTTAATAATAGATTTGGATTAAAAAGGGGGCAGGACATGAAAAACACTGGTCCAATAAGCAAGAGAAATAAAAAAGCATATTTTTCATCCTTCTGCACATCAGCAGGCAAAATAGTGAATTAGAAGTAAAGTGCTTGATACACATAAGCATCTATCTGGTAATACAAAAATCTCTTAGAAACATGCTATTTAGATGCAGTAAAATATATTTAAAAAAACAAGTTTCCAACTCGATTTGCAGACAAAATGAAAAGAATCTCTTAAAGAAAATGATCTCATTACTCATCTATTGTAACATAATTAGTGACCTTCACTAAATGTTCATTTCCCTGAGAATAATGTTCGTAATAACAGCATCCATATTAAATAATTTGACTAGCTTTACCCCATATATTTGAAAATATGACTTAATAACAGCATCTGTAATAAATAATGCCATGGGTTTTATCCCATATATTTTAAAGTATAATTACAGCATCCATATTAAATAACTACTGGGCTAACCCTATATATTCTGAAAGTATGACATAATAACATCTACACTAAATAACCCCTACAGGTTTTATCTTGTATATTCTACAAGTATGACAATAAAAGAATTCACATTAAATAAATAACACTACTGGTCTTACCCTGTATATTCTGAAAGGTATATACCTAAACATCTCTTCTCCTGTGTAGTCCATTAGTTTTTTATTTACTGACCAGAACTGGTCAAATTTATCTGAAAAGAAACAGATTGGCAAGATCATATGTATTAAACAAAAACATTCTGCAAAGGCCAACTGTTACTGTTACATTTAGTGTTATAATATCTTTACTATTGCAATATTTTGAAACGGGATAAAATCAAATTTTCAATTTATATTTACCTGGGTATTAAGAACTCTTGTTTTTTTCTAACAACAGAATTTAAATGCAAAATTTGATAATTTTTGTCAAACATGCATAAAGTGACTTAATGGAAGTAATGAATTAGCTTTTTATAAAATATTATCATTATATCAAATATTCCATACATTTCAAACTGGTAATGCATAATGTATAAGACAGCTGATAATGATTTTATACATTTAAAATTGGCAATGCATTATGCATAAGACAGCTGATAATGATTCTACACATTTCAAAGTGGCAATGCACAATGCAAAAGACAGCTGATAAAGATCTCATATTTTAAAACTGGAATACACTATGTATATAAAACAGTTTATAATTTCACACATTTCAAATCAGCCATATAATATGCATTTGACATAATGGATAATAAGCCCATAAATTTAAAATTAGCAATGCACTATGCATAAGAAACAGTTTACAACTATAATGACTCAGCTAAACTAGATACATATAGAGGATATGTGATGTGATTAGGATTTTTAAGGCAGCTTTAAAAAATTTTTTAGTCATATTGCTAAGATGTTTGCATTGTGGCAGTTTATACTGATGTCTAGCACTGGGGCATCATGCGCAGATATGTAGCATGATGTCCCACCCAGTCACATCCTGACACCAGGCTGACCAGTCCTAACACTGACCTCTTAATGCTTAGCATCAAGCGAGGCAGCTTAAGTATCATTTTTGTAAGTCTTGGTATGACTCAACTAGGGATGGAAACTGCAACCTCCTGCATCTGAGGCAGTTGCTCTAACCACTAGGCCACCAAAGCAATTAATAGAGGATAGAGGATATCCAATTGGTGATGATTTAATATTGAATTTACAAAACAAGTTCAATATACTCAGCATTTGCAAGCCTTAGCACTGAAATGTTGAACATTACTCAATGAGTTTTAAAAATATAATATTAAATCATTGTCCCATTTGATTCTTTTTATCACATGGTTTTATTTTTAATGGAAATAGCTTAAAGAAAAACATGAAGGAACGATTTTGTTCATTCTCAAATACTGCAATTTTCTTTTGTTGTGTGCTAATAAAACTCCAAGTTGCATTAACAATGTTCAGTTCTAAAGTCAGTAACATTTGCAAGTAGACTTTTTCGTTATTATAATTCAACACTGAATATCTCACATAAAACCTTGATTGGAATGTTTACAATGCTTCCATTAAAAGTCTATCAATTTCACTACTAAGCATTCCAGTTCTTGGATATTCATCAAATGGGATGATTACTGGATACAGAAATTCCAGATTTTATATTTCTGACCAAATATTTTGTATTATTTGATTTGGAACAGTACTGTAGATCTAGACATAGACAAATTTTGTTTAAATTACATTTGTATTGAGCCCCTGTGGATTATATTGGTAACATTCCAATAGATGTGACCTGTTTTTTCCACTGCCCCTTGGGCAATCAATTAAAAATATGGCTACCAACATGTTGATAGTAATAGTAAAAAAAAAGGTCCAAAAGGCAGGGTAAGGAAATTTCCCATTGATGCAGCCAGTTGGCACAGAGAATTTCATGGGATATTTGAACCAATCAGATTCACATAAAGTGATATGTTAACATATTGATGTATCAAAAATATTAAACAAAACTCACCATAAGTAAAGTGTACCAACTATGTGATAAAAAATAAGTACCATTAAACATTACCAGAATTAAAAATTTTGTGTATTTTTCAAAAAACACATTTCTTATCCTATAAATAATGTAGAATATAATGGTAGCATGTTTCCAGCAACTTTCATCTGCCCAAAAATACACTGAAAATTGTCCATGTCTGCTTATAAAGCTGAAAAGTCTTTTTTTAGTACCCCACCAACATGTTCAAAATTTTTCCAGATATATAAAAGTTGATGTAAATTTTTCTATAATTGTAAAAATAGAAAATAAGCCAAATTCATAAAACATGACTTAAATCAAATTAAATTTTATGACAATATCAGGAACCAAAAAGAATAAACATTGTCTGTCCTGTGTAACATCCAACTTAGTCAAGCTGATCACACTAATGGAAGCTTAGACCAGTACATCACAATAATTGGAAGCTTAGACCAGTACAGCACATTAATGGAAGCTTAGACCAGTACATCACATTAATGGAAGCATAGACCAGTACATCACATTATTGGAAGCTTAAACCAGCACATCACATTAATAGAAGCTTAGACCAGTACATCACATTAACCCTTTCATCACTAAGTAACTTTGTAGGCATAGAGTCCTCAACCTTAAGTAACTTTGGAGTTGTAAAGCAAAATGACTTGTGGACTTTGAAACAACATAACTTTGCAAATTTTAGGTGTCAAAATCAAGGTCAAAAATCATATTTTATGACTAATTCAATAAAATGTGCATATCTATTAGAACTGTTAAAATGCAGGTACAAACAGGTAAGACAACAGGTAAAATACAATTATTTTATTACCTCTTAGAAAACATAGAAAGTTCTCAAAACTTGTTCAATTGACCCTAAATGTACTAGTGAATAATCACAGTAGCAGCACAAGTCTTTCTTTCATGGTGTCCATAATATATAAAGTTCTATAAAATGAACCAAAATGATCTCCAAGGTGAGATCTGTCCACACACCTATATCGCTCTGCCACATTTGATCGTCGCATTGAAGTTCATTAAACAGACAATTTTTCCAAAACCTTCATCAGAATAGAATATTTGAAAATATTCCAAAGCTTTCCTGGAGCAATCTAACACTCAGGTGTGCCCAATTCTGTCAGAAAACTGAAACAAATCTTTTTGGTTTTCTGATTTCATCCAAACAAAACCACGTGGAGCGTACAATTCCTCTGGTTCAAAACCTTCAAAGTTTTCATCGTAATCAATGTCACCCACAAGTGTATTCCATTGGCTCTCCATACGTCTTCTCTCATTTTCATCCAAATTTACCAGGTCGAAATTATTAAAATCCTCCGATAACTTCCTCAAATTTCTTCAAATGCCGCCATTTTGGATACAAATTTCAGCATTCGGAAAACACATTAAAAGTTCCTACTTTGTTCGACATTTCTAGTTGTATACAAGCTAAACTCACGAGATCATCCGAATATAACATCTACATTACAAAATGGAAGTTATTAGAGGTACCCCGAAAGTTATTTAGTCGGGTACTATAACGTTAAAGAAGAACACAGCCCCAGACTGAAAAGTCGGTCCATAGTGTTTACGGACTTACTTCCCCCTGACCGCTTTTCCAGTCCGCAGTGATGAAAGGGTTAATGGAAGCTTAGACCAGTACATCACACAAATGGAAGCTTAGACCAGTACATCACATTAATGGAAGCTTAAACCAGTACATCACAATAATGGAAGCTTAAACCAGTACATCACATTAATAGAAGCTTAGACCAGTACATCACACTAATGGAAGCTTAGACCAGTACAGCACAATAATGGAAGCTTAAACCAGTACATCACATTAATAGAAGCTTAGACCAGTACATCACACTAATGGAAGCTTAGACCAGTACATCACACTAATGGCAGCTTAAACCAGTACATAACATTAATGGAAGCTTAGACCAGTACATCACAATATTAGACCAGTAGACCAGTACATCACATTAATGAAAGTTTAGACCAGTATATCACAATAACGGAAGCTTAGACCAGTATATCACATTGATGGAAGCTTAGACCAGTACATCACATTAATGGAAGCTTAGACCAGTACATCACACTAATGGAAGCTTAGACCAGTACATCACACTAATGGAAGCTTAGACCAGTACATCACAATAATGGACGTTTAGACCAGTGCATCACATTGATGGAAGCTTAGACCAGTACATCACATTAATGGAACACCATTAGATATGATGTTTTCAACACAGAATACTCAGGTTAGGCAGTAATGTTAAAAGCACATTTTTTATCTTATATACTTAATTTAAAAATGAATTATGAATTATTAGACAATAGGTATTTTGAGATGACTGGGTCCCTTGTTAAAGTGCTAAAAGTATCCTTTGATCCATCACTCTTAATTTTTATACTAATTATGCTAACACTAGTTGTTGTTGTTGGGCTTAACGCCATTTTTTAGCACATGATAGGCTATTCATGGCGGCCAGTATTAATGGTGGAGGAAGAAACCGGGAAATCACCGGAAAGAACCACCGACCCACGAGAAGCTACTGGCAAGCTTTCTCACATATCCACATTCGCCGAATCATAGGCTCGAACCCACGCAGACAGAGGTGAGATGGCAGTGATCCGTAACGGACAGCGCTTTAGACCACTCGGCCACCGCTAACACTAGTACTCTCAAGTTTATAATGCCCAAGCTAATACACCAAATTTATACAGAATAAGTTAGTACCCACTGGTCCAGCACTGTCAATCTTTAGACTACTTTTGAAAGCATCATATGCTCTAGCATTCTAATTTAATGTTACTACCATAGTGTCCATCACTCAACATTTATATTTCTAATGCTACTAACCTATGGTCCATTGCTCTCAACTTTTGTATTTCTAATGCTACTAACGTATGGTCCATTACTCTCAACTTTTATATTTCTAATGCTACTAACTTATGGTCCATTACTCTTAGCTTTTGTATTTCTTATGCTACTAACCTATGGTGCATTACTCTCAACCTTTGTATTTCTAATGCTACTAACCTATGGTCCATTACTCTCAGCTTTTGTATTTCTTATGCTAATAACCTATGGTGCATTACTCTCAACTTTTGTATTTCTAATGCTACTAACCTATGGTCCATTACTCTCAGCTTTTGTATTTCTTATGCTAATAACCTATGGTGCATTACTCTCAACTTTTGTATTTCTAATGCTATTACCCTATAGTCCATTACTCTCAACTTTTTATTTCTTATGCTACTAATCTATGGTCCATTACTCAAACCGTTTGTAATTCTAATGCTACAACCCTATGGTCCATTACTCTCAACTTTTGTATTTCTTATGCTACTAACCTATGGTCTATTACTCTCAACATTTGTATTTATTATGCTACTAACCTATGGTCCATTGCTCTCAACTTTTGTATTTCTAATGCTACTAACCTATGGTCTATTACTCTCAACTTCTATATTTCTAATGCTACTAAGCTATGGTCCATTGCTCTCAACTTTTGTATTTCTAATGCTACTAACCTATGGTCCATTACTCTCAACTTTTGTATTTCTTACGCTACAACCCTATGGTCCATTACATTCAACATTTGTATTTCTTATGGTCCATTACTCTCAACCTTTCTATTTCTTATGCTACTAACCTATGGTCCATTGCTCTCAATTTTTGTATTTCTAATGCTACTAACCTGTGGTCCATTACTCTCAACTTTTATATTTCTAATGCTGCTATCCTATGGTCCATTACTCTCAACTATTGTATTTCTAATGCTACTAACCTATGGTCCATTACTCTCAACTTTTTTATTATGCTACTAATCTATGGTCCATTACTCGCAACGTTTGTATTTCTAATGCTACAACCCTATGGTCCATTACTCTCAACTTTTGTATTTCTTATGCTACTAACCTATGGTCTATTACTCTCAACATTTGTATTTATTATGCTACTAACCTATGGTCCATTGCTCTCAACTTTTGTATTTCTAATGCTATTAACCTATGGTCTCTTACACTCAACTTCTATATTTCTAATGCTACTAAGCTATGGTCCATTGCTCTTAACTTTTGTATTTCTAAGGCTACAACCCTATGGTCCATTACATTCAACATTTGTATTTCTAATGAAACTAGCCTGTGGTCCATTACTCTCAACTTTTATATTTCTAATGCTACTATCCTATGGTCCATTACTCTCAACTATTGTATTTCTAATACTACTAACATATGGTCCATTACTCACAAATTTTGTATTTTTAATGCTACTAACCTATGGTCTATTACTCTCAACTTTTGTATTTTTATTGCGTCTAAGATATGGTCCATTACTCTCAACTTCTTTATTTCTTATGCTACTAACCTATGGTCCATTACTCTCAACTGTTGTATTTCAATGGCTACTAACATGGTCCATTGCTCTCAACTTTTGTATTTCAAAATGCTACCAACCTATGGTCCATTACTCTGTTTTTGTATTTCTAATGCTACTAAGCTATGGTCAATTACTCTCAACTTTTGTATTTCTATTGCTACTAACCTATGGTCCATTACTCTCAACTTTTGTATTTCTTATGCTACTAACCTATGGTGCAATACTCTCAACTTTTGTATTTCTAATGCTACTAACATATGATCTATTACTCTCAACTTTTGTTATTTCAAAATGCTACTAAGCTATGGTCTATTACTCTCAACTTCTGTATTTCTAATGCTACTAAGCAATGGTTCATTACTCGCAACTTCTGTATTTCTAATGCTACAACCATATGGTCCTTACCCTCATCTTCTGTATTTCTTATGCTACTAACCTATGGTCTGTTAATCTCAAATTTTGTATTTCTAATGCTACTAACCTATGGTCCATTACTCTCAACTTTTGTATTTCTAATGCTACTAACCTATGGTCCATTACTCTCAACTTTCATACTACTGATGTTAGTATGCTATCATTAACTGCCCCCCAATTTCTAAACTACTTACGCTAGTAAACTATCATCAACTACCCTCAACTTATAAGTACACATACCCAGCACTAACAGTTTTATACTATGTTACACTTTGTTTCAATGGTAACAAAACTACCAAATGCAGAAATTCAAAATGTTTACCATGTCTTTTGGCTGAATTTTAGAAACAAAGGTGCTAAATGATCACTAGATTGTTGTGTTTGAAGTCAAACAAGAGTAGTCTCCTCTTTGGCAGAGAGACTGGCACTAAATCTGGGAATATAAATGCAGGAAGGTCCTGAGAGTGCATACCCTATTACAACTGGGTACATATCATTGAAGAAACATTAACTTTTTTCTTCTACAAATATGTTACCTGATCAAAATGTGTTACAAGAAAAGTTATGTCCCCTTATGCCTGAGCTGGCTGTCTTCTGTATTCTATCATGTGCGAGGTAGCTTAAATTTATGTGAGATGTGAGCTAGGGTTAGCACATGGTTTATGAATGATTGTGGTTTGGAGAAATATTTTTCACTCACAAATTAAATGCAAGGAGAGTAACATGTTTCTTGGTTAATGTCATTTATGAATGGTTCTCCTCAAATACCATGCCATTGGTGACCATCCTAACCTCATGAACCAAAATGCATATGAATCTGATTTGGCCTTTGGTTGGTTAGATAATAGCACATATTCAGAATGAGCCAATATGCATACAAAATTTATCTGGCCTTTGGTAAGATAGATAACATCCCAAATTCAGAAAGAGCCAAGATATGAATATGATCGGCCTTTGGTTATTTAGACAACAGCACATATTCAGAATGAAAAAGCCTTAGCAAAAATAGTGTCTGTTCCTTCCTTGAGTGGTAAAGACAAGTGAAATCTTCCTCTTTGGACTGGCTCAGCTCACTTCAGGTGCCATTTCAAATTTTTGACAGGTTCTATAGATGTTTCAAGGAAAATGGATCCAATAAGGACAGTGGTTTCAAAACATTGGATTGATTACACAAAAGTGGGAGCCTGATTTTAGCAATGAAAGCTGGAGCTATCATAAAAAACACAAAACCATTGCTGTAGAACCTAAGATATTTTGGGTTTACCAACAGGGCATTATCTCACTCACTTTGCCTGATATAGCTAGATTGAATAGGAAGCTGGTGTTGCACAAAAGGTGAATTTAGACAACGATTCATGGTGGCTGCTTAGACAGCGGTTCATGGAGACTGCACAACTCAGTGGTTCATGGAGACTGCACAACTCAGTGGTTCATGGAGACTGCACATCTAAGTGGTTCAAAGGACATCTTATTCAACCATGTCAAAATCCACAGAAGATTCCATTAAGGACAAAGGTCCAAAACCATCTGTCATGACAAGTCAAAGTTCACAGAAAGGTCAGAGATGTCTTTGTTTTGACTTGCATGTCCCCTTTCATGATACTGAAATGTGTCAAAAATTGTGGAATGGTATTGATTGAAAAAATAACAGGATGAATTCAAGGGAAGAGGACACTAGTCAGACTTTCACCCTGGCAAGCTGACAATTTTTCTGTTGCTAACACAGGTCAAAAGATGTGGTAAATGTCTTTTCAGTTGGAGAGAGCTAGATTTACATGGTTGTTGATATTCTCCTAAGGTATTATGATCAGGTGATGTATTTGATTAAACTAAAATGTTTATGAATAAACATGGATTACAGGCAGACAGATATAATGATAGCTATATCAGACCTGCTAACCAAGACAAGTCGATCTCAGTAAGTCAGTTGACTTTCTTCTATAAGTTTGACCAGTTTTCAGTAAGGTGTAAAAAGATATAAATAAACTACTATTGTAAAGCTCGAAAAAGTAATTAAAAGTTTGGTATTAGAAACATGGAGCAGAAATAAATATTATGTTCAACTGAAAAGCTTGTAAAGTATGCATAGATTTTATTTACCAATAGTACAGTTGCACTAACTAAAGTTCCAAACCTTATGCAGCTCAATAGCTTGTTGCTATCTCTCAATTGGACACAATTCTTATCTAATTCCATTTTAAATGATGATGGCAATCCTATCTCCCGCCACAAGTCATACTCAAATTGGCACATGATGTCCTATGTCCTTTAAATGTAGTTGTGTTCCTTCCAACTTTATTCACAAGAATCTAAATAGTCCTTTTTATTCTGCAGTGTTTATTATTAATACTTTTCAAAAAGTTTAAAGCATCTGAATTGCTGCTGTAAAGTTAGTCTGATTTCCTGACTAATTTCACTAATTCTAATATGAAACCCAGATCCAAACCAAAGATTGATGAACAAATTTTCCAGATTTTTTTTTAAGGCAATGATCAATTTCCTATAGTTTTTTTTTTATGCCTTAAGTCTGTATTTTAAGGGTAATTTACCTAACACTTACTTATGGGTGGCAGGTCTGTCATATTTCATAGTAGGCAGGTTGTTGTTGTTGTAGGGTTTAATGACATTTTTCAGCACACTATAGGCTATACATGGTGGCCAGTATTACTGATTTAGGAAGAACCTGGGAAAACTCTGGAAAGAACCGACCCATGAGAAGCTACTGGCATGCTGTCTCACCCACATTGGCAGGGTCCAAGACTTGAACCCATGCAGAGAGATGTGAGATGGCAGTGATCCATGCCACTCAACCACTTGTGGTCCCCATAGCAGTAAGGTAAAAATGCACCAGTCAAAGTCATGAAAATAATATTAAATCAAAGTACAGTAATACTGCTATGCATCAAAATGAAATCAAGTACCATAATAAATATGACTCTATGCTAACTTTCTATTTTAAAGCAATTCACTTGGGATATTCATCCCCCATTTTGGTTCAATCCAACACTTTCAACATCACCTCATCATTTTGATTGTGTTGCTGAAGTCATTGAACATGAAATCTCGACCACACCTACATCGCTGTCATTCCCACTACCTACTGAATCAGCTCCTTTCACTTGATTTGATTGTACATGCTATTTTATTTCATGATTACTTTATTTCTCAACTATATGTTTCTAAAATATGCATGTGACTTTTCTCACCATTCTGCAATCCAGACCACAGCTGTTTATGGTCCCTTTTCTGCATATTGTTGATCACTTCACTCTTGTGTTTCAAAGCATCTGCTTCCTTGACTGTAGACATAAAGATGGACTCAACAGCATCTTTGCTAGGGCAATGTAGTATTTCCTCAACCGGAAAATTCTATAAGAAAAAATTGCATGTCTAGAAAGAGAAAAATCAATGGTAATGAACAAAGCTATCTTTCCAAATTTTTAAAAGAGATTCTGACAATCAAACAACATTAACTTTAATTATTCTTGTCATATATTAGTATCCCAATGTTTATACACCCCTGTCTGTCTGTCTATAACTCAACACTATCCTAAAACTAATTCAAAACCGTCTTAAAACAATTCATATAAATACAACAAACTAGGAATCCATGTTGACTATAGGGTAATGACCTAAAACAGAGGTGTACCTTTTGGCTAAATGTACAAATTAAAGTTAAATAAATGAATATATTGTAAAATCAACCTTTAAATATAAAATCATGGCAGGAAGACCTCATACATGAAATGGATTTTGGCTTACAACCTCTGGGTCATGGGGAGAGGTGGAAGTGTAATTTACAATAAAAAGTGTTCATGGGATGCAGAGGATATACATCATCAGAGCTGGAAAAATATGACAATGTATGACTTGTCCAGAATCAATATTTTCATGGAAGTATAAAAACAATCTGGCAGATCAATTTTATTTGCTATGTAAAACACTGGCCAATGAATATGAAATTTCACTAACCCAGTAAAATTTAAAATGTTCAGGGTGGCTGGAAATGTTATTTTTCCATCACTGGTTACAAATTACCCATGTTTTAAAATATTTGTAGCCATATGTTGTTCACTTGTTACATGATCATATTAATTAAAGTCTAATTTACAAAAGTTCTTAACTGTAATCTTTAAGCTAATTGATTACAAATACCTTGATTTTGTGGTGTGATTCTTTTACAAAGAAAATAATGAAGTAAAGAACTAAGTGTTTCAAGGAACTCAATGCTGTGCCTACACACAACACTATATGTGGCAAAGATCTATAACTCTGTGTTAATGCTGTTGTCACCAACAGAAACTGTACTTAATGTATGCAAAATAGAAAATATTTGTCCCCATGTTGTAATGTCATAAATGAGGATATTATTTACAAGCAGCAACAATGGGAAAGAGGCAATAATACTTGTGTCCAACCCCTTGGATCTTTGGCAGGAGCAGGGGGAAGAGAAATGAGGGTGTCAAAGGTCAAATGTTTCAAATATTCTCTATTATACATGCAATCATAACAAAAAGCACAGAAAGAGAAAGATAGGTAATAATATGTATAGTATACATGCTGTATCAATGATATGCCACGAGATGTATACATTTTTCATTTAAAGGAAACAAGGTTTGCTAAGTTTCCTTTCAATGAAAAATTTATACAACTGGTATGTCAAAGTTAGAGCATACATATTATACAGATATAAATTTAAACCACATTACAGCACAAATTCACATATAATATGATTATGGCATGAATCATAAAATTTCATAGTTCTTTGTTTCAGAAAAAACTATTACTTTTTTTTCAAAGTAAAAAAAAAACAAATGTGTAAAAAGTAGACTATCCTTTTAGGGAAGAGAGCATATACAAATTATAACATCATTGTAGCATGGCTCAGCAGATCTTGCACTAATTTCACCAACTTCTTGAAGATGAGAAAGTTACTGATAAAATAAACAAGTTTGATTTGGCAAGATGTGATGTTTGGCAAGATGTGATGCATTCTTGAAGAAAAAATCTTTTGATTGCGTATTTGTTTATAAGAATAAAGATGTTCAATGATTCTAGTTGTAAATATTCAAACGTGGCATTAGTCAGACACTGCCCTTTAATCTTAGCTTAGTTATGAGACAAGTCAGATCATTAAAAAGCTGATCAGTGTTAATACTATTAAAACAAAAAAGCCAGTTAAGTCTTCTCCATTTTTCTTCCATGTATTCTGATTACAATATTATCTCAAGGAAAGAAACAATTATCATCTTAATTTATAAATCAATTAATTTCAGTAATTGCTATTTATCAAAGTTAATCCCACTGCTAGAGGCTGTTTACATTATAGGGCAACAATTTATAAAAGAAAAACAACACCAAAAAAAATCAAGAAAACTACAAACACATGCATTTTTGTGTTATCAATCGTCATGCAGCCAGTTCACCAGTGAATACTTTTCTGCATTTCCTATAAAAATGAGCCTAGTGTTCCATTGCAATTATTCTTTCTGTGGTCATTCAAATAAATAGAGGTCAATGTCTTAATTTGTGGATATTTACAATGAATAATGTGATATAAAAACAAAGATTTTAAGGTTCAAAATAAACTTGTAATTCAAGGCAGGATTAAATCCAGAGTTAAACAAGTACTATCAGCCCTGATTGATTTAGTGTTCACAAGTCAAGTAAACATTATGGTAAATTAAACAAGCTTCTTATTCAAATTTATAAGTCAATTAATTTGCCTATCATTTTATGGGAAAACAAATTGATTACTGATACCCGCTCAATCTGCTGTTACACATAACCCAATAATGCAAGTTTATGGACCAAATTGTCATTAGTTTTTATCACTGCCACACTACACAAATGTAAAATAACCTCCACCCCCTTTCATCATAATCTTTTGTATTTTCTAGCTTCAAATCATCCACATATACACAGGAAAATGTCCTTCCAGTGTCAGAACTGACTGGAGAAAACACCTATTAAATTATAGGGATGGAGAGATTGGCAATGGCAAATATATTAAAATATTCTACTCCTTGCTTTCTGCTCTGCAGTGATGTAAAGTTATAGATATAAAAAAGTTTCAATGAATACTGGGTTTATTTTATCTTTTTCTTCAGTCATTAAGAGTATGACAAAAGATTGAACCAGACTGCTGAATTCTCTTTGCAAGAGCATAATGAGGTCAATACTTTTGACTTTGATATGAATTTTCAGCTGAACTACATGTACTTTTCAAGTGTAAACACTGGTTTCTTATTAGAAATGCTCCATGTCTGAATTATGCATTTTATTGTCTATCAGATATCAAACCCTTGAACATATCCAACAAATATGAATGATGTCAAAAACATCCACTTGCATGTGTGAATGTATTAGCGAGAAAATTAATGTCAGGATCTGAATGGTTTAAACCAATGTTTTTTACTGTGTAAATTTTTTTCTTCACATTTTTGATGGAATTACTATAATAAAAACATTTGACTGGCAGTCAACTATTAATGTTTACGTTGCATAAATATTAAATACATAATAATTGTTTTAAGTATTTATTGTTTAATACAGAACAAGCTGATAGCTGCATTAGTTAAGTCCATAGAACTGTGCCCACTTCCATCCACCTCCCATTTTTAGGCTGGAGTGGGGTAGGAATACACCATTTTATACAGTTGAATTGTTGTATATAGCATTCTACCACCAGTTAAACTACTGGAAAGCATCACACACATTTGTACACTTACTTGGATCTATCTGAGAAAACAAATGAAAGATAATTTCCCTTTCAGATGGTGACTTAATGATAGCAATATATGTTTGGGGGCTGATTTATTGTTTGTTTTTTTTGTCCAGCATATTTCTATTTGATGCCCATGCTTGACAAGAAAATTATAAATAGTTTACATTTCTTCACCTTTACATCATTACAGTTAATATTATTGTTATCCATTAATTCCTGCATTTAAACTGTCACAGGTAAATGCAAACTCTCCACATGGGAATTTTGCTTAATCATTACCCTACAAGCCCAGTACAGAATGCAATAATAATTGGAATTGTTTGATTCTTTACATTTGCCCTAAAGTCAGCAAACAGAAACAAGTGTGACATGCTCTGTAGCAAGTGCCCATTTCTTCAACAGACAAGTGAGAAAGCACATGCATAGGTATTCACTGCATCAAGTCAAAGATGATGGTATGTTGAAAAAATACAAACATTGGCAAGTTTTTTTCTTCATAGGTTCCTTCCAAGGGGCAAATTATATGGACTGTGATTATTTAATCAGATAATGAGTAGCTATACATGTAACTTAATATGGCCTCTTAAGATACTGCAGACATCAACTACACTAAACTATGGAACAAAATGAATACAATTAGGGCAACTTGTTACAGGTACCCAGAGTCAATTTAATGACCAAATATTTGTCCCTGGAAAAAAAATTATTATAACTTTTAACATGATAATTTTTTAATATCTTTTGGGTTGCCCAAATGGGCTTTAAAACTGAAAAAATCCCTGAAAGGGACAGAGAAAGGGTAGTAGCAGTAGGGGACAGCTTATATAAATTATATCAAAGTTTTTGACTTTTGCTAGTTTAATGCTATTAATAAACTAATGTTATCAAGATCATATCAATGGTCATGATGACTTTTCCCAAATATCAATATGTGTATATAAGAGATGCAAGGCAAAATAAAATAAGATGTGGCAGAATAAATAAAATGAAAACTTGTTTTATTTTATTTTCTCTAGATATCTAAGGGAAATTAGTGGACACTTACAAGCCAGAAACAGTATGCTTACATGGTACCTATATCAGTTAAGGTGCAATGTATTTTCAAAAAGGCCCATACATTTATGCTCCAAATTTTATTAACACTGGATCAGAAAAAGGGTCTCAATGAGGGGTAACAAACAACTGCTGATGGATGGATGATGGATGCAGGGTATTATCATAAGCTCAATAGGCCTTCCTCCCAGTTGAATTTCAAACGTTTTGAAACCACACAACAAACTTATGATTTCAACTCAAACCGTTATCAAAACACAGACTGACAATGAGAGTAATGTGCTACTATTGTCACAGCACTTTACCAACCACACAGAAGCTCAGAAAAAAATTCCCGTTGTTTGGATATCTCATTTTATTCCAAAGCAAAGCATAAGAATTGGAAACATAAATGAGCATTTTTTTCATTATTATATAATCTACAACTCTTTGGGGTATTTTTATATTTTTTAATCAGATCATTTTCATATGATTTACACTTCGAAGTATCACTATAATTTTGCATGTAGACAGAAGACCTTGATTAATGTCCCTTACCCGAAAATGAACCGTTATATTCCAAGGCAGAGCATCAGCACTTGCAAATAGATCATACAAAACTCCAATTGGATAATGCCTGAAATTTAGAAATTATCAGAATTTTATACTTATTATCAACCATATTAACTATATTTTAAATCAGAATTAAGCAATTCATGGACATGTCCATGCTACTTCTGTACAATTTACTTCTCCAAAGACCATTATAATCATGGTGAAATATTGTGAAATCAGTATCTTTTGTTCAGTATCATGTTTTGTGGATTTCACAGTTGCTACTAACCTTGAACTTACAAACCAGTGAACATTAATCATTCTGTGAAAGCAACAGGACTCCATGAATCCCAAAATTTAAGTACCAATGACAAATTTAAGTACCAATAGACAATGTCATTTTTCATGACAACCCAAACTAACAGACACAAGTTAGATTAAATAACTTCACACGTAACATTTGTAAAAAGATGGAAAGAAAGAAGAAACTGCTTGAATGACTAATGCCCATTGCTGTTGGTAATCTTTCACAAGTTTAAATCTAACTGCAGGGCTAAGCAAATTTTTTTTTTAACCACTAATCCAGGACAAGTAGTTTCAGAACATTCACTAGTCCCACCTTTCTCTTCACTAATCCCACCTTACTTTTTACTGGTCCCAAAATGGTAATTACTTAACGATATTTGATGAAATGTACTTTATCTATAGAAGAAAAAAAAAACAAAATAATAAACATATTTCTTAAAAAAATTTAATTTTTCTAAAACACTGGTTGTTATACATTTAGCTTCTCCAGGTTCATGTATATATGTTTTATATGATGGATTTGAAAATATGTCCATGTATATGTCTGCCACCTGCACCAGCAGTTGATAGCTGTGTCTGGGTTAAAGTCTTCAAGCTCTGGTCCATTTGTAGAAATGTTCATCTGGGTGCATTTTCTACCTGTGCCAGTTTGGATATTGTTTGCAGTAACTGCAAAACATCTTTTCTTCCGAGTCAATATATACAAGCCATGTATAATAATCAACCCAAACAGCTGAAAATTTATCTGTCTCTTAGTACTGTCATATCCCTTTCATCACGGCAGACCACATATGCGGTCCAGGGAAAGTAAGTCCGTCAACACTATGGACCAAGTTTTCGGTCTAGGGCAGTGTTCTTCTTTATCGTTTTAGTACCAGACTAAATACCTCTAATAACTTCCGTCTGGTAATGTAGATGTTATATTTGGATTATCTCGTGTGTTTAGCTTGTATACAACTAGAAATAACGAACAAAGTAGGAACTTTTAACGTGTTTTCCGAATGCTGAAATTTGTATCCAAAATGGCGGCATTTGAAGGATTTTTAGAGGAGAGTTTTCGGAAGATTTAAATAATTTTGACCTGATAAATTTGTTTGACAATGAGAGAAGACGTATGGAGAGACAATGGAATGCACTTGTGGGTGACAGTGATGACGATGAAGATGACTTTGAAGGTTTTGAACCAGAGGAATTGTACACTCCACGTGGTTTGTTTTTTTTGGACAAAGCCTGAAAACCAAAGAGATTTGTTTCAGTTTTCTGACAAGAGTTGGGCACACCCGAGAGTTATATGGCTCCAGGAAAGCTTCGGATTATTTTCAAATATTCTATGCAGATGAAGTTTTTGGAAAAATTGTCCAGTTAACGATCAAACGTGGCAGAGGCGATATAGGTCATGTGTGTGGACAGATCTCACCTTGGAGATCATTTTGGTTCATTTTATAGAATTTTATATATTATGGACACCATGAAAGAAAGACTTGTTTTGCTACTGTGATTATTCACTAGTACATCTAGGGTCAATTGAACAAGTTTTGAGAACATTCTAAGTTTTCTAAGTGGTAATAAAATAATTGTATTTTACCTGTTGTCTTACCTGTTTGTACCTGCATTTTAACAGTTGTAATAGATATGCACATTTTATTGAATTAGTCATAAAATTTGATTTTTAACCTTGATTTTGACACCTAATCCAGCCAGATAACTTGAACATTGACAGAGTTATGTTGTTTCAAAGTCCACAAGTCATTTTGTTTTACAACTCTAAAGTTTTTTAGTGTTGAGGACTCTATGCCTACAAAGTTACTTAGTGATGAAAGGGATATTTGACTTTTTTGACATCACGGATTGTTGCTTATGTCTCTTTGGAGAAATAGCTACAGTACACTCAGTTTTCTCCACCCATTTTCAAACAAATTTACCTTCTCCAAATTGCCATTATTACCTTCCTTAAAAAAATAGTTTAACAAACTCATTTTATCCACAGAGTATCTATCAGCTTGCTTGATAACTACTTCTAAAGTGATCATAACATCAATTTTCTCTTTTAAATACGAACTGAAACCGCTCATTAATTAGCATACTTGTTTTGCTGCAAACACAATATCGTGCATGGAAGTTAATCATCTGTATAATCAATTACAAATTAAAGAATCATTACTGTCATTTAATCAGTTCATAAAGGATACAGACACTGATGTCCATAAAATACCTATCATTAATTTAATTACAATGACTTACTGGATTAAAATCATAGTGAGTTGCTTGTTATGATCTAGTCTGAGTTTCCTCTGACCCTCGCCACCCCATTTTTGATATTTGGACATTTATGTTGGGATGTAGAGTCAGAGTCCATTCACTATCGAAAAGTTGGAATTCACGAACACCATTTGCATAGGTAGCCACTTACTAACCAGCCTATCAAACTTAAACGACCTTTCATCGAGATATACCTGCATGAAATGGACAGGATTTTTTTTCTCAGATACTGTGAGCATAGTATTTGTTACAGCTTTAATCTGCTGACAAACTAGCTGTTGATGAAATCTGACCTGGAATCTCCATTTGTATTCTGAGTCACATGATTACAAAAAAAAAAAAACTGGCAACCCAAATGTCAATGACTTCAGAGTTCATATTGTGATGTGATATCAACAATTAACCATTTCCAATGTTGCTGTGGGAAAACAAATCAAACATAAAGAAAAGTCAGGCAATATTTACAACACTGCTATTTGATCATACTAGCTTTTTTTATTTCACATGTTTTGATTTGCAATAATTTGGTTGCTTAACCCAATATGCAGTCAAGTGGTAACAGGATGTAAATGTATACACAAAGAGGGGCTAGAATCAAGTATTTAGTATGCCCAGAGGGCATGATTAGCCAAATAAAGGTAGATGTAATGATTAAAGCAGGAAAAAATAGGACTAGCCCAACTTTTTTAAAAAGCACTTGTCCTGGACTAGTGACTTGGAAAATTTTACTTGCTTGATTTAAAAAATTTCCCTAACTTCAAAAATGACTTGTCCAAGGCGTCGGGCTATGGGATTTGCTCAGCCCTGAACTGACAAAATCACAGACATAAATCTTGTTCAGATTAAGTGACACTGTTCAAAATCACAGAGATAAATCTTGTTCCAATTAGGTGACACTGTTCAAAATCTTGCTTATAAATATTGTTCCAATTAGGTAACACTATTCAAAATCATATATAAATCTTGTTCCAATTAGGTGTTCAAAATCATGCATATAAATATTGTTCCAATTAGGTGACTTTGTTCAAAATCACAGATAAAACTTGTTCCAATTAGGTGACATTGTTAAAAATCACAGATAAATCTTGTTCCAATTAGGTGACACTGTTCAAAATCACACAAATCTTGTTCCAAGGATGTGAAACTGTTCCAAATTATGCATATTAAAATCCATATTCACAATGAAAATTGGACAAAAGGATGCCAGCAAAGAGTTGTAATCTACATAGATATATGATAATTCTGTAAAGAAGCCAAAGTGGTCTAGGATTCCTGATTGTTTATGTTGACCCAATGAAAGATTTGAGTGGCAATTTGCCAGCTATCTGTATGCAACATATCATCACAAGAAACACTTCAAAAACATTTAAAAACATTAGCATTAAATCAAAAAGAAGAATGATATATTTCCATACTGTACATTTTTATTATTACCATTTCAGTGGTTGTCCATCATATTCTAACCACATTTCTTCTATGTATTCTTTATCAGTGAACTGGGTAAAGTATTTTTGAACTTTGTCTGTGACCAAGGGGAAGTAGGTTTGTCTAGAGACCATTAGCTGCAATTAAAACATTTAAAAATAAAAGAACATAAAACATATCAAGATATCATATCTTTGCTACCTATATAGTGCAAAGTTGATTACTTAAGCACAGCTACGTGTATGGTGCAAAGTCGATTACCCAGAGTACAGCCATATGTATGGTGCAAATATGATTACCCTGAGTAAGGCTATGTGTATGGTGCAAAGTTAATTACCCTGAGTATGACTACCTGTATGCTGTAAAGTTGAGTGCTAACTTAGGAGGTACTGGTACCCATAACTTGAGTGCTAATTTAGGAGGTACTGTTACCCATAACTTCAGTGCTAATTTAGAAGGTACTGGTGCCCATAACTTGAGTGCTAACTTAGGTGGTACTTGTGGCCATAACCTGAGTGCTGGTTTAGGAGTTACTGGTGCCAATAACCCAACTGCTCATTTTAGGAAGTAATGGTGCCCATAAAGTGAGTTTTAAGTTAGGAGGGTCTGGTGCCCATAACCTGAATGCTAATTTAGGAGGTACTGTTGCACATAACTTGAGTGTTAATTTAGAAGGTACTGGTGCCCATAACTTTGGTGCCAATTTAGGAGATATTGGTGCCCATAACTTCAGTGCCAAATTTGCTGGTACTAATACCCACATCTTTGGTGATGTCCTACTTGTGACCATAACAATGAAAACCTTTGATATTACTACAAACCAAACAAAATATGAAACTTGGTGAAACTTTAAAACTTTTTTACAACCATAAAAGCAATGCTGTTTCATAAAAGAAGTTTGGAGATTAAAATTATGGAGAGTTTAATAAACATATTTAATGTTTCTGACAAAAGTATTAAAATGGCATGAGACTTGTGTTAAATGAGTTTGGCATCAGGACTGCTCTGATGCTGGATAGTGTTTGTGATGAAAAACAAGAAAATGGCCAGAAACTTTTTAGCTTTGAAACAAATCTGTTTTAAGCATCCTTGAAAACACTGTTAGATTGAAAACAGACTGTTTTACCACTGGTAATACATGCAGCTACAGAGTATTTTTATATATCACAATATTCAACTGAACACAGGTTATACAGTGCTCAAATAATCTGACATCCCAATGCCCCTCTAATTTTAGTTTGGTCCCATCCAGTATTCCAAATGAGATGCCCATTTGGCTTTTCAAAAAAAGTTTGCCTGATTAAAAATTGATCACACATATGAGTAAATGTACTTTCAAGATATTGACGTACATGCTACAACAATATGTAATCTAAACCAGATTGTCACTATATGAAACTGAGATCTGATTTTCATCAAATGGAAGCTTTGTAGAAATATGAATAAGTATTTTCAAACCCCCAGATATGGTCGTGTTTTAAGAAAATAAAACTTTCAGTAATCAAAAAAAAAACCTAAAGAATAAAAACAAACTTTCAGTCTATGCTCTTTAAGTGTTGTATGCATAAACGAAAATATGTAATGATTGGAACTGATACAGTTTAAATAGTGGCAATTAAAGGAAATGAGATCAAGTATAAAATCAAAGTTTCATATTAATTCACAATAGCTAGTGAGATGTGTTGAATGTTGCAATGGGTGAACCCATTGTGCTAATTTGCATAGGTAGGATCAGGAAGTGGAGCAACCCATTATAGGTATATCAAAGATGATATATGTATGTACAGGAATTATTGATTACTGCATTTGTATGGGAAAATAACAAGTTTTTTGGATGGCTATACTGCAAGACCTTGGGAGTTCAGTATATCCATCCCAAAAAGAGTTCATATTTTTCTATTCAAATGCAGTAACCTTTTTATTATATGCTCATTTTTGTTTCATTACCAAAGACCTAATAATAAAATTCACAACCGAATCTATTTAATAATAAAATTCATTATTTTATTATTAAAATAATAAAGTGCACAATTGTAGATTCCTTCAATACACAATAGTATTCATGCTCATATAGCTCCTCCCACTGACCTTTTAACTTCACAGCGTACTTCAAGCACGAGTGCAATATGAAGGTGTTCAATATCGAGGAATATTGAATGAACCTGACAATGTAAAGTTAACGGAGAAAAAAAAAAAAATTAGCATATAATAACAAAAGTTATTACATAATATTGCCTTGAATGAGAATGTTTGAGCTGCTATGTATTATATTTTTGATAAGTTTGTGAACAGTAGAAATGCTTTTTGAAGAAAGATTTTAATGCATATATAGCATGCAAAGCATGATCATTTCAGTTTTGGGAATAATGTTCAAATGTAATTAATTTTTATTAAATTTATTATTTATATTGTAGCTATTGCAATGTTTGTGTGTCAACTTTTCAAAAGCCAAGTAAGGAGAATAACAAATAAAAATAAAATAGTTAGATTGAGACATAAAATAGGGAGGTTTTCACGCTGAAATATTTACCGATCTTACAGGTCCAATAAGGGTTAAATTCTTAAAAGGACGCGCCAGATGTGGCCCACAGAAACTTTGGGAGGGGCAAGAGGTAGTGGGCAACCATGAAATTTTATGAATGTAGGCCAAAACATGTTAAAGGTGAAATTGGGAAAGGCTGCTATTGCTCCCACTCCCTTGTCCCAATGACCAAGTGCCCTTGGGACATGCCATTTCTCTCTGTGAGATGCCTTATTTTCCTGCAGGACAAGACCCATTTTCAAAATTCTGGTCAGCTGTAGCTAAACTACATATGGCCAGTGTTGCTATTTATCAATTAATCCTAATCACTGTATTTATCTGGGGAAAAGGACTGCCCTTTGGACAGAGGTACTTTCAATGAAACCATGTGCTACAGTGTGTGTATATAAGCACTAGCAATTGATTGACAAATAAAGGATGCCATATTGTTTGGCAACTTATGATGCCTAGGACTTCATTTTAACAGTTAAAATCATCAGTCACAAATTAATGTACATGTGCAACTGTTTCTCCCACATTTTATATCCCACCTTATTTTCTTAGGTTTAATTCTTAAGGCATGTTAACATTGCTAACTAAATAAAATATTTACTCTAAATTCATTGTGGGCACATATACTGCATGGTATATTTTAATCATGGTAATTAAAGTTTTACATATATGGTACTCTAGGGAATGCCAGGTTTTTACTGGCAGTTTCTTTGATGGAAATGAAGATGTGATTTTGTCTGCAGAGAAAATTACACAGCATTCACACTGATCCTTCATGGGATTGAAACTAACTGGTGACCATTTAAAAAACTTTGTTTGTGCTATAGTACTGTTGTAGGAGTTTAACAATTCTGATATTTATGTGAATGTTTAATCTTAAGAGCTATTTACTGAAGAAAAAAACATTTTTAGTGTTATACTAACTTGTTCATCACAGCAGTATTCACAAGTGATGAAACAAAATGTGGCATCTGTGGATTGTATATAATATATCTATTGGGGGGAGGGTGAGAAATGAAAATTACTAGACATAATGTGACAATTGGAAGTTCTCTGAAAAATTAGGAGATATCTTGAGCCAGTGTCTAAAAATGATTTTCTTTAAGCACTGCTACAAGTTATAGTGTGGAATAACTGTACAATAACTATCCATATATGATGTCTACAATTATACATACTGACACAGGATCTGGTTTATCTACTTCCACTTCTTCCTGAACGAGAGTAAAGCAAACAGGAAGATTTCCTTCCCAAACTTCACGCAGGATTTCACGATCCTCCGACATGCTGCTAAGCTGTGTCTTCTAAAAACTGGTCATTATAGCATCTACAGACTGAAAATATAAAAATGTATTCAAAATATTGTAAAAATTTGTACAAGATATCATTGTCACATAAAACCAAGAGTTCTATGTGGGCCTGGTATTCTTCACCTGTTTAGTTCACACGTTATCTTGTAAATAGGGCTGTCAAAAATCACGAAACCAACCAGAATACCCGTTGCGAAATTTAACGGGTACCCGGGTACCTGTTAGCACATGAATGACATGTACAACCGTAGACCAACTAATTGTTATCCCCATTTCTTTGATATATATATATATATATATATATATATATATATATATATATATATATATATATATATATATATATATATATATTATGGCGATAACCGTGTAATGCACTACTCGGTCTGATGCGGCCACAACTGACGTAGCTGCTAATGATCTAACCGCACGCTATTAATTAATAAATTTATTTAGAATGACTTTTGTACACATTTGGTGGGTATAATCCAACTTTTAATGATCACCGTGTTGATCTGCCGCGTTAAATGCTTTAGAACACTTACCTTTTTTAAAGTATAAGTCCTTGTTAGAAATGACCACATTTATTCATCTGATTTTGACCGCAGATTTGAATTACCCACACATGCGTGCCCCCCCCCCCATAACCGTGTAATGCACTACTCGGTCTGATGCGGCCACAACTGACGTAGCTGCTAATGATCTAACCGCACGCTATTAATTAATAAATTTATTTAGAATGACTTTTGTACACATTTGGTGGGTATAATCCAACTTTTAATGATCACCGTGTTGATCTGCCGCGTTAAATGTTTTAGAACACTTACCTTTTTTAAAGTATAAGTCCTTGTTAGAAATGACCACATTTATTCATCTGATTTTGACCACAGATTTGAATTACCCACACATGCGTGCCCCCCCCCAGTTATACCACGTGACCGCGCAGTCGCATAAGCGTTATTGTTTTGGAATTATAATTCTTAAGATAGTTAGGATAAAAACGTAGTAGTATCGAAAATAGAAATATCGGTAGATGTAGGTTGGCCAACTTTGAAAATAAGCAGAGCTAGTCGAGTAGAAAAACAACTAGCTGCTCAAAGATTACTTTGAGGCATTACGAAGATTTCAAGTTGTTTAGGTGATAATTGTTCATAAGGTAATATTGGGATTTTTTTACGTGTGTTCGAAAATCAAAGGTATCCCTCTGGATTTCATTAAAAGAGCACGCAATGTACCGAGCATTTAGCACCCACATTCAATAGTTAACGCCTACAAAGAGGTTTATTACCTTATAAAAATGCTGTTTTAACGTTGGTACATAATGCCTCGGGGGAAAAAGGTTGGTCATGTTGCACAACGTCAATGAATTTTATTAATCCAAACCGACGGGCGGATGTATTGTTTAGTTATATTACGTAGAGATCTGGTTTCTAATTAAAGCCATAGCAGTCACACCTGTTGGAAGTGGTTGGCGAGTGCGGTCATTTTAATTTTTTTTTTTTTTTTACGGGTACCCGTGTTTACGTTTCAATACCCGGGTTTTTCTATATGGTTGGGTACCCGATGACAGCCCTAAATGTAAATGGCTGTCCTAACAAAAAAACGTAATATAGCAACATACAATAGCACCAAACATATAGCATACACGGGACATATGAAACCTCTAGCTAAGGTTAACTAATAAAATAAGGGGAAGACTCCGATAAAGAAATTAAAGCTTTATTCGAAGAATGAACCCTTAGAAAACATTAGGGACAAATAAATACCCCAACAAAAAATTTAATAAAAACTTAATTTTTTTTAATCAAATTTCATAAATCAAACATTGCTACACATCGGGGAAAATAAAAAAAATACAAACTTTTTTAGAAATTTTTTTTCGGTTAAGTGGGAGGAGGCATCTATCTGGTGCCCCCCCCCCACTAAATACTAATCAACCAATCTCATCAATGCATGGTTTATCACTTGCATAAAGTGGAGAAAATTATCTAGTAAACAATACTTCAGAGTAAGGAAATTGAATAAATGCATTTCTGACCTCAAAATGGACATTATTACATGTCAATACCACAACAATATCATTTATCTCACATATCATTGCAAATTTGTTGTATCTCTAACTCGAAAAATCATAGATTAACATCATTAAATGTAGTTCAAAATACACTACTTAATGTTTTACACAAAAATTAAAATGAATTTGTTGATGTTAAACTTATCATGATTGTTGCAAGTGTAGCATGGCTAGGTAATGTGACTCACAATACATAGAATACATAGAAATACAAAGAAACAAATACATAGAAACCCGTAAAATTCCAATTCAAGCTGGTCCCCCACCCCTCAAAATACTCGATTATTAATTTGCCTTAACAAGAGTAAATAAAAGCACCAATGGTATTATAAAACAAATCCACATTGCCCAGAATGTTTTTTCAGTTAATTTTTTCATTTAATTGTGGATCACTGTGCCATGATTACATATTCTTCAATGTAAATGGAATTCCACAGAAAGTGATATGATTAACATCTACTAAACAGACAGCAAAACTTTCTTGTATTGTTATTAATCTTGAATATCAAAGACTTGCAATCCATCAAAGAAATTAGCTGATTCTTTCTAGTGCTGTGTTCTTGATAGTGACAGTCACTAATCAAAGTCTGGAGGGATACAGGATTACAAATGTATGAATGGAATAAGTTGGCTTCTGTCAGAATTCTGAAGTTAAGACAGTTAACTTTAAAGACTTGAAACACATTTTACAGTTTGTAGGTACATGAATAACCGACAGCTTCATCTTTTTCCAGTACAGAGGCAAAATTTTACAGGCAAAAAATGGCATATACCAGTGTAAAGGAACCTCTGATGATCAACAAAAATGATTAATTTGTATGCACAATATTGGTCAGTTAGAATTTTTTGCTAGTCACAAGTCAACTCTAACAAAGGAAAATACTTCTAGAAAGGTATAGTCCTAAGTATACATGTATTCAAATTGGCCTAGACTTTGGCTAGCAGGAGAAAATCATTGTCTTGCTGAGGCTACCAAAGGGAAGAGGCGATTCACAGGAAAATAAAAACAACTTTAAACCAGACATCATTGTAGTAACTTAGGTGTTGTAAAAATGTGTGAATTGTTACTTAATCTCATTTAAAAGACCTCCAATCTTCTTTTTTCTGCAACCAGGTATGATTGAATTATTATTTTTATTGTGCATTAAAAAAGCCATTTGTTTTTAGAAACAAAACTCCTCATTTTTGGTACTTTAGATACATAATTATTGCTCTGCCCTAGATTTGGCAACAAAATCCTGATATCTTGGGACATGGCTATGTCAATGATTTTTGGACACTCCAGAAGTAATTGACATATCCATGTTTGCTGTAGAATGATTGAAAGACAATAATAAATACACACTTGTGATTGTACAGTTGATTTATGTTGATAAAGCATTAACACTGATGCTGGACAGAGATGTTTAAATGTAGTTTGGGTTTGTTGAATTTAAGCCTGGCTTGTGATGTTTTTACAGTCACCAGCCCTGGACAAGTGTCTAAAAAAAATTTCTTTGAGCACTGCCCTTGGTGTATTAGGCACAAATATGCACATAAACATCCATAGGTGCAATTAGGTCTATATGGTGTATGATAAGAAGTAAGAATATACACAATAATTTGTGACCTGTAAAATACTCCAGAATATACTTGTTGAATCACATGCATGAGCTTAGATGCAGAAGTGATCATCCTGGTATTCACCAATGTTGCAAACCTGCAATTTTTTCCTTATTGGCAACTAAAAAATACCAGTTGGCAATTTTTTGGCAATAGCCTTTTTGGCAGTTTAACTTGTACATACAATCATGGATTTGGAATGGAGAAATTCAATGGGATCATGCAAGGAAGTCACAGACTTATATTCAAACTTATACCTGGACCTATATTCCCCCTATAAACAGATCCTTTGTTGGTATTGACCAACCACTCCCCACAGTGCAATGTTACATCATAATCAGTTAATGATGACATCTGCTCTGGGTACTGTATCTTATGATAAAACTCAATCCTTCTACCTGGCTATACCTACAATCAACCAACCTAGGAAGCAGCTACAAGTAATTAAACAATGGCTAATCCTTCCTTACCTTTTTTTTTTATATCATATCAATAAATAGTTTTGCAGACACTCCATAAAAAATTGATTACCTCTGTGTATAAATACAAAGCAAATGGAAAAAATCTCTATCAGAATTATATCATGTCATCAGTGCAACATTATCATGGGTAAATGCAAGTTAGTCCTTGCATGTTCATCATTTCAGCCTAAGAGTAAATTAACAAAATTAACAACATTTGGATTTAATGCAAATTCATCAGACAACAGAGTTGCTGAAACATGTTATTCCTGGCAGTCCAACATCATCTACATGTAGTGATGCTTTAAGTGCAACACCACATTATGATAAACAGGTAAAAAAAATTCTTGAAAATTTCTTGAAAGCTCGAAAATTGGGAGTCCATGGCTGAGATGTAATACAAACTTAAAGCAGATGTTCTTTGATACATATATCAAGCCACAAATTGTCAATTCTTTTACAACTGGCTTTGATATTTTGAAGGAGTGTGTCACCAAATATAAACCCAGGCTTGGTAAGTAAAATAGGTTAATTTTGTTCATTGAGCTTTTACTTTTTCTGTCAAACCTGTTACTTATAAGGAGACTTAAACTATGCAACAAGAAAAATCAACACAAACAAGTTTTGCATAATTGAATATTTTATTTCTCAAAATGATTAAAACTGAAAATATGTAGATTGGAACCTGCCATCAGGAAGTTTATATTGAAGCATCATTTTCACTAATATTCTATGATATTACTGGTCCAGTACACATGAAATTTTTAAAAATGACATGCCTTTTCTCCCTGTGGAGTTCGTTATTTGCCTTCCCATCCCAACTTGCCCCATATGATATTTTATACAATTGCTAAAGGTTAAACCTGAGCCTCTGCACATATTTCAGAGAAACTGTCTGTTACATTGTGAGTGAAGCACTAGTAATTGATTGACAAATAAAACTCTTATGATAATTAAAAATGCCTAAAAGGGATAAGAATTTGTTTATTCAAATTTTATCTCAAATTACCATAAATATGATAACTATTTTCCACATTTTATATCCCATGGTATATATTTTATATCCTTATTATTAACTAGTATATGCATACAACAATGTTGACTCAGTCAATAACAATTTTTTTCCCAAATTGATATGATGGTCACTAATGCCTATATATATGGTACATTTATTCCAGGTGTTGACTCTTGTAAGTTTCATTGGTGGAAATGGAGACCCAACTTTCTTGCCAGGAAAATCTCTATAGCATTCAGTGTGATGTACTTTGCAAAACTAGCCATATAAGGGGGAGGGGTAATTAACAAAATGAGCTAGACACAGGAGCTGTCAGGAAAGTTGATATTTTACATTTGATAAGGCTTTTTTCAGGTGACAACAGTCATACCTATGCACTAATGGTGATGTGGGATGTGAAGTCCATGGAAGTAGCAAAGTAAATGTAAAAATGTATTTATCAGTGCCATGCAGAACACATTCTTTACGGCTTACTACAACCTAGCCAATAACAATCCTTCCAAAGCTGCACTGGTTGTGTATTACACAGGTACTGAGAATATTATATTATAGCTTGTTAACTAATGTTTTAATGGATTTCAATGACAGTAATACAGGGGTCAAGCTAGACTTAAATTTTAGGGAGAAGTGACTTCTCTTTTTGGTCAGAACAGAGAGAAGTGGGAGCTAAACAATAAACACTTTATATATATATATATATATATATATATATATATATATATATAGAGAGAGAGAGAGAGAGAGAGAGAGAGAGAGAGAGAGAGAGAGATGCATTATCTTCTTTTAATGATGTGCTCTATTTTTCAGTATGCTTGTAACAATTTTAAGCAATACCTTATTTTCAAGTTGAAAAATATGCTATAGGTGAGTATCAAACTATTTTGCATGCATATAAACTTTTTATAATCATACACATTCTAATCATAGTTGTAGTATATGTGTGTTTTAATTGAAATAAATACAGTGTTTTTGGCTGTATGACTTAAAAAGCACATTAGAAGCTATACACTGTAATTAATTTTCACTGATAGCAGTAACAAGACTAGAGTGTTGCAACTGCAAGTTGGTAAAAATGCATTATAAACTACCACTTAATTATTTTATTTGCTACAAGTTTTGTATAAAATTGCAAGTCAAAAAGATTTCTAGCATTCTTTGAAATAGCCCCTAATACGTGTACATAAGAATAAATGCACAAGTGACTTCAAACCATGCTGTTCTTCCTGATTTCTTTGCTCCAGATAAAACATTACTGTAACTATTCATAGACAACTTAATGAAACACTGAAGTGGATAATAACTAAACAGGACCCCTTTTTCCTCCAAACGAAAATCCATGAATTAGTATTGCACAGTTCAAGTGCATCTATTTTTAGAAGGACTTTTCTCACAGCTACTCATTTTCTTGCTTACTTACAAAAATCCATTAAAAGGACTGCATATTTATGGTTGCGTTATTTGTCTACCTACTGGCAATAATGATATGCATGGGTTAAATATTATTTGCTTCATTACTATATATACTTTTAGTATTTTCACCATTTAATGAAGTGGTATATCATATATATATACGAAGTGATGTCCACTATTACCAGTTCATTTATGGTTTCATACTGATTTTATAAAGAGAATACACAGATATGGCCGTTAAAATATCCATTTATTAACAAAAAAGAAATAAATTTTATAACGCTCTTCACTGATCAAAATTTTAACAGCTAATTATTATTTGCATCTTGATGTTTAAATTTCGAAACAGAATTTGGTATATTTTCATCATAGCACAGTAGGCTCATTTTCATGAAATCAAGCTGTGATATCTTACTCCAGTAAGGGTTAATGGTCAGTTAGCTATTAAAACTTGCAGGTTGAGACTTGCAAGAATTTCTTTGTTGCCCTAAGCTGATTGGTATCCATACCAAGTAAATACTTTGGCCTGGAGTTACAACAGTGCCAGAACTTACTAGCTACAGAAAGAGGGCATCTCAAAGTCAAAATCTAGCCATTTTATGTCCAAAAAATCAGAGAACTATGTCCTTTTCACTTTCCTAACAGAAGGTGAAGTTTATGCTTCTCAGCCAACTTTTTGGTCCACTTTACCGTGTAGTGTGACCATTGTAATAGGGAAAAAACACATGTACACCCTTAAAATATTTAAAGTGATGCTACATCTATAGTACACCATAATAGCTGCATTAATGCCATATATTTTTAATTCTAGAATTTAAAAATATAGGTCTTATCACTAAACCTAATGATTATTTTAACTTCTTTTTCAGAGCACCACCCAACTCAGACCTTAAAATAGATAAGCACACATCGTTTGAGATGCCCCCTCACAGTAGCCAGCAAGCTATGGTACTGTTGTAATCCAAGTTGAAAGGCATCAATATACAAATATTAATTTGCTTTTGAAAATGTGATTGGTGACAAGTATTTTCTAGGTATTTCTTGTTTTTATAAATAGAGACTTTCTTGATAAAATCAATTTGAAACCATAAACAAAGTTGTAATGGCAGACATCACTATGTATATATGATATACCACATAATTAAACTGTCTGTATTGGTAAATAATTAGGCAAATAGATTCAGGAAAATATATAATATAATAAAAACAAAGTTTAAATATTATGTCATGGGAGATTTAGCCTAAATATTTAATAATGTAGGCCAAAAACAGGTGACAATTTCTGTTGTGGGATTTGAAACAATGCTGCAAGGTCAAGGTTGTTTCTGACCTACAGTAATTAATTTTCGAAAAATTACAAAAGAGATGTATAATAGTGAAGCAAATACTATTTAACAGACTTAACACCAGTAGGTAGACAAATAATTCAACCATAAATATGCAGTCCAATTAATGAATTTGTTGTAACAAAGCAAGAAAGCTAATAGTTTTTATAAGAAAAACCCTCTTTCTAAAAATAGACTAACTTGCTTGGTACAATAGGTGTTTTGAGATGTTTTGGGTTTTGTGGGGAAAAGGGTCCAGTTTAGTTGTTTAGTTTTTATTTACATTAATGCTTATGTGTGTTGTCTTAACAGTTACAGTAATGTTTTATTGGGAACAAAGAAATCAGGAGGAAGAGTATGTTTTGAAGTCCCTTATGAATTTATTCCTATGTACATGAATTAAGTGGTGTTTTAAAGAATGCTAAAAATCTTTTTGGACTGCAATTTTACACAAAACTTGTACAAAATAAAATATAAAAAATAAATGGTATTTTTAAGCCTCATTACCAACTTGCAATTACATGACTCTAATCTTGTTATTGATTTCATTAAAATTAATTACAATGTATAGCTTCTGCTGTGCCTTTTAAGTTATATGGCCAATTTGCAAGTATCTCAATCCAAACACTTATATACTACAAGTATGAATAGAATGGATTTTCAATCCAAACACTTATATACTACAAGTATGAATAGAATGGATTTGAATATAATAATTTTTATACATGTACAAAATGGGTTGATAATAAACATATGACATATTTTTAAACTTGAAAATAAAGCATTGTTTAAAACTGTTAAAAGCATTCTTAATGAGAAATGGAACACATAAATAAGATAATGCAGCTATATATATATATATATATATATATATATATATATATATATATATATATATATATATATTATCATATATATTATATCATCTATATTTCACTTTTCTTCCTTTGGTCTTACTTCTCCCAGTTTAGCTTCCACTTCTCCCTGTTCTCCCTACAATTAAAGTCTAGCTTGACCCATGGTATTTTTGGTATTTTGCAAATCCCCTCCCCATATGTGTAGGCTTAAAGCTATTCAGTCAGTATTAGGTGGGTCTCTTGGCGCTTTTGGCCTGTTGCTGGGTTGGGAGGTATTCTGCCTGTATAGAGGTATTGAATGTCAAGGTCTTAAGGTCAGGTACAAAGCAATAAGACCCAGCCTTGGGTCAAGTCCATCCACGCGGACCCGGGCTGATGGCTAGCCGCGTAGGAGGGTATTGGAGGCCCACCCTTCGGGTGGGTTCTCTGGTCTCTTATGAAAATAAGAGACTCCAAAAGTTGTCCAGCAAACGTACATACTTTGCTGCTTATGCTAGAGTTCAAGTTCTCAAGAATGGTAAGGTGTATAGCCATGTTAAGGAAGGACATGATTCAGTTACCATATCCTTGCCCATATCTGTGGCTACTGAGAGACTACTGGTGTCACCAGTCAGCACTGTAGACTGTGAGCTTTGATTCAATAAGTTAAACCTCATAAAAACTGACATCAGAAATAAACTCAGCATCTCAACTCTAGAGAATGAGAATGAGCATGTTGAGATGCAAAGAATTAGATTTTGAAACTGCATTCAAAAAGTGTGCAGCCCTAAAATTGCAACAGATCATGTGACATTCTATAACATTTTAATAGTGAATAATAGTCATTTTTTATGTAATAATTTATTTGATAATATATCTGTACTACTTGTTGAAAATAAAATAATAACTCTCGTGTTTTTCAATTTTCATAGCCTATTACATTATCATACTTGGAAAAATATTCACTATATATTCTGGCGACACTTTTTGACAATTGGCAACAAAATATAACTTTTGGCGATTTTTTGGGGCTATTTAAAAGCCAGGACCATCCCTGATACTGGTTTGATTCAACTAGTGCTTATTAATACAAATTTCTAACCTCAGTTATTTTTAGTGGAATTTAATAAATCTCAACATACTCTAGCTATGATGTCATAGCCTCAACTTATTTTGTTGTGGTTGAGACTAGACATGTAATGGAGCAAAAAAAATCCTCACTTAAGTCAGAAACACAATTAGTTTAGAAATCTATTAAATAAGTATAATCATTTTGTCAAATAAGTTTGGCTTATTTTGAACTTATTTAGCCCTTACACAGTAAAATAAATTGGCATAGTTATGCTAACCTCACCTTGTCCAGCAGGGGTCATGCTACCAGGTGAAGTGGGGGAAAAAGTCACCAGAGAAGAATAAACTTTGCCTTCTTCTGTTATGAAAGGGAAAATGACTTCACCCTCTGATTTTTTGGATGTAATATGATTATATTAGGACTTTGAGATGCCCCCTCCCTGTAGCCAATAAATGTATTTACCTGGTGTGGATACTAATCAGCTTATGGCCACAAAGAAATACTTGCACATTCACCTGCAAGTTTTAATAGCTAACTAACCATTAACCCTTTTCTGGAGCAAGATATCTCTGCTTGATTTCATAAAGTTGGGTCTATTGTGCTATGAGGAAAAGATGCCAAATTCTGTTTCAAAATTTAAACATCAATAGGCAAATAGTAATTTGCTTTAAAAAAATTTTTAAAAAATATGATCAGTGAAGAGTGTTATCTAATTTATATCCCATTTGAACAGCCTAATTTGTGTATTTTCTGTATAAAATCAGTTTGAAACCGTAAATTAAATTTTAATGGCGGACATTACTGCATATTTGATATACCACTTCATTAAACTGTGAAAATACGAAAAATATATATAGTAATGAAGCAAATAATATTTAGCCAATCCATGTCATTATTACCAGTAGGTAGACAAACCATAAATATGCAAAACTGAATGGGTTTTTGTAACGAAGCAAAAAAAGTGTGTAGTTCAAGACTCCCCCCAGTCTAAAAATAGATGCACTCACTCTGTGCAAGACATATTCTTATTATTTTGATTGGGGGTGAAAAATATGGTCCAGTTTAGTTATATATATATATATATATATATATATATATATATATATATATATATATATATATATATATATATATATATATACACACACATATATAGTTATATATACATAGTCCCTAATAGCCCATTTCATACAGGATTTAACCGAGTTGCTCTGTAATTATCTGAAAAGCTCCGAGTCCCTTTATACCCCAACCAATGAAACGCTGGTAGGTATATGTACACCACAAAATGATGCTACATTAAAACGACATGAGCTGTGAGCAAGTGGATCTAATTTAATGATTTATGTTTAAATGTAAATAATCCACAGACTTTCACAAACAAATGTGATAAACTCATATTAAACAGATCTCATTTTAGTGACGTTTCGGATACAAATAAATAGTTTGAACAACTTGCTCTTTGATTGTCAGGATTAAATTTTTAACATTGACACCGTTTACATACAAACATGCACATGTCTAGATGTAAAAAAGCTCATAACTACTCTCTCATATGGCTTTAAAATCCACCCTGGTATCCAGAAAATAAGACAGGATGGTTCCAATATTAAATTTAGTCAATATCTGTGGCATCATAGCCGTTGAATATGCATTTTTCAACTCGATAAACGAAGCTGAAGTAGTTAGAACAATTGATGCTGATGCTGAGGCGTCCGCCATGTTTTGACTACCAGCTATCGATTGGATATTGCAGTCATCTGACTGCAAGGCATGTGATCAAAATTCCGAGCAAATTACGAAGTTTGCCAAAGTCTCCATTCTATGCTGATGCGTCCGCCTTGTTTTGACCACTAGTCTGGTCCCCTGCTTAGAATTCTCCCTGCGATGCACTTCGCTATACTATACTAAGGAGCATACTAAGCAGGGGACCAGTCTATTTGCCTACCAGCTATCGATTGGATATTGCGGTCAGTTGACCACCCGCCACATGATCAAAATTCCGAGCAAATTACAAAGTTCGACAAAGTCTCAATGAATTGGTCTATACTATGTACATGTATTAGGGACTGTTTCAAAGAATGCTAGAAATCTTTGTGACTGCAATTGCACACAAAACTTAAGAAAAATATAAAACAAGTGGCAGTCTATTAAGCATTGTTACCAACTTGTTTTTACAAGGCTCTAATCTTGTTACTTCTATCAACGAAAATTGATTGCAATGTATAGTTTCATATGTGATTTTTAAGCCATACAACCAAAATAAACTGCATTTACTTTAATTCAAAAACACATATAGTAAGTATGAATAGAATGGGTATGAATATAATATTTTATGTGTACAAAATATATTGATACTCACAAATAACAAATATTTTTCAACTTGAAAAAAAGGCATTGCATAAAACTGTTAAAAGCATACCAAGAAATAGAGCACATCATTAAAATATGACAATGCATCTCTCTCTGTGTATGTGTTTGTGTGTGTGTGTGTGTATATATATATATATATATATATATATATGCAATAAACTGACAACGAACAGTATGAAACTAGTAACTAACTAGCCTAAGCACTTTTGACTCTTAATGAGTCTTTTTCAAAGGCAAATACAAAACATATATATATATATATATATACGACAAACAAATAAACACAAAAACGTTGTATTTGTAAACCTCTACATGGCTGTCTTCACATGTGCTAAAACTATAAATACAACCAGCTTGTATAGACTAGTTACGGAAACTGAAAACGTTGTATAATTCCCTAAAAGTTGTATAATTTGTATAATTCGTTATACGTTGTATAATTCCCCAAAGCGACATCTATTTTTGCTTTTTGTACATATGTAACGCAGATTATATCCCGGATATTTGATTCTATACCGGTTATTCTTATAGTAAAAATTGAAGGATAATAAGAAGATTTAGAAAATGTTAAAACAAAACATGGAAAACAGATAATGTGATTTATCTCATCACATGTAAGATCTGTGGCCTTCAGTATGTCAGAGAAACTGAAAAGCTACACAAAAGGATAAACCTTCATAGATCTGATTGGATGACAAAAAAGCTGTACAGAAGCCCGGTCGCAGAACACTTCTCCTCCCCTGGCCAAACTTTTAGTGATATAATACTTATCGTTATTGCTAACAACCACAGCTGGAGTTCCGAAACCAGGAAGGAAAAGGAATCATACTGGATACGCCGCCTTAGAACATTGAAACCAAGCGGTCTAAACCAAGAAGACTAGAAAATGAAAACTATGCACTAGTAGAATTTAACATTTTCTACATAAGGCTTGTCAAAATATATATGGATATTCAACGCTATGGTATTAGTTGTTGAATCACATAACATGAGAAGATGGATACTTGCATAAATTGTGGAATACGGTTTTGTTGAGAAAATAATTGCTTCTTGGTGGAATTTTAAAGTCACCGGTAAACCGTATTTACTTTAATGCGCAGAATTTCCTACTCAAACAGTGCCATATTTTTTACTATGATCTGTTTACGTTTCCAAATAAGGCATTAACATCCTTATATGGCACACAAACAAACAAGGCTGAGAACGGAAGTAGGCATTATTTGAACTAATATGGTGGATGATCAAAACGAAAATATCAGATAAGGTAAACAAGATTTTACTACTATTTCTACAATGATTTTCGATTATTCCAGTATTAAATAAGAGGACTACTTAATGGTGCGAACGAGGTCAGAATTCATCAACGCTGTATTTACGTCTCGTCTGACAATGGATTAAAGACAAAATCGTGTTATGCTTGTAATTTCTGAGAAGATAAATGATTTCCCTATCAATTTAATGTAATTATGGGAAAATGTAAGGTCATTTAAGTTTGCTAGGTCTGATAGTTGGCGAGTACCCTATGCCTACACCAAATGGTGTTGGCAAATTCCAAGTTTTTGATAGAGAATAGACTCTGACCCTACACCCCAACATAAAAAACCAGATATCAAAATTGGGGTGTCAAGGGTCAGAGGAAACTCGGACTAGTATTAAACATACTCTGACCTCTCCAAATGTGTGTGTGTGCGTGTGTGTTTATTGTACTTCATGCTTTTGCCTACTTCTATATTTCAACATCAACTTTCAGAAGAAAAAAAGTAGCATTCAAACGTACAATAAATTTTCTTACAAACTTTTCTTTATGAAGAAGCACAGACGTACAGGTTGCTCTGAATCTCCGCAAGAGGTAAATACTCCCTTCTTAAAAGTGAAATATGTTTCGCTTAGGTTTAGCCACAGGGGTTTCTTACAAATAAATTTTATTTGTTATAAACCCCTCTGAATTTAGCCACAGCTCGAGAAATGTCTGAATCCTATATTTCTTCCAAAGCCGATCAACCAATCGCACATTGTCTGAGTCCGTCAGTGTGGATTGATCCCTGGAAAACACTATTTTAAAATTTCTTATAATTAATAATAAGCAACAACTGAGGACACTCTCTGCTCCTTTTAAAGATAATTTACACGTTATATGACCCATAAAATCGTACCGAAATCATGATAGATGAGTATGATCAATTCTATGTGCTTGTACCTCACGCGTGAAGAGTCACATGCAAGTAAGGTTACTCTTATCGGAGGAAGAATAAAGGTGGCGCTCACCAGTTATTATGTATTTTTGAGAGAGTGATGTATGTAAGGTGAAGTTGTTTTCATTTTAACATGCATAGTGGAGAGAATGTTGGTATACCTATATGCTACTTTCATGTAATTTGGCTGAAATTTCTTTGGATATTGTATTTTAACTGATCTTGGGTAAACTTCTAACTAAAATGACTGCTCCCTTGTGCTCCAAAAATCAACCTGAATTTGTCTAAAGTACACTATACTTGGCAGCTATTAAAATATGAAAAATGAATTTTGCCATACTAGACAATACCAACTTCTAAAAGTGCACTGAGTGAGTTACCAAATACATAAAATATAAAAATAGTTATCGGCTCTTTTGTTTACAATTTACCTCTGAAGTTCGAGATGTGAAAATGAGCAAGTAGAGCTAGCACTATTTTGAAAGATGCACATCTGGAGTAAGGCCAAGCTGTATACTCTCTAACCCATATTACACCCATCAATCATACATCAAAATAAAGGTAGTTAAAGGTTTTATGAACAATATCTAAGATATACAAAGACTTTTTTAAATGGCTAGTATAACTAGTGATGAAACCCGAGAAAATTCTTTTTCTTTAAAATTTTAACCCATCCCCTATGCTAAATACGAAACTGTAGAGCGCCACCAAAAGTACATACCAACATAGATTCAGAGAAAGCAAATAGATCGAAAAGAACAATGATTAGAAATGTATTTAAACATAATATCATCAAAGCAAATCAATATGCTCGCAAGTTTATTTTCTTAAATAAAGATAAAACTATTCTAACTATCTTGCATGATACTGTAACACCCCGTGTGTTAAATATCGAAAATACCAGGGTTCGGGACATAAAATGATTTTTATACATAAAAATACAATTGAGATTTTTAAAAAAATGCTTTTCAATCCCGCATAATGTGACTTTATATGACACAGTGTCAGTCACAACACTATAAATTCCAGATAGTGTAGAGCAGGTTTACTTCTCTAATTGCCAAAAGACAACGTTATAAAACACTATATCATGGTGTAATTAATTCTAGCATTCTGTTCCTGTCTATATTAACAGCTAAATTTATTATATTTACTGTAACACATTCTGACAAGTTAGCATGAATTAAATGAAAATAATTAATCATTTTATTACAGAACAGTTTGGTGTTAGATAGCAGCAGCTTTTTAAAGAATTATGAGGCATTAAAATTCAATAGAAATCATGCAATAAATCTACTTAAAATTTCCCATAAAAGTATGATTCAGTTTTGGAGTTTTAAAGTGGCAAAGCTAATATCGGTTTTGTAAAAATAATTTATGGTTTTCAATTAGATAGATCTGGAATGTATGGTCGAAATCGTTTTCTACCTAGATGTTCTTATTTTGTCGCTATGACAGCTATCTGCCAGTGCACTGTTTTGCACTAATATTTATAAATGCCTATTCCCGTCACATGACCTTAGCTAGCCAATCATTGCTTGTCCTTGTCTGGGCTAGCTATGGCGTAAACCAAGTCAACTGTTCAAATTGCATGGAAAAATTCCTCTGAACATAAAATTTAGATAGAGTTAAGTTGTCCTCGCAATGTCCGTGGTGTGAGTTTTTACTTTTAACCTTATTTGTATATTCATTCCTGCAATTACTTTGAACTGACTAAAACGGACAAGTGAATTTCAATGCGAATCGAACTAGAGTACAACGTACTGTTGATGCAATGAGTCGTAATCCGGCTAGAAATAGTCCATGCCAAGTGCATAATATTTCTGCACATTAAAGTAAAATATCAAGTTCTACACGATCAAGAACTTAAAATAATAAACAGCAACATTAGTTCTAATTTATTGTTCATCAAAAGTCTGATAAGTGAAATATGATTCTTCGGCCGGCACATTGATTCCATCCTTATCTTGCATCTCCGCTGTTCCAGTAACAAAACTCACCGGGTGGATGAAGTCACAAATTTATGGACTAGCATCATATTTCTGCTTTGATATTACAAAACCATGGAAGGTAAGATAATTCATTTGCTAACCCATTCTTGTGAAATTCCAAAACGACACACGCATGGTCCAACATGGAAATGAATTGGGCACAATGACCGTTATTACGTGAACTTCTTTCCACTAAATATTGATGTCCCAGGGTTTTTAGTACTTTTTTGTCTTTTAGATGAATTCCTTGACGCGCGTTTTTTTTTAAAATAATTTTTTTAAATGTGGGGTTCGGTCGGTCTAGGGGTGGGGTTCTTCCTATAGACTTTAAAGAATTATGAGGAAGTTCCCCTGGTCCACTTTCAGAATGCTACTTCTGGACAATATATATATATATATATATATATATATATATATATATATATATATATATATATATATATATATATATATATATGGCAACGAGCCCCCAGTCAGCAATGCCGACAGATAAATTATAAGGAACTACGAAGATAAAATTAAAATAATAGCAATTTAATGAAATGATCTTTAAAAGATCTTAAAATAATCACTGTCACTCTTGACCCAGTGACTGCCTAAATCATCATTTGATTCCAGTGTGAGTAGATTTTCCCTTCTCCTTGTGTGTTACTCATCTATTCTGTCTTCTTCCTCTTGTCTTTCTCTCCTTCCGTTCCCCTTTCTGTATTCCTCTCGACTGTCACTCTCTACTTCCGTTTCCCTTTTCTCTCTCTCTACTTCCGTTTCCCTTTTCCCTGTATCCCTCTCTTCTTCCGTCTGTCACTCAATGTCTCTCAACGTCACTCAAGGTTGCTCGACTGACCCTCGAACGTCCCTCGAAGCTTCCTAATTGAAATTCACAAGGTATTAGCCTAGCGTCATAAAATCCTACCTCACACTAAATCAAACAGATCGGACCATCAGTAATTGCGGTACATTTTTGGTCACGCATGCGCACATATCGAAATACCCATACATTTCCGCCGCTCACCAAATTGGTTAGTATCCCAGAGTCAAATAAAGGCCCACCCACCTCGCATTTCGATTGGATGGCTCTTGACTCGGTCAGTCGTTCAAACTGTCAATCATCCGAATGTCTGTCTGTGGGTCCATCAAATGTTACAGTCTACATGTTTCGCGGGTCTTCTTTCGTTTGAAGTGGTTAAGTAAATATCCGCAATGTACACCTGCACTGGTCGAATATCTCGCCCGAGCTGAACAAAGACCATGTTACGTAAGGGGATTAGCTAACGTAGGAACTTCTCCAACATCAAAGCTGTTCAGCCAGAGTACAATTTTACACATGTATACATTAAGTCAGAACAACCAGTTATACGTACATATACAACACAAGGGGTTGGGGTAAAACGTCACATTAAAATATTTTTCTTGGCGTGTTTCGTTTACTCTTCGATCACTCAGTTTTAGTCGTTCACCCTCTTTGCTGCTGTAATTAAACCATTATTATATCAATAATAGAATCTCATACAGCTAGATTAGCTCGAGAACGACTGGAGACAATTAATAAATATCTCCCCGTCCGTGATTCTGTCAAGCATCAACGACAAGTTCTTCAAGAGTCTCGTGTGCAATTTGCAGAAGGTACAGAACAGTTATTTAAATCTGTTACAAAGGCTACCAAAGGTCTACTTCCCACGTTAGAGCAAACCGCTAAAGCAAGTGGGAAAATAGCAGAATTTACTAAGAAGACAAAAAGATACTACAAGAACTTCCAGCTGAAAAAATTGGGCTTAGCCAAAATTACAAGAAGAAATACAACAAGTACCTCAGAGCGTTGACAAAGTTCATGAGAAGATCGGTTATGTAAAGGATATTGTTACACCAAAATCGAAGCAAAGCAAAATAAATAAAAAGACACCAGCACACCAGCCCAATTGACCGAAGAGGTTCGTAGACAACTTCGAAGAGACCCTATAGCGGTTGCCGCATCAGGATATTCATATAGTGGTGAATTATTAGATCCAAACACCACCAGTGTTCCAGAAAAAATTGGATCTCTTTTGTATATCTATTATGATAAGAAAACTCTATTTTGTTGTTTAGATGTTTTCTATCATAACCTTCTTCTCGTGTCTAGTTACGAGAAGGAAGAAAGTTCAGCATTCATAAGAATAAGGTGTCATTTATGATGGTGTAGATACGGTTACATATTTTTATGGAGAAGCTTTGGTTACGAGAAGGTACCAAGAATCTGTAAGAAATAGACATGACACTCTTCTGAGCTTGGAATCGCACTGTATATATATATATATATATATATATATATATATATATATATATATATATATATATATATATATATATATATATATATATATTTCTAAAGATACAACATGTAAATTTATTTATGTTGAAACAACATACAATACATATTACAATACTTATTAAATAGTTCTTCCACACTCTAGTATTTCATTTGTCCATTCATTTTTCTGCATTTTTGAATACAAGTGATTTAAATATTCAAAGAGCCTAAAATTCAATAACTGTAATAAATGTATTTTATTTTATTTAATGTAAGGTAACGACCTGAAAAAGTTCTTTGAGTGTTATACTTATTATTTAAAGAATATATATTTATTCTCAATTAAATTATAACATGAAGCTAGTAATTATTTCAAACAAATACTAATGAACATCGAAGCTGTAAAATATTTCAAACCTATCTGCCATGTAAATAAAAACCATTAATTGCACTTTGGATAGAATCTGTGGTCATCGTTAACCATGATAATGTTGATTTACCACCTTGACTCATAAAAGATAGTAACGGATCTTCTTCAGATATTGTTGGAGTTATCCCAGGGAAAGTTTTGTTAGTACTACGTTACCAGCATCAATACCATGGTGTTGCCATATTGCATCATCGTCTGTGCTTTTTCGTACGATTACAACTGCATGTTTAGCACAGGAAAATACTCTTTTATTTCCTTTTAACATCGCTAGACGTGATCTAAATCCTAAGTTGAAATCTGGATCTACATCAATAATCATACTTTGTACATCCGCATCGGCGTTTCTGGCAAAATTTCTTGGTCGTCTAATTTCATATTGTTGATGCTCTGGAGAATTAGATGTATCTTTTACAAACATCACTGATGGACCAGCTGATCTTGAGTAATCGTCACTGTATCTTGCAAGAACAATTATTGTTGTAGCAACGTCAACGTCTTTTTGAATTGATTCAATATTTTTTCCTTTTACTTGAAGGTGCTGGTGGACTAATGAGAGTCATTGATGCGCCAGTAGAGATCATATAACACGTAATTAGATCAATTTTGAATATTATAAATTGTCATACAATCACGCTAATGTTACCCTGACTCCTGGTCAGGTCAAAAGACTGCAATAGCATCAAATAATAACTGCGGAATAAAAATATCGTTGAAAAAAACAAACAGATGAGTGGTTCAAAAAAATTATTGTTGACAGATCGTCAATTCAAAAACTTTAATGAAGCAAAAATAAAAATCAAATAAAGGCGTCAAAGTTAGTCTTTCTGCTAGCGCTATCAAAGATTCTTTTAAAACGGGTGATATTGTTCCCCTTCTCGCAGTTATACCAGCATTAATAGCAGCTGCCGCTCCAGCTGTTGCAAAAGCAGCTGCATTAGGCGCTGTTGGAATCTCTACTGGAATGGCATTAAAGAAAGCAACTGGACAGAGAATAAACCGAACATCTAAAAAAAAAAAAAGGGAAAAGGTCTCAGATTACCAGGGACCCCGCCCTCGTGGGACAGTTTACTGATCTCACCTATGTCTAATTTTGATTTACTCGATGCTGCTAAAAAAACTAAATATAAAAAACTTCAGAGGAGGTTTTATGCGCAATCAATTACCAAAACAACCGAACAATACTGAAACAGGTATTATTAATCTCGATAAAACCTCTGGACCAGATACCACTAGGTAGCGTATGCAATTGATCCACGTGGAATTATCTCTTTTGATTGATATTGATTAGCTCCACCAAAAGAATTTCTTCATTATGTCAGTAATAATACTGCTCCAATCTAGTATTCAACGCTACCAACACAAACATTAACTGATCCACCAAAATGTGGTCGTGAAGTACTTAATGTACTTAATGCTGTATCCATGGCACCGCCAGGAAAGCCACCTCAAAGTCGTGCATAAATATACCACATTGTCACATTTAAACAGACATCAGTAAATATAATGGTAGATATTTACGGAAGATCTGCTCGTGATACAGCTGAGCAGCAAGGTGATTTATCTAAATATGCAACCCTCGATCAACTCAGAAATGAGATTGATGATTTATTAAATATCACAAGTGTGTGGATCAAAATGAAGTGGTTGTTTTTCAGGACAAACAAGGACGATTAAAGACAAGCAATATACAACTACCGGACGTACTTATACGAATTCCTACTGCAGTTGTTGATAATATCGTAACTTTTACTGATCAGGGTAAATACAAGATTTAGGTAAGTCAGTTACCGATTATGTCAAGACGACTGGCGGTGTATTTAGTGGAAACGTAATCGTGAACAAAAATAAAATTACAGACCTTGGAAATCCCATTACAGATAGTGATGCTGCTACGAAAAAATATGTTGACGATCAGGAATCTAAGTACGTATTAACCAACGGTGGTATAGTGTGTGCATTGATCACTATGAACCATAATGGTATAGTAATTTAAGAACATCAGAATCTGATGTTGATGCTGCTACAAAAAAAATACGTCGACGATAAAGAAATTCCAATCATTAATGAAATAGTCACGCTCAAACGCTCAAAATTGATTTTATCGGTCACGTGAATACGTTTTTGAGTTTTCGCAGAAACATAAACAGAATTAAAAACGATTTTTTTAAAAAAAGTCCACCCAATGTTGATATAAATCTTACTGATATTAACAGAAAACTCAACGATACTCTCTGTGGGATTCCGGATATTTTTCAAAAAAAACGAGCCTAATTAAAATTCCTCACAAACAGATCATCAACATCGTGTACGTCATCGAATCAGGGTCAGCTACATGGACACAACGAAATAAAACCATCAAGCACACCACGAAGGTCGCTGGTATATATAGGTGGTCTGTGTTTAGGGTTGTAGAATTTAACATACGTACCACATCTGCATTAGCTAATAAATTGTCTAGAACCCCATCTGTAATTTTGGATAAAGATTCTAAAGAAACGTTTACGTTGGAATCATCGGATAGAAGTTTGTCCTCCCCTAATTACTGGTGGTGTCTGGAATTTGTAACTAAGGCTCCCATTTTAATTACTTAATTAAATGACAACGTCATTATGTATAATGAATCCGACGACAGAGTCAATCATTGACGTTCAACGTCACAGATATGATCAGGCGTGTAAGTGTCTGACTGAACTTAAAAATATCATTGACAAATACACGTTGAAAGTAAAAAAAATATCGCAGAAGCATAGTTGTTATTGACATAGTAGTTTACTCGGTTTTTGCTGTTGTTGCTGGAACCGTATTATTATTATTATCAAAGTTAACTATGACTTCTCCTGCGGTTTTAACGATTGTCGTGTCTACGACAACATGTGTAGGTATTCTCAGTATAATCGCTAAGAAAATATCTACATGCACGAGCGATAAATTACGCGAGTACATGATGAAATTACGCACAGCAACAGCCGCCTATACTAAGTTATGCTCACATCTTTCCTTGTACCTCAGTGATGGTAAAATATCTGATGAGGAGTTCGTTATGATAATGAAAACCTACGATGAAGCATTAGTGTTGGAAAATAACGCATCATCTAGTGACAATAACAAAAAGATGGAAAATTAAATAATAAACCTAACAATAATGTCTGATTCAAGAGAACTATTGCAACAGATCGTCACTAATACGACGCCATCAAAAACTACTATGATATCAATAAGTTCGACCAGTCCTGAATTTATTGTTAATTTTCCAACTGCAATTCCAGTAAAAGAGATAGCATTAACTCAATTACGTGTTTATTATAGCTGGCCTAATATTAGATCAAAACCATTTTGTGGACTACAGCCACATAATTCATTAGAATTCGCAAATAATAATAAATCTGATGGAACTCTTGATTGGCTAGTAGTTAGTATTCCAACTGGCAGTTATCAGATATAGCAAATTAATGAGGAATTCCAGCGCAGTATTAAGTCTCTAACTGGGAAAGAATCCAAGATAATAATTACTGTTTACTAACCAACATTATCGTTTGTGATCGAAATACATTCTCCTGACTATGCTGTGGATATTTATCAAAGGTCGATTAAATCAGTGTTAGAATGGCCTGAAGTTGCACCAACTTATCATGGTCCGCCAGAAGCATAGAGATCCAACTTCGTCACAAATGTTAAAAAATTTATACAATGTCCAGAATATCGAGAAGTAGAAAATGCATATCCATGGAAATTATATTCTGGTGCTGATAGAATTGTACATTATATAAATCGAATACCAGAATATTTTATTAAATATATTGATGGCAAGAAGGGAGCTGCAAAAATAACAACACTAAATATTGATCTAATAAATTCTTATGCTAATATGATTAAATCTGAACATAAACGTGTATTTAGAAATCTACAAAATTTACTTTGAAGTATTATTGTTTCTGACAATGATTTTTAAAAAATCAAATAATTGGATCAATACAACATTTGAATCAAATTGCTTCAGACATAGAGTTCATGAATAATGTTTTTGTTAACTGAGAGAAAAGATTAGAACTACCACCACCAATTCGAAAAACATTTTTGAAAAGATAAAAATTAATGAAGATGATCCAATTCAACGTATTCCAGCCTATCGCTTTTTCATAACAGCTTTTCTTAAATATTTCGGAATTATGCAAGAACAATTACCAATATTTATAATACCTGGATTTAACTCTGAGGAACTAAAAAAAAATCAGTGATCTTATTGATGAACACTTTAAAAGAATGTGTGATTCATGAAACAAATTAAACCCGTTTCCAACCGTTCTCAGATATATTATTGACCCATATGGAACATGACGTCATATTTCACCTAATATTGTTAATATAACATCCACCATCGCACTGAATCTAGTATGCGATATAATTGACAGTAGCTACCACGTTGACCTTTCTAAATCTAATCAGGCTCAGCAGGGATACATATTATATTCGTCGTTATTCAAACACCTCCAGGGTGGTTAATTGTATCTGAGCCAATAAATCAAGTCTACTTGCGTGTATATAATCTATTATTATCAAGAATGAATTTCAAACTCACAAATCAGGATGGAAATATAATTGATTTGTGAAACGAACCTCTATATATTAATTTATACATACGCTCGTAGATTGGTCTAGATAAAATCTTTGGTTAAACTCCCCTTGACAATCAATAGCAGCAGGGAGGGTGAAGGACAACAATTGGGTCGCTTTACAAGTAAACAAAATCACCTGACAAAGTAAAAAAATAAGTTAATAATATAACAAAAATGAGCTAACCTCCTGACTTTGTCAGGCGATTTATACTAACGGTTCTTAACCGTAAGGAAATATACTCAATTAGAGACTTTGGGTTAGCGTTGTTGACTATTTTTTTTTTCAGCCTCTGCAGGAACCTTTATTTTTTCGTTAAGGATTCGAGCAAAATTTTGTAGGGTTCACCCTCCCTGCTGCTCAAGTCTAAGAGGCTAAAAAAGGTATCCTTACCCAAGTATATATCATCACAAACAATTGATATTCAGCTTACAATATCGTACTCAGAAAGAAGAAACAACTGGAATTGGTATTAACACAGGTACCAGAGGAAGTGGTCTTATTAATCAATGTCCAAGTAACGTCCTTACCGACGTTGAGAGACTAGAAACTCTGAGCAGCAGAGAGGGTGAACAGATATTTTGACTGGTACTTTATTTATGAAAAATAAAGCCTCGTACGGCAATAGAATAAAAGCGCCAACGACGTTAAACCAAAGTACATCTAACTTGGTCACGTAGGGGACCCGTTAGGGTTAGCTTGGGTTGCTACTTCGACAAATTTTATTTTTTATATTGGCGCTACATGTATTTGTTTACTTGTTGGTCACTTTTGTTGGAGGCTGTTGCTGTACCTTTTATTCAGATTTTGTATCAAGTCCGTTACGACGTCTCGACATCGGATCATGTAAATTTATTGCTATAAAACCAAATGGGGCAGCTTGCGCGTGTGCAAAGAAATTTTTCAATTTATTCATGTCCATGTCACCTAAAACCAGGTATAAAAATATTTTGAAGCGTATGATTATCAGCTCCGTTGAAAACGACTAAAATAATGCAGTTATCTCTGATCACTTTTGAAATTTGTGTATAACGCTGTGTACATAAATTATGTCTGTTTTTGGTTTATCTTGAGAAAATATCCTGGCAGGACTTGATTGTTTGTCCAGCATGACATCAACGTACACTACTAAATTGTCAGTGCTTCCATCCAGATCATCTACAGATGGTTGTTCATCAATATTAATAATAACATCAATAACGTCACTGTCTTCATTTAACGATTTTGCATTTTCATTAAAATCATTAATTACTTTATAGCATCACTTGTCATCCACGAATGGTGCTACTAAATACAATTTATCCCACTTGAGGCATCTCATTATCAGACTAAGCAATAATTATATTTTGCCTGATCCAAATGGACCAGTTATTATCATTCTGATAGAATTCTCTAACGCTGGGTGATGCTTTACTGGCTCCTGTTCTTGTGTCGCAGAAAGAATCAATTATCTCCATATAACATATAATATGAATCTATATTGTGGTCGATGCAGGGCAGCCACGTCCACCACTGGATTAACAACAATAATACAAAATAAAAGATGCGTACTTACAGCTCAGTGTGAAAAGTGTAGCACAACAAATATAAATTTATTTCAAGTATAAAGACAGGAGGTGGTATTACTGTTTCGTTATTACCAGGACTTCCATGGGCGAAATATTTCCGGGAAAAAACCACTTACTAGGTAGTAATTATTTTGGGCCAGGAACCGGTTTAGATATTCGTAGTGACAATCAAGATCAAACTCGACCCGGTTAATATCCCGTAAATGGAATCGATCAAGAATGTTACATTCATTGATATTGCTTACCGAGATAAAGACTTACAACAGGACTTCACGCATACTTATAAATTAATTTGTGCCATATATAATGTAAATAATACATAACTTCAAGAAAAAATAGCTGCTCCTCTGGTAAATGAAAGGTAAAATTATGTGAAGGGCTGGGTAATTAATTACATAATTATTATCATAAAATCCATTTATTATGCCCCGAGAGGACATTGGAAGTGCAGAACAGCTATTGGTAAACTTGCTGTTGCTCCATCGTGGTTAGTGCGACAGGCAAAATTTAGTATGGACATTTTGATATCAGTGTTCGCAATGAAGTACAAATACGCATTAACTGTCGTTAACGTTGTAAGTAGGTATAAAGAAGCAGAACCACTGTCATCAAAGACAGCTTGTGCAACTTTTCCTCTCAACCAGTATTAAGTAATGTAACTGTAAGGTATGTATATGAACCTGTTGAGCTTGAAGGAGATAAAAAAATAGCAACTGATCATATTAGGAGTGTGACTACACATACATTTCTAGCGTTGTTAGATCCACGGGTACAGACTAGATTTGCCATCTACAGACTAGATTCGATGGCTTTATACGTGAACAATTTCACTTCCTGAAGACACACAATTACCACCGCACTCATGTAATTAAATGCTAATGATATTATGTCACATCATCATGTTAGGGTCAGTCTGACGCCTGGACCGATTAAGAAACTACATTCAGTATGAAAAGATAATTGTGGAGGAAAAATATCACTGAAAAAGAAAAGATTGCAGATTGTCCGAATAAACTATCATTATTAGAACGTCAATTCAGGCACTTTAATAAAGCCCATAATCAAAGACCGTCATACGACTTAATCTTTCTGTGGGTGCCATTAAATATATCGCTAAGACGGGTGGTATATTTCCACTTCTTGCAGCTATACCAGCATTAATAGCCGACGCTGTCATAGCTGTTGCAAAAGTAGCTGAATTTTGGCGTTGTTGGAACTGCTTCTGGGATGGCATTATAGAAAGCAACAGGAAAAAGGAATACAAATTTCTTGAAAAAGGGAAAGGGTTGAAGATTGCCAGGAACACTTCGTTGATTCTTCATATGTCCAATTTGATTTACTTAATGCTGATAAAACTAAACATCAAGATCTTCAGAGGTGTTTCTTTATGCGTGATCAATTACCAAATAAACTAAACAATGTTGAAACTGGTATTATTTATCTTGATAAAAATTCTGGTCAAGGCACTCATTGGGTACTCTGCCTTGTACTCGTGGGATTGTGTATTTTGAGTGGCATGAGTTGGCGCCATTAAAAATATGTGAGTAACATGCAAACTTTTCAAATCTGGTATTCAGCATTACCAACATAGACAATAATTGATCCCCCAATATGTGGCCGTGAAGTAATTGCTATTGTCAACGCTGTGGCAAGGTCCCTCATGCCATCTCATTAAGTCGTGTACGAGTATAAATCATTGTCCAACGTTTTGAACAGATCTTAAAGTATAAAGGATGATATTAGTTTAAGATCATCTTCTGTCTTTGACAGGAAGAGCAAAGACGATATCGATTTATCAAAATACGAAAATAAAGATGAACTCGCAGATATTTTGTATTTGTCTGGAGTTGACCGGGACGAAGTTGTCGTCTTTCCGGATAGATACGGTGTTTTAAAGACGAATCATATCAAGTGGATCGACAGTATTTCGCAGAGATTTTGGTACTACCACGGATACTATTCTAGTATTTGCTGAAAGCGGTAGAATCAGAGATTCAAATGTATCAATAGCTAATTTCAGCAATGAAATTGTAAAAAACATTGCTGATCGTATACGATATACTGGTGGTACCATTTCAGTTGAACTCAACATCAATAACAATAAAATTGTTGTTTTAAGAGAACCAACGTTAGACGAAGACGCAACAAAATAAATATGTGGATGATAAAGATACTACAAATTAACCACGTTACGATCAGAATATGACGTTCACGTACATATGTTTTGAAATATTAGAAGAAACTTTCAAAACCTTAATAAATCCACAAAGGATTTCTTTGGAAGTCCATTCGCTGTTGATACAAAACTTTCTGACGTTAAAACAAATCTCAAGGTCAAGAAAGGTTAGGTATGGTTAGGTCTTAGTGTTACTAGATAATTACAAAGCTGGAGTGGATGTGCTAAGTTCAATGGGTTAGCAATGAGAGCTAAATTAATAATAGTAATAGCACACTTAGTTGATAATATTAGTAGTAAAGTTAGTGTTACTGGTGCTGCCAGTTATAGTGGTTAGGTATCTGTCCTACGGTCTTGTGTGTCTGTTGGGCTGTGGTAGTTAATAATGGTGCATAAGCTTTATTTTTGGGGACGCCTCGGGGTAGGGGGAGGAAAACACTTTGTTTTAAGTCTGGGTGTTTATGATTTTTGTTGGTGATGGTGGGAAGGTATGTTGGCAGTAAGAATAATATTTATAATGATAAGAATAATAACAGTGTCAACAAAACATTCCCATCTGGTCTATGATTTGATGAGAGTCATAGAAAAGTTTATACGTCCTGATGCAGTTTGCTGTATCTGTAAGGTATTTGGGTATTTGTCTTCAACATGTCAGCTTCATCCAATATAGAGAGACAAAAATCAAGATACCTGTTATCGCTGTCAGGAGAAAGGACACCAGGCTTCAGAGTGCCCTAAGTAAAAGAAAACAAAGAAGAGGACAAAGTTGAGAGGGATTCAGAAGAAGATAGCGCTAATGAGGAAGAACTTGTGCCAATGAAGAGATGGAAATGGAAAATAGACTATTTGAGCCCATGTGTCTCTTGGTCTTTATTTTTATAATAAGAATGGTGTATATTGTTTGTTGCATTGTCACTGCACAAATATATGCTCTATTACGTCTCTCTCTCTCTCTCTCTCTCTCTCTCTCTCTCTCTCTCTCTCTCTCTCTCTCTCTCTCTCTCTCTCTCTCTCTCTCTCTCTCCTCTTGATCATGTTTTAGTTGGAAGTGAAATGGAATGGATGTTTTTTCTTTAAGTACGCACTTTAAGCATGCAAAAAAGATACAACTTGTTAGTCTGTTGATCCTTCATTGTTATGTCTTGATATTTTAAATACTATAGATACATATTCACACATGCATACAATGACGCATTGTGGTGTTGTTTCTTACCCTTCTGTGTGGTTAATAGGTATTGTGGTGTTTTTGCTTCCCCTTCTGTGTTTATAGTAGATATGAGGGTGTTATTTTCCCTCCCCTTCTGTGTGGATAGCAGATATTGGGGTTTGATGATAGTAAATATTGTGGGGTTTTATTAACCTTTCCCTTCTGTGTGGATAGTATATATGGTGTTTTTTATTCTCTTCCGTTTGTGTGGATATTATATAGGGTGTGTTCTTTTTTTCCGTTTCTGTGGATAGTATATTGTGTTTTTTTTCTTCTCTTCTGTGTTGATAGTAGGTATTGTGGTGTTGTTTCCTTCTGTGTTGATAGTAGGTATTGTGGTGCTTTGTCTTCTCCTTCTGAGTTGATAGTAGATATGGGATGTTATTTTCCTTTCCCTTCTGTGAGGATAGTAGATGTTGGGGTTTTATGATAGCAAGTATTTTTTTTAAAACTCTTTTCCTTCTGTGTATGGCGTTTTGTCTTCTGATCCATTTGTGTGGATAATATATAGGGTGTGTGTGTGTTCTTTTCTTCTCAACCTTTTGTGTGGATAGTATATTGGGTGTTTTTTTTTTTCCTTCTCTTCCTTCGTTGGTGAAATAGGTGTGTGTTGTATGATTACTCGTTCGTTGGTGTGGATAGTATAATTGTGTGTTTTATGCTTGCTCCCTCATTAGTGAGGATAGCATATATGTGCTTGTTTTATGCTTGCTCGTTCGTTGGTGTGGATAGTATATTTATGTGTGTTTTATGCTTGCTCGTTCGTTGGTGTGGGTAGTATGTAATGTGTGTTTTATGCTTGCTGGTTTGCTGGTGTAGATAGCATATGGATGTATGTTTTATGATTCCTCGTTCGTTGGTGTGGATAGTATGTGCTTTGTGCATGCTCGTTCGTTGGTGTTGATAGTATATGTGTTTTATGCTTGCTCATTCGTTGGTGTGTATGGTATATAATGCGTTTTATTCTTGCTCGTTCGTTGGTGTGGATAGCATGTGTAAGTGTTTGCATGCTCGTTCGTTGGTGTGGATAGTATATGGATGTGTTTCATGCTTGTTCGTGCGTTGGTGAGGATAGTATTTTTGTGTTTCTTCTCTTCCTTAGTTTGTGATAGTATATTTGTGTGTTTTATGCTTGCTCGTTCGTTGGTGAGGATTGTATATAATAAGTGCAATGAGTGTAAGGGATGTTTCCTTCACGTCCGTGCTTGAAGTATATAAATCGTAGCGTTCATCATTCGCGTTTTTAAAAACACTACACTTAGAAAAGGCTGACGTAAAGTAAAATCTACTTAAATCACGAATATAAATATTGTCAGTATAATGAAAATTATACTGTAGTTTTTATCATAGACACAATGTAAATATATAATGAATCTAACTAAAATTTATTTATATTACCTTAAATAACTCATAACTTAAATATTCCCTCTCTTAATAATTATAAGGCAAATTGACTAAACCAAAAACTCTATCAGTTGCAAGGATTTCCTTGTCTGTACTTAAATAAATATGTGCTCAACTACATTCATCTTGGGCAATATTATAAAATCACACCAATATCTCCAATCATTATCTTAAAAACTACTCAATAATATAAACTCTCCACAAAAAGATCCCTAAAACGTTAATAGACAGAAAAATTAAACATTAATTTTCGCTCGCCAAACAAAATTCTCCCTTTTCCGTGCCGGGTAAAATACTGAACAAGCTTACAAATTACGTAATACAATATAAATAAGCCTTCAATCTAAGATAGCATTTGATTGGCCAAAATTTAGGCGCGCTTTACCCATACAGAAAATTCAATATCGAGCCAGAGTAGAATTGAAAAGTAAAATCTACAACATCCAATTAAATATGGCATTCTAATGACGTAAGCAGGAAACTCAGCATTAGCCCAACGCTACCCACTTTGTCACAAATTCAATAATTATTTAAACTTATTATTAAATATAAAGCTAAAAGCAATAATTTAGATCTATGGTAATAAGAACCCTAGCAATTATTACTTCTTACCATTAGACAACTTAACCTTAGTTATAAGCATAAATAATTAAATCACATCAATAATCATAACTATTTAAAATATGCATTTACTGTATGTTTATTTTAATTTTCTTTATAATAACTAATTATACTCTAATCAGTATTGACAACCTTCTATAAAACTATAACTAAACACATAATAAGAATGAAATACCATAAAACACATAATTTTATTATAAAACTAAAATAGAAAACAAAATTGAACTAGAATAGGATTGAAAAATTCGGCTATATTACCCAATCAAAACCGACGAGACAACAACCTTATGTTTTTGAATCATCCAATATTAATAAGTCAAATATACAAGAATAAAGAAGAAAGGACTAGGACCTCATAGGGAGTGGGAGGAAAAACAGACATCAAAAGAAGATGCCTACAACAAAACATCTTCAAGAGCAATTCATCAGTATCAAATAAAGGGATTCATAAGCCTGTATCGGAACCCTAATAACCCCTCCCGGCATACAAACACGAACATAATTGCAAGCACCATACCTAGTCCATAACATAAAACAGGCGCTAGGACTCATACTAGCACACGCCTGGGTGGATCCTGAAACCTATAGCTCTGTATATAGGCTAAGATTTCCCACCATGACAAGGACATATAGGTCATGGCCGATAGCGAAGGGTAAAATCAGGAACATCCCATCTGATATCCCTAACTCCCAGGAGCGGAGTAGACCGATTAGCCGGACACGCACAAAGACCGAAAAAGTAACCTGGTAAAGGCTACAATCACAAAAGTGACATATGAAAAGAACACGCAATACAAAATTCACCTAATCATGTAAGGGATATACAGTCAGCTCTATCTGTTATCCCATAAAGGAAGAAGAAGACCACAACTAGGTCAAGATGACGAAACCAACACTTCCTAGAAGGTAGTCAGGAAAGAATACATAATTTCATTGCCAAGAAAGAAAAGAATCTACAATTCAGATTGCCAAAAAATCAAATAAGGGATAGTTAGCCAGCACCAGCTAGCATCCCATAAAAACCCCACTCAGCACACACAGACAGACCTCACTACAAAACAAATCAAGGGACTATGCAAGATAAACATCCATCACCTGCTGTCCCCAAAACCCCAACCCCTGGAACGGACAAACAATTAGCGATGAACAGTCCGGGCCGCGCGGCCAACTGTTCGGAAATAAGCCTACAACCTATGTCTTCACTTTGGCCTGGAAGACCCAATTTTAAAACGGATTTTTTTAAAAAGCGTTCAAAATTAAAAACCAGACATAACCAACGCGGTGATAAATGTTAAAATTAGGTGGCATACACCTAGAGATTGATTTCTTCTTTAGAACCATATAAGTACGCTAATTACGCAAAATTCATCCTCATCAAAATATATTCAAAATTCACAACTCATGAATATTTGGTTAAATGAATAGGTGGCTAACACACCCGTAGGAAAAACTGGTTAAATTTGACACAATAGTCCACCTGAGATAAAGTTAGGTGGACTTAGACATTAGTGACTTTGGTAGGCGGGAGTTGAGTTGGAAAGCCGGTACGCTCTGTTACAATACGACAATACGCTTCATGAGGTTTTTTTGGGGGGGGGGTCTCTGACCTCTAGGGGTCAGGTAAAAGACCTAGCACTAAGGCCAAGTGCCCTCTTAAATGGACTGCAGTCCACGCCCGGGAATGTAAGCAGTCGTATCAGCCTCACGGCAGCAAGCGACTTAAAACGACTCAAACTCAAACTCAAGACACTTAAGGAGTCAGTTATGACTAATAATTTTGGTATCTATTTGTGATAGTGTCCAAATTATGGCTTGATTGATTACCCATAGCTCTGCTTAGAAAATTAAGCATCCATTAGGAAGTTTTGCCTTTAGTTTGTAACGTTTAGATGGTACTATTACTGCTGATGCTGTGGAATTTGTTAGTGTCTGTTTGGAACCGTCCGTGTAAATGTGCATGTGGTGTTTGTACTGTGTGTTAAGTAATTCCTGAATGTGTGTTAAGAGCTTCCACGGATAATTGATTTTACTCCCCATCCCTTGTAGTTCAAAATTGATGTTAGGTTGTTGATTTCGCCATGGGATTGGATCTTGGTATACCCTCTGCTCGGCCTGAATGAGTTGGTTGGGTTCTTTGTTTATTTTTTGATTTACCTTGTGAAAGGCAGGTGGGTATTTTACCCATTTGGGACGGAATTTAATTTTGCACTTGGATAGCGCCTGTTTAACCGGATTGTGGTCAGATAGTGTTGTGACTCTGGCTGCGTATTTCAATAGTTCGGTGCGCCTTAGTTTCAGTGGTAGTTATCCCGTTATTATCTGGAGTTCGCTAAGGGATGTATTTGGTAAAGTTCCAGTACAAATTCGCAGGGCTTTGTACTGGATCGAGTCTATTTGTTTCAATAGTGTTGGGCTTGCAGAGTCGTAGGCTTGACAGACGTAATCTAATTTAGATCTGGAGAGCTTCGTTTGCTGCTTGATCCGCAGCGTCATTGCCTTGTAGCTGGATATGAGATGGGACCCATAAAAAGTCAATCCTTATACCTTGGTTAGTTAGTTGCCGAATTGTATGCAGTTTGTTTTCCTTCAGGTTCGCGTGAGCTGTTGGTTTGGTAGCGTTGATTGCTAGTTGATTGCTAGCAAGGCACTTAAGGAGACCATAAAACAGGTGCTAGGACTCATATTAGCACAAGCCTGTGTGGTTCCTGACTCCTATAAGCACTATATATAAGATAGGATTTCAAACCATGACAAGGACAAAAAGGTCAAGGCCGATATGGGAAAATCAGGAACCTCCCACCTGATAGCCCTAACTCCCAGGAGCGGAGTAGACCGATTAGCCGGACGCACACAAAGACCGAAAAGTAACCTGTTAAAGGCTACAATCACATAAGTCGGAAAATCTGGCAAACATTGGGTACTGTACCCGCGAAATCTACTCCAAAATACAAGATTACATAAACAAAACAGTGGCAAACCCAATGGGAAACTAACTCGAACCAAACCAAACTATGCAATATACAACCGAATGTTGAACGCCACCTGAAATGGAAGTCATTACCAAACTTCAAACCCAACCATATAATGAACAGAATAAGGACAGAAAAAACCAAATTGCATGAATGTCTAGGGGCAATACTTAACCAAAACCCAACAGATTAGAATAGACTGCCCTCAATGCCATGTAACGGAAACACTAGAACACATCTTCAACACCTGTCCAACTTACAATTCTCAAAGAAAAAAAAACTTCCAAAGTAGGCAAATTCTCATCAAATCACCATTCATATACCCTAATAGGCTAAACCCAAACCTCAACCGTAATCTCCAACAAGCTCATGCAAATATTATACAATTTCTAGAACAAATAAATAAAACAAATAGTATTTAAAGGTATATAATGGTACCTTATGAACGGACAAGTGACTTGACGCACGACCTAACTCAAACAAATCACCACCCTCAAGTACCGTGTGATCTCATAGCAGAATTACGGAAGAAAAACAACAAAGAACTGACCAGGCCGAAAGGCCAAAAGTACTCGAAAAGAATGGTTAAACAATTTCATCCCACAATAGGGAGTCGAAAAATTGGCAATTTAACGACCCCCTAAATAATAAGCCCACCGGAAAACGCAGTCAACCTCGATGAAGAAGACTACCATCCCAAGGGAAGACTGAAAATCCAACAGTCGAACCCTACTCACACTCGGACAACGCAACCAACCTCGACGAGAAAGGTTTCCCTCAAATAAGGGAGCAACTGTATCACATGCGGTTGTAACCATATAACCCGCACCCCACCCCACCCCGGAAAACGCAACCATCCTCGATGAGTAAGGTATCCCTCAAATAAGAGAGCAACAGTATTACATACAGTTGCAACCATATAACCCGCACACACCTCCCCCCGGAAAACGTAACCTACCTCGATGAGGAAGGTTCCCCTCAATTAATGGAACAACTGTATCACATACAGTTGTAACCATATAACCCGCACACACCACCCTCCGGACAACGCAACCGACCAACCGACCTCGATGAGGAAGGTTCCCACAAAAAAGTGAGATACTACAGCCCTAGTACTTACTCACCTAACAACACCGAATTAAGGGATTCACACTGTAAGCCTGTGAGTGATCCCTACAAACCCTCCAGACTGTCGTTTTAACGGCAATGGATAAATGAAAAGATTTATAACAATGCCATACATTAGGCTCTCTTTGGCTATGAGCCCCCTTTTGGTAAAACAACTTAACTGGTGGCCCTTAAAAGCATGATTGGCTCATATTCTACTAAACTGCCCACTAACAACTGATTAAGATCACTAAATTGCAAAGGGTACCCACTACCCATCAATAATTGGACGACTTTTGGAAACATAAAGTGCGCATAGCACACCAAAACAATACACTAATAAAAAAAATAGGAAATTTCACATCTCAGGAACATTTGAAGTGTATGTGGCCAGCACATGTTGGGCAGTTAGGTATGTATTCCCACCCACAATAGACAACGGGAACATTTCAGATCAAAATTGCGTACAAGACATCTCCAGCCGACACCGTCTAAACCGGGAAGAGAGAGGGATGACAGACCCAGGAAACCAGCATGACAGGGAAGCGCCCCGGGCCACAATAACACACAATCAGAAAAGATTACAATAAATTGCCTTAAAAAAAAGTGTGAAGTGGACCTGGGATAGGAACTATGGACACCAGCCAAAAGAGAGGAGGGCTTGCGGGAGCGGCCCTTTACCTGGCTTTACCTTACTTTCCTTTGCCTTTTCCGAGTCTAGACTGGGGGCGCTCTGAATGTTTCATTGAATAAACAAAGGTCTCAAGGTCAGTAGTAAAAGTCAAGCACTGTGACCAAAGCCTAGCCGAGGGCTAAGAACCTCCCTGGACAATAATGTCACTAAATGTGACAACCGGCTATGGCGGTAAGCCACCAGGGGGGTTAACAGGCCAACGCGCCGGGGCAAAAAAAGTGCCCAGCACTGAGGTACGGGTTATCTCGGCCTCGGAAGGAGGAGAAGCCACTAGCCCTTCTCAGGGCTTTAACCAGTCGTAAAGCACAAGAGTATATACACGACTTTAATCACAATGCTATGTTATGCTATTCGCGTCATCATGAGAGGGAAGGGAGTTAGCCTTCGAAGAAGACGGACGTGTTTTTAGAAGCTCCCGGAGAACAAAGGAAAAAGAAGAAGAAAAAAGAACAAAGAAAAGAAAAAAAAAGAACAAAGAAGAAAACAAAAAAAAAAACAACAGAAGAATATAAGGACCAAGGAACCTTTTACTATTTACGCTAAAATAGTTAAAAGAGGATTTTACAAGAAGAAAAGAAAGAAGAAAGAAGATCGCTGCTGATACAGTATTTATAAATACTGTAACTCCACTTTTGTTTTAACGGCAGTGGAGAAGTGAAAAGATTATTCATTTTGCCATACATTGGGCTCTTCTTGGCTTTGAGCCCTCATTGGGTATACAACTAAAACAGGTGGCCCTTAAAAGAACGATTGGTTTTAAATTTTTTCCCAACTTCCCAAATACCTAATGAAGATCTCAAACTTCCCAGGTTAACAGGTACCCATCCAAATTTGAAATTATTTTCGGAAATCAAAAAGTACGCATAGTACGCAAAAACAAGAACCAAAAACACAATAGGAAATTCCACAACTCATATTTATTTCAAACGTATGTGATTCATACAAGTTTGGCAGATAGTCAAGAACTCCCAATCCCACTATATAACTGGAATCGCTAGATCACTAATCATTTATGGTAGGGTGTACACGACATTCAACGTCAGTATGGACTAAAGAGACTACGGGAAGCATGAGGATAGACGGAGCGAAGCAACAACAAGGAGGGAAAGCGCCCATGGCCACATACTCACACAAAAAAAGATTACAAATCCCAATTGCCTTTTAGTGTGAAGTGGACCTGGGGTATGAACTACGACACTACAGAACCCGGTAAGAGGTGGGGCTCTACGGTACTTCCTTTTATTTGACTGTTACCTTTGCCTTTTCTGGGGCTGGTATGGAGGCACTCTGGGTTTTTCAATGAGACTGAAAAAAGGGTCTTAAGGTCATCAAAAAAGTTCAGCACCATCACCAAAAGCCCAGGCCAGGGCTAAGTGCCTTCCTGGATAGCAATGCCACTGAAAAGTGACATCCGGCTAAGGCGATAAGCCACCAGGGGGGTTAAAAAGGCCCACGCGCCGGGGCAAAAAGTGTCCAGCACTGTGGCATAGGTGATCTTTCGGCCTCGGAAGGAGGAGAAACCATTAGCCCTTTTCAGGGCTTTAACAAGTCAAAAAACACGAGAGTGTACACATGACTATAATAAGGACAGGACATTCGCGTCATCATGATGATAGAGGAGTTCAGTTAGCCTTCGAAGAGGACGGACGTGTCTCTAGGAGCTCCCGAAGCACAAAGGAAAAGAAGAAGAACAAAGAAGAAGAAACAAGAACAAGAAACTTACGCAAATGTAGTAAAAAGAGGATTAGTACAGGAGAAAAGAAGATCGCTGCTGATACAGTATTTATTAATACTGTACTCCACTGTTGTTTTAACGGCAGTGGAGAAGTGAAGAGATTATTATTTTTGCCATACATTGGGCTCTTTTTGGCTTTGAGCCCTCATTGGGTATACAACTTAACTAGTGGCCCTTAAAAAATGATTGGATTTTATTTTCTTTCCAAACTACCCTATTGCCTAATTAAGATCACAAACTTACAAAGGGTACCTGATACCCACCAAAATTCGACATTCTTTTCGGACATCAAAAGTACGCACAGGACGCAAAAACAAAAAACAAACATACAAGGAAATTTCACAACTCTGGTTTATTTGAAACGTATGTGGCTCACACACGTTTGGCAGATAGTTAGGAACTCCCACCCCCATTAGACAACGGGAAACACCAGATCACTAAATCATTTACGGTTGGGGTGTACACGACATTCATCGCTGGGCGTAACCAATGGAACTACGACGAACCGGAGGACAGAAAGAAAAATAACACCAAGGAAGGAAAGCGCCCCGGGCCACGACTCTCACACTAAAAGAAAAGATTACTAAAATTTAAATTGCCATTTAGTGTGAAGTGGACCTGGGATATGAACTACAATCCTACAGACCTCGGTAAGCGGTGGAGGCTCTTCGGGTGCGGCCATTTACTTGACTCTTTCCTTGCCTTTTCTGGGGCTGGCATGGAGGCACTCTGGATTGTTTCAATGGGACTAAAGGAAAAGGTCTTTAAGGTCACCAAAAAAGGTCAAACATCATGACCAAAAGTCCAGGCCAGGGCTAAGTGCCTCCCTGGATAGCAATGTCACTGAATAGTGACATCCGGCTAAGGCGGTGAGCCACCAGGGAAGGAGGTTAATAAGGCCCACGCGCCGGGCAAAAAGTGTCCAGCACTGGGACATGGATGAGCTCGGCCTCTAAAGGAGGAAAAGCCACTAGCCTTTTTCAGGGTTTTAACCAGTCATTAAACACGAGAGTGTATACATGACTATAATGATAATATGGATGGATTTGCGTCATTCTGGGATTCCCTGTTTGGCTGTTGAACAGAGTGGACATGTTTTCTGAGCTCTCGGACTTTAAGGATAATATTGGATGATTCACTACATATAACGGACACTACACTTAGAAAAGGCTGAGGTAAAGTAAAATCTACTTAAATCACGAATATAAATATTATTGTCAGTATAATTCAAATTCTACTGTCGTTAATATCTTTAATAGAAAACTAGACACAATGTAATTATATAATGAATCTAATTAAAATTGATTTCTAACTATTACCTTAAATAACTCTCTACTATGACTAACAATATAAAATATTCCCTCTCTTAATAATTATAAAGCAAATTGACTAAACCAAAATTCGCTCTCAGTTACAACAATTTCTTTGTCTCTAAGTAATAAATACTTGCTCAGCTACGTTTATCTTGGGCAATATTATAAAATCACACCAATATCTCCAATTATCATCTTAAAAACTTCTTAATAATATAAACTCTCCACAAAAAGATCCCTAAAACGTTAATAGACAGAAAAATTAAACATTAATTTTCGCCCGCCAGAAAAAAATTCTCCTTTCCCCGTGCTTGGTAAAATCTTGAACCAGCTTACAAATTACGTAATACAATATATATATAAGCCTTTAATCTAAGATAGCATTTGATTGGCCAAAATTTAGGCGCGCTTTCCCCATACAGAAAATTCAATATCGATCCAGAGTAGGATTGAAAAGTAAAATCTACAACAACCAATCAAAAATGGCATTCCAATGACGTAACCAGGAAATTCAGCATTAGCCCAACGCTCCTCACTTTGTCACAAATTCAATATTTCTGAGGTTTATGCTCACTTATAAAAACTTTTCATAAAAATATAAAACTAAACTCAATAATTTAGACCTATTGTAATAAGAACCCTAGCAATTATTACTCCTTACCTTTAGACATTTTAAACTTAGTTATAAGCATAAATACTTAAATCATAACAATAATCATAACTATTTATAACATACATTTACTGTATGTGTACTTTAATTTTCTTTATAATAACTATTTATATTGTAATTAGTATTAATAACCATTTATAAAACTACAACTAAGCACATAATAAGGGTGAAATACCATAAAAACATAATTTTATTATTAAACCTAATAGAAAACAAAATTGAACTAGAATAAGATTGAAAAATTCGGCTGTATCATCCAATCAAAATCGACGTGACAACAAACAACTACATTCTTGAATCATCCACGATTACTAAAAGTCAACAATACAAGAATAAAGAAGAAAGGATTCAAGACTTCAAAAATGAAGAAGAAAGAAAACAAACATCAAAAGAAGATGCCTACAACAAACCATCTACAATTCATCAGTACCAAATGGCTACTGCTATAGAATTTCTTCTTCTACATATGCCTACTCAAATAAAGGGATTCAATAAGCCTGTATCGGAACCCTAATAACCCCTCCCGGCATACAAACACGAACATAATTGCAAGCACCATACCTAGTCCATAACATAAAACAGGCGCTAGGACTCATACTAGCACACGCCTGGGTGGATCCTGAAACCTATAGCTCTATATATAGGATAAAAATTTCCCACCATGACCAGGACATATAGGTCATGGCCGATAGCGAAGGGTAAAATCAGGAACAGCTCATCTGATATCCCTAGCTCCCAGGAGCGGAGTAGACCGATTAGCCGGACACACACAAAGACCGAAAAAGTAACCTGGTAAAGGCTACAATTACAACAGTGACTTATGAAAAGAACACGCAATACAAAATTCGACTAATCAAGCAAGGGATATACAGTCAGATCTATCTGTTATCCCATAAGTCCCATCCCTGATATAACCCTCCAGCAAAGGAAGAAGACCACAACTATGGCAAGATGATGGAAGCAACACTACCTGGAAGGTAGTCAGAAAAGAATACATATTTCATCGCCAATTAAAAAAAAGAATCTACAATTCAAAATTGCTACTAAATCAAATAAGGGATAGTTAAACAGCACTATCTAACATCCCATAAAACCCCTTCCAGCACGCACACAGACAGATCTTAATTCGAAGCATACTAAGGGACTGTGCAGGATAAACCTCCATCACCCTGCCGTCCCAAAACCCCAACCCCTGGAACGGACAAACAATTAGCAATGGACAGTCCGGGCCGCGCGGCCAACTGTTCGGAAATAAGCCTACAACCTATGTCTTCACTTTGGCCTGGAAGACCCAATTTTAAAACGGATTTTTTTAAAAAGCGTTCAAAATTAAAAACCAGACATAACCAACGCGGTGATAAATGTTAAAATTAGGTGGCATACACCTAGAGATTGATTTCTTCTTTAGAACCATATAAGTACGCTAATTACGCAAAATTCATCCTCATCAAAATATATTCAAAATTCACAACTCATGAATATTTGGTTAAATGAATAGGTGGCTAACACACCCGTAGGAAAAACTGGTTAAATTTGACACAATAGTCCACCTGAGATAAAGTTAGGTGGACTTAGACATTAGTGACTTTGGTAGGCGGGAGTTGAGTTGGAAAGCCGGTACGCTCTGTTACAATACGACAATACGCTTCATGAGGTTTTTTTGGGGGGGGGTCTCTGACCTCTAGGGGTCAGGTAAAAGACCTAGCACTAAGGCCAAGTGCCCTCTTAAATGGACTGCAGTCCACGCCCGGGAATGTAAGCAGTCGTATCAGCCTCACGGCAGCAAGCGACTTAAAACGACTCAAACTCAAACTCAAGACACTTAAGGAGTCAGTTATGACTAATAATTTTGGTATCTATTTGTGATAGTGTCCAAATTATGGCTTGATTGATTACCCATAGCTCTGCTTAGAAAATTAAGCATCCATTAGGAAGTTTTGCCTTTAGTTTGTAACGTTTAGATGGTACTATTACTGCTGATGCTGTGGAATTTGTTAGTGTCTGTTTGGAACCGTCCGTGTAAATGTGCATGTGGTGTTTGTACTGTGTGTTAAGTAATTCCTGAATGTGTGTTAAGAGCTTCCACGGATAATTGATTTTACTCCCCATCCCTTGTAGTTCAAAATTGATGTTAGGTTGTTGATTTCGCCATGGGATTGGATCTTGGTATACCCTCTGCTCGGCCTGAATGAGTTGGTTGGGTTCTTTGTTTATTTTTTGATTTACCTTGTGAAAGGCAGGTGGGTATTTTACCCATTTGGGACGGAATTTAATTTTGCACTTGGATAGCGCCTGTTTAACCGGATTGTGGTCAGATAGTGTTGTGACTCTGGCTGCGTATTTCAATAGTTCGGTGCGCCTTAGTTTCAGTGGTAGTTATCCCGTTATTATCTGGAGTTCGCTAAGGGATGTATTTGGTAAAGTTCCAGTACAAATTCGCAGGGCTTTGTACTGGATCGAGTCTATTTGTTTCAATAGTGTTGGGCTTGCAGAGTCGTAGGCTTGACAGACGTAATCTAATTTAGATCTGGAGAGCTTCGTTTGCTGCTTGATCCGCAGCGTCATTGCCTTGTAGCTGGATATGAGATGGGACCCATAAAAAGTCAATCCTTATACCTTGGTTAGTTAGTTGCCGAATTGTATGCAGTTTGTTTTCCTTCAGGTTCGCGTGAGCTGTTGGTTTGGTAGCGTTGATTGCTAGTTGATTGCTAGCAAGGCACTTAAGGAGACCATAAAACAGGTGCTAGGACTCATATTAGCACAAGCCTGTGTGGTTCCTGACTCCTATAAGCACTATATATAAGATAGGATTTCAAACCATGACAAGGACAAAAAGGTCAAGGCCGATATGGGAAAATCAGGAACCTCCCACCTGATAGCCCTAACTCCCAGGAGCGGAGTAGACCGATTAGCCGGACGCACACAAAGACCGAAAAGTAACCTGTTAAAGGCTACAATCACATAAGTCGGAAAATCTGGCAAACATTGGGTACTGTACCCGCGAAATCTACTCCAAAATACAAGATTACATAAACAAAACAGTGGCAAACCCAATGGGAAACTAACTCGAACCAAACCAAACTATGCAATATACAACCGAATGTTGAACGCCACCTGAAATGGAAGTCATTACCAAACTTCAAACCCAACCATATAATGAACAGAATAAGGACAGAAAAAACCAAATTGCATGAATGTCTAGGGGCAATACTTAACCAAAACCCAACAGATTAGAATAGACTGCCCTCAATGCCATGTAACGGAAACACTAGAACACATCTTCAACACCTGTCCAACTTACAATTCTCAAAGAAAAAAAAACTTCCAAAGTAGGCAAATTCTCATCAAATCACCATTCATATACCCTAATAGGCTAAACCCAAACCTCAACCGTAATCTCCAACAAGCTCATGCAAATATTATACAATTTCTAGAACAAATAAATAAAACAAATAGTATTTAAAGGTATATAATGGTACCTTATGAACGGACAAGTGACTTGACGCACGACCTAACTCAAACAAATCACCACCCTCAAGTACCGTGTGATCTCATAGCAGAATTACGGAAGAAAAACAACAAAGAACTGACCAGGCCGAAAGGCCAAAAGTACTCGAAAAGAATGGTTAAACAATTTCATCCCACAATAGGGAGTCGAAAAATTGGCAATTTAACGACCCCCTAAATAATAAGCCCACCGGAAAACGCAGTCAACCTCGATGAAGAAGACTACCATCCCAAGGGAAGACTGAAAATCCAACAGTCGAACCCTACTCACACTCGGACAACGCAACCAACCTCGACGAGAAAGGTTTCCCTCAAATAAGGGAGCAACTGTATCACATGCGGTTGTAACCATATAACCCGCACCCCACCCCACCCCGGAAAACGCAACCATCCTCGATGAGTAAGGTATCCCTCAAATAAGAGAGCAACAGTATTACATACAGTTGCAACCATATAACCCGCACACACCTCCCCCCGGAAAACGTAACCTACCTCGATGAGGAAGGTTCCCCTCAATTAATGGAACAACTGTATCACATACAGTTGTAACCATATAACCCGCACACACCACCCTCCGGACAACGCAACCGACCAACCGACCTCGATGAGGAAGGTTCCCACAAAAAAGTGAGATACTACAGCCCTAGTACTTACTCACCTAACAACACCGAATTAAGGGATTCACACTGTAAGCCTGTGAGTGATCCCTACAAACCCTCCAGACTGTCGTTTTAACGGCAATGGATAAATGAAAAGATTTATAACAATGCCATACATTAGGCTCTCTTTGGCTATGAGCCCCCTTTTGGTAAAACAACTTAACTGGTGGCCCTTAAAAGCATGATTGGCTCATATTCTACTAAACTGCCCACTAACAACTGATTAAGATCACTAAATTGCAAAGGGTACCCACTACCCATCAATAATTGGACGACTTTTGGAAACATAAAGTGCGCATAGCACACCAAAACAATACACTAATAAAAAAAATAGGAAATTTCACATCTCAGGAACATTTGAAGTGTATGTGGCCAGCACATGTTGGGCAGTTAGGTATGTATTCCCACCCACAATAGACAACGGGAACATTTCAGATCAAAATTGCGTACAAGACATCTCCAGCCGACACCGTCTAAACCGGGAAGAGAGAGGGATGACAGACCCAGGAAACCAGCATGACAGGGAAGCGCCCCGGGCCACAATAACACACAATCAGAAAAGATTACAATAAATTGCCTTAAAAAAAAGTGTGAAGTGGACCTGGGATAGGAACTATGGACACCAGCCAAAAGAGAGGAGGGCTTGCGGGAGCGGCCCTTTACCTGGCTTTACCTTACTTTCCTTTGCCTTTTCCGAGTCTAGACTGGGGGCGCTCTGAATGTTTCATTGAATAAACAAAGGTCTCAAGGTCAGTAGTAAAAGTCAAGCACTGTGACCAAAGCCTAGCCGAGGGCTAAGAACCTCCCTGGACAATAATGTCACTAAATGTGACAACCGGCTATGGCGGTAAGCCACCAGGGGGGTTAACAGGCCAACGCGCCGGGGCAAAAAAAGTGCCCAGCACTGAGGTACGGGTTATCTCGGCCTCGGAAGGAGGAGAAGCCACTAGCCCTTCTCAGGGCTTTAACCAGTCGTAAAGCACAAGAGTATATACACGACTTTAATCACAATGCTATGTTATGCTATTCGCGTCATCATGAGAGGGAAGGGAGTTAGCCTTCGAAGAAGACGGACGTGTTTTTAGAAGCTCCCGGAGAACAAAGGAAAAAGAAGAAGAAAAAAGAACAAAGAAAAGAAAAAAAAAGAACAAAGAAGAAAACAAAAAAAAAAACAACAGAAGAATATAAGGACCAAGGAACCTTTTACTATTTACGCTAAAATAGTTAAAAGAGGATTTTACAAGAAGAAAAGAAAGAAGAAAGAAGATCGCTGCTGATACAGTATTTATAAATACTGTAACTCCACTTTTGTTTTAACGGCAGTGGAGAAGTGAAAAGATTATTCATTTTGCCATACATTGGGCTCTTCTTGGCTTTGAGCCCTCATTGGGTATACAACTAAAACAGGTGGCCCTTAAAAGAACGATTGGTTTTAAATTTTTCCCAACTTCCCAAATACCTAATTAAGATCTCAAACTTCTCAGGGTAACTGATACCCATCCAAATTTAAAATTCTTTTCGGAAATCAAAAGGTACGCACAGTACCCAAAAATAAGAACCAAAAACGCAATAGGAAATTTCACAACTCATATTTATCTGAAACGTATGTGATTAATACATTTTTGGCAGATAGTTAGGAACTCCCAAACCCACTGGACAACGGGAAACGCTAGATCACTAATCATTTATGGTAGGGTGTACACGACATTCAACGCCAGGATGGACTATAGGGACTACGGGAAGCAGGAGGATAGATGGAACGAAGCAACAACAAGGAGTGAAAGCGCCCCGGTCCACATACTCACACAAAGAAAAGATTACAAATCTCAATTGCCTTTTAGTGCGAAGTGGACATGGGGTATGAACTACAACACTACAGAACCCGGTAAGAGGTGGGGCTCTACGGTACTTCCTTTTATTTGACTGTTACCTTTGCCTTTTCTGGGGCTGGTATGGAGGCACTCTGGGTTTTTCAATGAGACTGAAAAAAGGGTCTTAAGGTCATCAAAAAAGTTCAGCACCATCACCAAAAGCCCAGGCCAGGGCTAAGTGCCTTCCTGGATAGCAATGCCACTGAAAAGTGACATCCGGCTAAGGCGATAAGCCACCAGGGGGGTTAAAAAGGCCCACGCGCCGGGGCAAAAAGTGTCCAGCACTGTGGCATAGGTGATCTTTCGGCCTCGGAAGGAGGAGAAACCATTAGCCCTTTTCAGGGCTTTAACAAGTCAAAAAACACGAGAGTGTACACATGACTATAATAAGGACAGGACATTCGCGTCATCATGATGATAGAGGAGTTCAGTTAGCCTTCGAAGAGGACGGACGTGTCTCTAGGAGCTCCCGAAGCACAAAGGAAAAGAAGAAGAACAAAGAAGAAGAAACAAGAACAAGAAACTTACGCAAATGTAGTAAAAAGAGGATTAGTACAGGAGAAAAGAAGATCGCTGCTGATACAGTATTTATTAATACTGTACTCCACTGTTGTTTTAACGGCAGTGGAGAAGTGAAGAGATTATTATTTTTGCCATACATTGGGCTCTTTTTGGCTTTGAGCCCTCATTGGGTATACAACTTAACTAGTGGCCCTTAAAAAATGATTGGATTTTATTTTCTTTCCAAACTACCCTATTGCCTAATTAAGATCACAAACTTACAAAGGGTACCTGATACCCACCAAAATTCGACATTCTTTTCGGACATCAAAAGTACGCACAGGACGCAAAAACAAAAAACAAACATACAAGGAAATTTCACAACTCTGGTTTATTTGAAACGTATGTGGCTCACACACGTTTGGCAGATAGTTAGGAACTCCCACCCCCATTAGACAACGGGAAACACCAGATCACTAAATCATTTACGGTTGGGGTGTACACGACATTCATCGCTGGGCGTAACCAATGGAACTACGACGAACCGGAGGACAGAAAGAAAAATAACACCAAGGAAGGAAAGCGCCCCGGGCCACGACTCTCACACTAAAAGAAAAGATTACTAAAATTTAAATTGCCATTTAGTGTGAAGTGGACCTGGGATATGAACTACAATCCTACAGACCTCGGTAAGCGGTGGAGGCTCTTCGGGTGCGGCCATTTACTTGACTCTTTCCTTGCCTTTTCTGGGGCTGGCATGGAGGCACTCTGGATTGTTTCAATGGGACTAAAGGAAAAGGTCTTTAAGGTCACCAAAAAAGGTCAAACATCATGACCAAAAGTCCAGGCCAGGGCTAAGTGCCTCCCTGGATAGCAATGTCACTGAATAGTGACATCCGGCTAAGGCGGTGAGCCACCAGGGAAGGAGGTTAATAAGGCCCACGCGCCGGGCAAAAAGTGTCCAGCACTGGGACATGGATGAGCTCGGCCTCTAAAGGAGGAAAAGCCACTAGCCTTTTTCAGGGTTTTAACCAGTCATTAAACACGAGAGTGTATACATGACTATAATGATAATATGGATGGATTTGCGTCATTCTGGGATTCCCTGTTTGGCTGTTGAACAGAGTGGACATGTTTTCTGAGCTCTCGGACTTTAAGGATAATATTGGATGATTCACTACATATAACGGACACTACACTTAGAAAAGGCTGAGGTAAAGTAAAATCTACTTAAATCACGAATATAAATATTATTGTCAGTATAATTCAAATTCTACTGTCGTTAATATCTTTAATAGAAAACTAGACACAATGTAATTATATAATGAATCTAATTAAAATTGATTTCTAACTATTACCTTAAATAACTCTCTACTATGACTAACAATATAAAATATTCCCTCTCTTAATAATTATAAAGCAAATTGACTAAACCAAAATTCGCTCTCAGTTACAACAATTTCTTTGTCTCTAAGTAATAAATACTTGCTCAGCTACGTTTATCTTGGGCAATATTATAAAATCACACCAATATCTCCAATTATCATCTTAAAAACTTCTTAATAATATAAACTCTCCACAAAAAGATCCCTAAAACGTTAATAGACAGAAAAATTAAACATTAATTTTCGCCCGCCAGAAAAAAATTCTCCTTTCCCCGTGCTTGGTAAAATCTTGAACCAGCTTACAAATTACGTAATACAATATATATATAAGCCTTTAATCTAAGATAGCATTTGATTGGCCAAAATTTAGGCGCGCTTTCCCCATACAGAAAATTCAATATCGATCCAGAGTAGGATTGAAAAGTAAAATCTACAACAACCAATCAAAAATGGCATTCCAATGACGTAACCAGGAAATTCAGCATTAGCCCAACGCTCCTCACTTTGTCACAAATTCAATATTTCTGAGGTTTATGCTCACTTATAAAAACTTTTCATAAAAATATAAAACTAAACTCAATAATTTAGACCTATTGTAATAAGAACCCTAGCAATTATTACTCCTTACCTTTAGACATTTTAAACTTAGTTATAAGCATAAATACTTAAATCATAACAATAATCATAACTATTTATAACATACATTTACTGTATGTGTACTTTAATTTTCTTTATAATAACTATTTATATTGTAATTAGTATTAATAACCATTTATAAAACTACAACTAAGCACATAATAAGGGTGAAATACCATAAAAACATAATTTTATTATTAAACCTAATAGAAAACAAAATTGAACTAGAATAAGATTGAAAAATTCGGCTGTATCATCCAATCAAAATCGACGTGACAACAAACAACTACATTCTTGAATCATCCACGATTACTAAAAGTCAACAATACAAGAATAAAGAAGAAAGGATTCAAGACTTCAAAAATGAAGAAGAAAGAAAACAAACATCAAAAGAAGATGCCTACAACAAACCATCTACAATTCATCAGTACCAAATGGCTACTGCTATAGAATTTCTTCTTCTACATATGCCTACTCAAATAAAGGGATTCAATAAGCCTGTATCGGAACCCTAATAACCCCTCCCGGCATACAAACACGAACATAATTGCAAGCACCATACCTAGTCCATAACATAAAACAGGCGCTAGGACTCATACTAGCACACGCCTGGGTGGATCCTGAAACCTATAGCTCTATATATAGGATAAAAATTTCCCACCATGACCAGGACATATAGGTCATGGCCGATAGCGAAGGGTAAAATCAGGAACAGCTCATCTGATATCCCTAGCTCCCAGGAGCGGAGTAGACCGATTAGCCGGACACACACAAAGACCGAAAAAGTAACCTGGTAAAGGCTACAATTACAACAGTGACTTATGAAAAGAACACGCAATACAAAATTCGACTAATCAAGCAAGGGATATACAGTCAGATCTATCTGTTATCCCATAAGTCCCATCCCTGATATAACCCTCCAGCAAAGGAAGAAGACCACAACTATGGCAAGATGATGGAAGCAACACTACCTGGAAGGTAGTCAGAAAAGAATACATATTTCATCGCCAATTAAAAAAAAGAATCTACAATTCAAAATTGCTACTAAATCAAATAAGGGATAGTTAAACAGCACTATCTAACATCCCATAAAACCCCTTCCAGCACGCACACAGACAGATCTTAATTCGAAGCATACTAAGGGACTGTGCAGGATAAACCTCCATCACCCTGCCGTCCCAAAACCCCAACCCCTGGAACGGACAAACAATTAGCAATGGACAGTCCGGGCCGCGCGGCCAACTGTTCGGAAATAAGCCTACAACCTATGTCTTCACTTTGGCCTGGAAGACCCAATTTTAAAACGGATTTTTTTTTAAAAAGCGTTCAAAATTAAAAACCAGACATAACCAACGCGGTGATAAATATCAAAATTAGGTGACATACACCTAGAGATTGATTTCTTCTTTAGAAACATATAAGTACGCTAAGTACGCAAAATTCAACCTCAGCAAAATATATAAAATTCACAACTCAGGAAAATTTGGATAATTGAATAAGTGGCTAACGCAACATTGGTATAGGGACACCCGGAAGAAAAACTGTTAAAATTTGACACAATAGTCCACCTGAGATAAAGTTAGGTGGACTTAGACATTAGGGACCTTGGTGGGCGGGAGCTGCGGCCCGAGTGGGAAAGCTAGTTGCGGATCTGCCTTTACGTTCGATTACAATATGCTTCACAAGGTCTGTATTGGGGTCTCTGACCTCTAGGGGTCAGGTAAAAGGCCTAGCTCTAAGGCCAAGTGCCCTCTTAAAGGGACTGCAGTCCATGCCCTGGACTATAAGCAGTCGTATAAGCTTTACGGCAGTAAACGACTTAAAATGATGACTCGACTCGACTCGCGTCATTCTGGGCTTCCCGCGTCCACGGCTGAAGAGGAGAGACATTACTTGTTGCTACCGCACACACGAGGCACACCGCGGTATAGATCTACAAAACATAGGAGGAGACTTCAGGGTAGACCTACGAGTGGAAAACAACAACAAATTGGACACACTCGCTGAATTTCTGATGGGATATCCAGAAATTGAAATTCCTGGAACAGAGGAACAAGGGATGACAAACAAACTTGAACGGACTCTACATTGCACTCATTGAACAATGTAGAGAAATATTTTAAACGTCTAAATATTTAAATATTACACCATTTATTCGTTTTAATACCTGGTTCTTAACATCAAAATACGCCAAATGTCAATATAGCTAGTATGATTCAAATTTTAGTGCATGTTGACATTGTCGTCTGCTACTGATGGTAGAGTTATGGAAATATAGGCTGCTGATTCTGTCGTCTGCTTCTATACAGAGTTACTAATTGCGGGAAATATAAAATGCCGATTTTGTTGAGTGTGAGTGTGTTAATATGTACGGTTTAGAAAAGGATTGCAAATTTCTAGATTAATAACAATACAAAAATATTCATAATAATAAATAGGGATGTGCAGGCAGAATTAAAATTTCTGGAAGAAAAAAAAAGAAAGAAAGGTTAAATGAGAGATACGGCTGGCAGAGGCTTGCGCTGTGTTGGGGTGGCTGGCCGGCGTCATCGGCTTTATGGGCTTCTTCCTTGGTCGCTTTGGGGCGACAGGGGCTGGGGCAGGAACGGTGGCTATTGCGTTGTCTGTCATTTGGTGTCTGGATGTGGTGGGATACACTTTGAGAATAATTAAGGTCATTTTAAGGTCTCTGATCCAGCCAGGGATCAGGAAAAGGCCCAGCTCTAGGACCAAGCGCGCGCTTAAAGGGACTGCGGTCCATGCCTTAAATCGTAAGTAGTCGCAGAAGTCATTGATCAATACGCGACTTAAAACCGTTATGATATGCTATGCTCGCTCATTCTACACAGAACGTAGAAATGACTGGTAGCATAGTTATTTAATCAGTTAAGAGATGGATGGTGGTGGGTAAGAGACGGAGCATACGTGATGGACAAACATGACCAAGAATGGAAGTTCCCAGGTAACCATGGAAAAAGCAGACAAGTTAAGAGGGCTGATCCATCCAAAATGTCAGAGTTGGAACCTTGAAGCAGGTTCTGGATGCTGTTTTGCAAGCGCGATGTTATTTGTAAGACATCTTCCATTTAACGAAGTGGCCTTTTGTGAAAAAATATCTAGATAATATGAACAAAGGCGAAGATCTAAAGAGACATATCATGAAAGAAGAATTCCAAAAGATCAAGGAGATGTGGAACAAAGAAAGAAAGGACAAAAAAGGAAAGATGAGTTTGAGAAACTCAATGAGAATTTTATGAAAATAAAAGACAATTTTAGAATTCTTAGACATTCTGATTGAAAAGAAAAAGAATAAAGGAATTTTGACCAAGGTAAGAACATGTGAAAAACGTGGAGACAATAGAAGAAGTCCGAGTCCCTTTCCAGGGCCATCTCCTATGTCTCGAAAAGATCTTAATTTTCAGTTTGCCATATATATATATATATATATATATATATATATATATATATATATATATATATATATATATATATATATATATATATATATATATATATATATATATATAGGGTGATGCGTTCTTAGTCGTGAGGGTATATGGGTTGGTGCATGCAGGCAAGGCGATGGGTGCCATTTACTCGCGGACCTGGGTTCAAAACTCCGTAGAGTACGAATTTAATTTCTTTAACCTGTATGATAGTATTGTTTGTATTAAACTATTATTCTGCCCATTACTATTAAGATTCTACTACAGAATCCAGGGATAGCACAGTCTGTTCTTTTTGGTATATATATATATATATATATATATATATATATATATATATATATATATATATATATATATATATATATATATATATATGCATTATCTGTGTTTATATATGTCTCTGTGTCTCTACTATATGTGTCCCTCTCTAGAAATGCTGCGCGTATGTAGGTCAACATTTGCTACAGTGCTGCCAGTGTTCAGTACCTTGACGTCATGCCATCTACGCCATTCCTATTTTTCCTATATAAAATTCCCATTATGCCCTATAGTATCCCAGGATGATTTTTTTTTTGCACCTATAAATCGTGACCCTATAGTATCCCTGGCTGATTTTTCTCATTTGGCCTCATATGCTCTATAGTATCCCCATATCCTACTTATATGCTACGTTCCAAAGATGGGTCTTCGAGCGCAAACTTTCTGTTCAACGGTGCATTGTTTGAGTTGTACTAGGCAGCAAAGTAGGTTACCTCGAAACAGAGGATAGCGTATATTGCGTCTTTATAGTTTACTGATCTTTGCAAAACTACCAGTTTTCTACATCGTTTCTTCTTTGGCAAACTCGCAGAAACGTTCGACTCCATGTAGCCTTAACAGACGGTGACAGATGGCAGAACCCATATCCAAGAACTTTGGGGTCATGTTGCCAGAGCACAAAATCTCCTTAAACTTTTCGAACCGTGCAGCTGCTAGTTTCGACCATGCTAGTATACTACGGTCTGGTTCTAGTTTGGGTTATTTTGCAAACATAGTTTTTGTTATAGAATCCACAGTCAATCAGTTTCATCTGAGGCATACTCCTCTTCTTCCACAAGATGTTTTTGTTCAACAGTTTTCAAGTTGGTCACACGATCCTTCGACTTGTTTTTGTTCCACCACATACCTCTCCAGATTTGCCACACGGACCTTTATGGGGCCTTCCTTATTTTACACTAGTATTTTTTTCTTTCTGCGACATACTCTTCCAACCTGGCCAAACGACATTCTGGCGGGCCTGGCTCGTCTTCCATTTGCTGCTGTTTTTTTTGGGGGGGGGGTTGCCACATACTTTTTCAGTGCAACAACACGATACTCGATCAATGGGTCTGCCTCGTCCTCCACAGGTTCCGCCACAATATTCTTGCCTGAGTTTTTGTTTTAGATAGTTGTTGTTGTTTTGTCCATGCGTTGTGTTTCATATTCTACAGAGCTGGTTGGAGTCTATCCAATTTAAACCGTTTCTTGACTTCTGCTACGGAGAATTTTCCACTAAAGTTTCGTATCTCCTGCAGTTGTCCAAAGTAGGCCAGTAATGCAAAAATCCGTCCCGTACTACTTTTCATTTAATAATACTTTTCATATCGGTTAGATAATACTCAAGATTCTGCTGGAGACTTTGTTATGATAATGATGATGATGATGACGACGACGACGACGATGATAACATTGGCAGAAAATAATAATAATAATAATAATAATAATAATAATAATAATAATAATAATAATAATAATAATACTTCACTCTGAGTACCCATAGCAATCATAACTTAAAAACGCAGATACAGTACCCACAACTTAGTACCGTGCGTGTAGCGAGTTAAATGGTACGGTTACACATTCCATAATTTATTATGAGTCAGTAGGTTACCAGTTGTCTGCGAACTGATGTAGAAGTCATATATACTCCTCATTTTACAAGCATCTATATGTCTATCTATTTGTCAAACAAACAGTTACGATCATCAATCAATCAGAAATTACAATGCATAAATCAAATACAAAACTAAACTAAGCTAGCTTTATACAGTATCACGTGACTTATTCCCGTCGAAAGTTATCACAAATCGGGTAATGTGGATATATCTATATTGGACCCCACCTCTTGAAAGGGACTGTAAGTTTTCTTGCTGTTATGGGCACGGTTTTTAAAATTGCCATGTGGATTATAACTTATATTCTAGTACAGTTTAACCAAATAGATCCAATAATCAGATTATGATACATGTGCACACATTTTCATTTGGAAAGTTGACTTTTGGGTCACATAAACAGTGGGGCGAAAATGGGGATCGGTGGGTAGCCACTTCGAATTCTTGTCATTCTTATGTACTACAAAACCACGGGTCGGGGATCTTGACTTTTAGAAAAATGAATTGATAATATGCATTAAACCGTCGCTCTCGAAGAAGGTAATTATAAAGAACATCCAGGGTATACAATGTAATGGGCTCACTTGTCCTGAGCAGGTTGTTTTGCAATTCCTTTATAAAAAAAAATAATTCCTCTATGTAAGACTATCACATGTTATTTATGTTTTAGTACTACGACCCTGATGCCCAAAACATAAAAATCCGTGTCGAGGTCTTTCATGTAGGACTAGGTAACCGCTATACTCTTTTTGTTATCTGTATAAAAGCTTTTACATCTTTATGAAAACTTTTACATGTTTGTATGACAACTTTTACGTCCAAATTTGGCTAAGGCAAAGACTCGATCTTTATTCTAGTCCGAGTTTCCTTTGATCCTTCTGACACCATTATTAATTTTTTACATTTATATTGGGTGTGTTAAGGTCATTGTGTGTATTGTGTGTGTGTGTGATTTCGATTGGCACTGTAGTTTTAACAATTCTTTAGTCATATCGCTACGATGTCTGCAGTTTCATAGTTTATAGTGATGTCTAGCACTAGAGCATCATATCACAGACATGTAGCATGATGTCCTACCCAGTCACATTATCCTGACACCAAGCCAACCAGTCCTGATACTAGCATCTTAATGCTAAGTGCCTAGCAAAGCAGCTGTTAGTGCTAATTTTATAAGTCTTGGTATGACTTGGCTGGGATTTGAACCAGCAACCTCCTGCATCCAAGGTGGATGTTCTAAAACACAAGACCACTGGAACTCAGATTATCTCATTAAAATTAGGACATAAATTCGGCATATTTGTTAGATAAGGTACAATAGAAATGTGCCATGATACTACACAATTCTACCTTGGGAACATTTCTATTCGCAAGTGTTTCCCAATTGTTTTAGATTTGTATCATGTTTACCTGTACCCAGTGATCTTATCATTTAAGCTCTTAAGCAGTAATGCGAAAAGAAAGGTAGGTGACTCCAAATTATACTTGGGGGCCCCAAGTGGCCGAGTGGTATAAAGTGCTGACCATTACGGATCACTGCCATCTCACCTCTGTCTTCGTGAGTTCGAATCAAGACTTGGCAAAACGTGGGTAAGTGAGAAAGCCTGCCAGTAGCTTCTCGTGGGGCAGTGGTTCTTTCCTGGGTTTTACAGGGTTCTTCCTCCACCATTAATACTGGCTGCCATGTATAGCCTATCTTGTGCTGAAAAATGGTGTTAAACCTTACAACAACAACAAAATCCAAATTGTACTTGAATTGTGTTCCCATTGCATAGTTTTAACTTTTCTTTGGTGGAGACACTTCAAAAATATGACAAAACCAGGATTTCAAACCAGTAGATTTACAAATTTTGATCAGTAGATTGACTTATAAATAAGGAAAATCTTTTACTGGCATAAATTTTATGTTCTTCAAGGGGATTGAAAACAAAATAATTCTGGGGAGGGGGCCTGAATGGCCTCATGGTCAAAAGCACTCACCATTATGGATCATTGCCATGTCACCTCTGACTGAATGGGTTTGATTTTCAGGTTGGCCTGTTAGGGTATGTAAAAAGCTTGCCATTAGTTTCTTATCTGTTAATAGTTTTCCAGAGTTTTTCCTCCACCATTTAATGTCAACCATGTATAGCCTATATTGTGCTGGAAAATGATGTTAAATTCCATAACAATAACAACAAAAATAACTGCATTTTTGGCCATAATGGTGGCATTCTAGTTTCATATTTTGCATAGGGTTAGAATTTTCAAGAAAAATAATTTCCCTGTGTTTCCTTGCTGGTTATACTGGCTATTTAAAAAAGACCTTTTATATCTTAGTTATTATTCAAAGAACCTTTAATTCCCTTTTTTGGTGTATGATAAATGTGTGTAATATGTGTTAGAGAGTATTATAGTATACAGCTTGGCCTTACTCCAGATGTGCACTTTTAAAAAAAGTGCTAGCTCCACTTGGTCATTTTCACTCCCTGAACTTCAGAGGTAATTGTTTTTCAAAAAAGAGTTGATAACTTTTACATTTTATGTATTTGGTAATTCATTCATTGCACTTTTAAAAGTGGTATTGTATAGTCTGGCAAAATTCATTTTCCCTATTTTAATAGCTGCCAATAATTATGTACTTTAAACAAATTCAGGCCAATATTTTGAGTAAAGTGGAGCAGTCATTTTAGTTAGCAGTGTGCTAAGATCATTTACAATTTCCAAAAGTACAATATCCAAAGAAATGTCAGCCACATTACATCAAAGTAGCATAGAGGGATGCTATCATTTCCCCAAGTGTGCATGTTTCAAATGCAAACAACTTCACCATACATACATCACTCTTTCAAAAGTATATAATAACTTGTGAGCTTCCCCAGTATGTATTCTCATCTTAGCAGCAAGTTTTGGACATAAATCAGAATCAGATTCTGATGGCACTGTCATATTAATACTTAATATGAGTAAGTATATTGTCAATGAAAATTATTTTTGGTGTATCTTGTAGTTCATTGCAAAGGTTTTTTTTTTCAGCATAGAATGTTGTAAACACAGAAGTTCAGTTTTCTTGTTGCTGGTTTTGTAAGGTAGTTGAATGCTTCACAGTAGTCCTGAAAATTATGTTCATACCACAGAGGAAGTTCCTTACTTGGACCAAAGATCTATTCCTGGGTTTCATCCTCAAAGGCTTTCTTTTCATGGCTCAGATCCAAAATGTTAGGTAGACTCAAGAAAAATAAATTAGGATTTATTTAATGATTTGAATGTGAAATAAACAAAGAAAAATACATTGTATATTTATGCTTTTTATAAAAAATTTATCCAAGCTTTAAAATGGATTACCTTGTAATATATTGTTAACTGGTATATTTTATCTAGTGATTGAGTTTTATTTACGTGCATAGAAACATAAATATAGTAAATAAAATACAAAAGATACATAGCTTTGCAACACATAATGCAAGCTTAGGACCTTTGCTTCTTGCTTGCACATGCTTAAATTCTGGTGTCCAGAATTGTTGAAATTGTAATATTTCATTGCCAGTGGTTTCTTAGCACACATTTCACCATTTTGCCATGAATTGAACAAAATATATTAGAGCTGTCTTTAAATATTCCTCATGAAACATTTTTAATAATAAGATAACAATTAAACATGGCAAAATATCAAAATATTTAAGCTTTGTGTGGTTACCATACTGTGGTTGATCTTGATACACTGTTCATACTGGCCTTGCTTAGCCTGTTCTGGGTCTCATTCATGGTGCCTTTATACAAAGCTTTTGGTGCAGGGCAAGTTTATATCATCTGTCATACCAACAACCATCATGATCATGCTTAGTATTATCACTTTCAACAAACATCAAACACTGGACCGAACTGATCCTACCAATGGAATAAAAGGGATGTGAATTATTGTGTGCGGCATGAAATTATTAACTAAATGTTCTTGCCCAATTTAAACCAGTTCACTGAATTACTGTAAATGTATATTTACTACACTGGAAACAAGGTGTTAAAAACATTAAAAAGGTTAAAAATTTTAACAATAATTTTATATGCACTGTATGTAATCTAAGTGAAGTGCCTGTTGGGCTTGTCAAAGAAAACAAAAATTTGCCTGAAAAACTTTGATCACATTGATGAAAAACATCTGATATCTCAGGCCATTCAAATTATAGATTGTAATCTAAGTGAAGTGAACCACTCCTGTGGCCTAGTGGTTAGAGCATCCCCCTTGGATGTGGGAGGTCATGGGTTTGATCCCTGGTCGAGTCGTACCAAAGACTTACAAAAATGATACTAACAGCTGCCTCACTTGACGCTTTACAAAAATGATACTAACAGCTGCCTCACTTGACGCTCACCATTAAGATGTTAGTGTTAGGACTGGTCAGCCTGATGTCAGGATAATGTGACTGGGTGGGACATCATGCTACATGTCTGTGGCATGATGACCCAGTGCTAGACATCACTATAGACTACCACACTGCAGACATCATAGTGATATGACTGAAAAATTTTTAAAGCTATGTTAAAAATCATAATCACATCTAAGTGAAGTGCCTGTCGGGCTTGTCAAAAAAAAAAATTTGCCTGAGAAACTTAGATCGCATTGATGAAATGTATTAATTTATTTTCAAGATACCTGAAGACTAGTAAATTATTATTTATCTCCATGTATCCCCTTACCCTTATGAAGATCTCTACTTTTTATGCATCTGTCGAAAGCTCTAAACTTTGTGTGCATAGCGAAGCATGTAAGCAACCTATGAATCAAAAGAGATTGCTTGGGTTACTGTAACTGTGCTCACATGGCTTTAACATATACATTTGATTTTAAACTACCATTTTGGATATATATGTACCAGAAACTAGCCACAAGCAGTCTAGTGGGTACCAGAACTGTTCCATCAATTGTTGCAACCGGTGCAATGATGGGTGGCTGCATAATTGGATTTAAGACCAGTGTATATACAAGACAAGCTATCTCTGCCTATTTAAGCATAAAAATGTGATGGTTTTTTGCCTTTTATTCAGTTCCAGAGCATCTAATCTTTTGCAGTGGCATTGAATGTTTGGGAGCTTGGCAGACTTGGCAAAACATAATTGAGCCACTATCAATTTTCAGCCACTTGCTTTGAATAATTTGCCTCTGCTAAAACATTCAGAATTTTTTTTGCCTAGATGTCAATTTTTAACAACTTTTTGTGCTTGGGAGATTTTGCCTTAATACTGATATTGATAAAGTTGCTCCAAAATAACTAAGCAAACTGATTGATACAACAAGATATTGACAACATTAATGGTCACTCTTGAGTAACCATAATGTACATTCTATATGGTTTATTTATGATACCAACATAGGACAACTACATAAGTAATTAAGCATATTAACAAATATGGATGAATGATTAAGTCTACACCATCCTCACTGTGAGGTTAACATAGTTTTGACATGAGATACATGTTTATAGGGATATCTGACTTCATTTGAGCATACATGCAGAACTTTGGAAATAACCTGGATATTAACCCTCACAAATTGTGGTGTCCTGCTTGGAAACTTTGTTGTATGGTATTTCTAATTCAAACAGTTATTTATCACTCTGAATTATGCTGTGTCCTTTAGATTTGTGGATACATCATCTGTGGATTCTAGAAGCATTTTGATTGTCTATGTTGTTTGTTCTTCTGATTAGTTATAACTGACTGCACATCCCCATATCTGCTGGTGCTTTATGAAACATCATCCCCTGCTGCCACCTGCTTCTAAATAGATGATTCCATATTCTAACTTCAGATATCATAAAGAAACAGATGTGTTGTATAAATTTGACCAAATATATGAATTGAAAACTCCATTAACAAAGTTAGGAACTTTAAACCCAGCATTGCTCCTATAGAATAAACGTGTACTGTGCCAGTTGCATACAGGTCTTGCATACCAGATTTGTGAACATCTCCAAAAGGGTAAACTTCAACCAGAATACATAACTGGCCAGTGTCCACTGACAGTAGAACAACATTCTTGTCAGATGTATCAGCTTTCAGTTTCTGAGACAGAAGTTTGCTGATGTGACTTCAGTTAATGAACATGGAGATAATATACCAGCATAAAAATCTTTTACTTTTGTTTAGGTTTTTTTAATTCTTTTAAAGACAAATTTTTAACCATTTTTTAAAGGAATATATTTTTGTAACTGAATTCATTTATTTTTGAAAGCCCATTTCCTATGATAAAATGTTTACTTGTTATCTTTTATTTTGTACATATTTCTTGTTTACATTTTTATTTGACTGCTTCAAAACCTTAAGTAAATAGAGCATTTGCATCAGATGCAGTAGGTCGCTAGGTCACTGGTTCTAACTCCAGCTGAGTCATACTGGAGACTTCTAAAAATGGTACAAAAACAGCTACCTTGCTGGACACTCCACAATAACAGGTTAGTGTTAGGACTGGTCGGCCTAGTGTCAGGATAATATGTCTGGGTGGGACATGATACTACATGTCAGTGGCATGATGATCCAGTGCTAGACATCACTATAAACTGCCACTGCAGACATATGTATAAAACTATTAAAGCTGAGCTAAACATCTAAATCTTACACATTCTTATTTGAAAGGGTTTTCCTTTCTAAAAATTTTTCTTTTCTTTACAGTTCTTTATCTATTCATTATTAGATCTAAAAATTTTATTGGCATAAGTTTTGTGCTAATGTGCTCTTAAAACAGTAGGTGTATTTCATAACATGACATGAAAGTATTACACTACATTCCAAAAAAAAAAAAAAACGAGTTAAATTAGCCAACTGTTCATAGTCATTTCATAGCATACTTTACACAGCCATACAATGTGTAAGAATTGTGCTCATAATCCAAGGGTCACATTTTCACTGCCCAATAGGCCAGCACTTGCCTCCCATATCCTTGTCATGATATAGACAGTTGGGTTCAGAGTGCCATTAAATGACAACAAAACAAAACCCATTTGTCCAACTTTATTAATTGAATTATTATTAAACAAATTCAAGAAAATAGTGCATTTTTCTGTTAGTTATGAATTGAGTTTCTTGTACACATTCACAAGACATTTTTGCTTAATATGTGTAGCATGAAACTTGTTCAGACTGTTCTTTTCAACACAGAAGCTAAAACTTAAAAGTTCTGCAGCATTGGCAGTCCAAACTCTCTACTGAGAATCTCTGCTTCAAGGTGCTGCGAAGTCTGGTGCTGGACATTCAGTTTTCTATATACTAAACTTGTACATTTTTGTAGAATTGTGGTCATGGACTTAAAGATTCGTGCAGTTCTGATCATGTTGTAAATGGTCGATCACTGTTTCATATTCAATGGCCTATTTGACAATAGGTCAGTTATCACTGTTTCATCTTGAAATGAGCAACATGCCTGAAAACAATCCATAAGAAGCTGACATTTTGACCTCCTAGTGATTCAAATGTGTAAGAGTGACATTTTGACCCCAAGTGATTCAAATGTATAAGAGTGACATTTTGACCTACTAGTGATTCAAATGTGTAAGAGTGACATTTTGACCTACTAGTGATTCAAATGTGTAAGAGTGACATTTTGACCTACTAGTGATTCAAATGTGTAATAGTGACATTTTGACCTACTAGTGATTCAAATGTGAAAGAGTGACATTTAGACCTCCTAGTGATTCTAACATGTAAAAGTGACATTTGGACCCCCCAGTGATTAAAATGTGTAAAAGTGACATTTGACCCCCCTAGTGATTAGGGCTGTCAAAAATCATGAAAAAACCAACCCAGTTCCAGATGCAAATTTTAATGTGTACCCGTTAGCACATGAATGAAATGCACAACCGTAGACCAACTAATTGTTATCTCCATTTCTTTAATATTTTTTTATGGTGATAGAGACTAACCATGTACTAATCGGTCTGATTCGTCCACACCGACGTAGCTGCAAATTGTCTGACCGAATGCTGTTAACTAATAAATTTATTTAGAATGACCTTTGTACACAGATGGAAGGTATAATCCAACTTTTAATGATCGCTGTGATTATCCTCGTTAAAAGCTTTAGAACACTCACATTTTTTAAAGTATAACTCCTTGTTAGAACAGACCACGTTTATTCATCTGCTTTTGACCGCAGATTTGAATAACCCCTGCATGTGTGCCCCGAGTTATATCACGTGACCATGCAGTCACATAAGTGTTATTATTTTGGAATTATATAATTCTTAAAATATTTATGGTAAAAACATAGTATCGAAAATAGAAATATTGGTATGTGTATGATAGCAAACTTTCGAAATTCGCAGAGCTAGTCAACTAGAAAAACAACGAGCAAAGATTACTTTGAGGCATTATGAAGATTTCAAGGTGTCTAGGTGATGATTGTTCATAATATAAATTGTGGGATTTCTTTGACATGTTTGTTCAAAAATGAAAGGTATCCATCTGAATTTCATTAAAAGAGCATTTAGCACCCACATTCAATAGTTATCGTCTACGAAGAGGTTTATTACCTGTAGAACAAATGTTTTAACCTTGGTATATAATGCCTCTTGGATAACGGTTTGTCCAGTTGCATAATGCCAATGCATTGCATTTTATTAATCCAAACAGACTGTCTGGCGTATTGTTTATTTATATTAAGCAGAAATCTGGTTTCTAATTATAGCCATAGCTGTCACACCAGTTTGGAGTGGTTGGTGAGTGTGGCTATTTTTTTTTTTTACAGGTACCCACGTTTACGTTTCATTACCGGGTTTTTTTATACAGTCGGGTACCGATGACAGCCCTACTAATGATTCTAAAGTGTAAGAGTGACATTTGACCCACTAGTGATTCAAATTTGTAAGAGTGACATTTTGACCCCCTAGTTATTCTAACATGTAAGAGTGACATTTTGACCCCTTAGTGATTCTAACATGTTAGAGTGACATTTTGACCCCCTAGTTATTCTAACATGTAAGAGTGACATTTGACCCCCTAGTGATTCTAACATGTAAGAGTGACATTTTGACCCCCTAGTGATTCAAATGTGTAAGAGTGACATTTTGACCCCCTAGTGATTCTAACATGTTAGAGTGACATTTTGACCCCCTAGTTATTCTAACATGTAAGAGTGACATTTGACCACCTAGTGATTCTAACATGTAAGAGTGACATTTGACCCCCTAGTGATTCTAACATGTTAGAGTGACATTTTGACCCCCTAGTTATTCTAACATGTAAGAGAGACATTTGACCCCCTAGTGATTCTAACATGTAAGAGTGACATTTTGAACCCCTAGTGATTCAAATGTGTAAGAGTGACATTTTGACCCCCTAGTGATTCAAATGTGTAAGAGTGACATTTAGACCCCCTAGTGATTCAAATGTGTAAGAGTGACATTTAGACCCCCTAGTGACTCTAACATGTAAGAGTAGCATTTGACTTCCTAGTTTTTAAGATGTAAGAGTGACATTTTGACCCCCTAGTGATTCAAATGTGTAAGAGTGACATTTTGACCCCCTAGTGATTCAAATGTGTAAGAGTGACATTTAGACCCCCTAGTGATTCTAACATGTAAGAGAGACATTTTGACCCCCTAGTAATTCTAACATGTAAGAGTGACATTTGACCCCCTAGTGATTCTAACATGTAAGAGTGACATTTTGACCCCCTAGTGATTCAAATGTATAAGAGTGACATTTTGACCCCCTAGTGATTCTAACATGTTAGAGTGACATTTTGACCCCCTAGTTATTCTAACATGTAAGAGTGACATTTGACCCCCTAGTGTTTCTAACATGTTAGAGTGACATTTTGACCCCCTAGTTATTCTAACATGTAAGAGAGACATTTGACCCCCTAGTGATTCTAATATGTAAGAGTGACATTTGACCCCCTAGTGATTCAAATGTGTAAGAGTGACATTTTGACCCCCTAGTGATTCAAATGTGTAAAAGTGACATTTTGACCCCTAGTGATTTTAACATGTAAGAGTGACATTTGACCCCCTAGTGATTCAAATGTGTAAGAGTGACATTTTGACCCCCTAGTGATTCAAATGTGTAAAAGTGACATTTTGACTCCCTAGTGATTCTAACATGTAAGAGTGACATTTGACCCACTAGTGATTCTAACACGTAAGAGTGACATTTGACCCACTAGTGATTCAAATGTGTAAGAGTGACATTTTTACCCCCTAGTGATTCAAATGTGTAAGAGTGACATTTTTACCCCCTAGTGATTCAAATGTGTAAGAGTGACATTTTGACCCCCTAGTGATTCAAATGTGTAAGAGTGACATTTAGACCCCCTAGTGATTCTAACATGTTAGAGTGACATTTTGACCCCCTAGTTATTCTAACATGTAAGAGTGACATTTGATCCCCTAGTGATTCTAACATGTAAGAGTGACATTTGACCCCCTAGTGATTCTAACATGTTAGAGTGACATTTTGACCCCCTAGTTATTTTAACATGTAAGAGAGACATTTGACCCCCTAGTGATTCTAACATGTAAGAGTGACATTTTGACCCCCTAGTGATTCAAATGTGTAAGAGTGACATTTTGACCCCCTAGTGATTCAAATGTGTAAGAGTGACATTTAGACCCCCTAGTGATTCTAACATGTTAGAGTGACATTTTGACACCCTAGTGATTCTAACATATAAGAGTGGCATTTGACTTCCTAGTTTTTAACATGTAAGAGTGACATTTGACCCCCTAGTGATTCAAATGTGTAAGAGGGACATTTTGACCCCCTAGTGATTCAGATGTGTAAAAGTGACATTTTGACCCCTAGTGATTCTAGCATGTAAGAGTGACATTTGACCCCCTAGTGATTCAAATGTGTAAGAGTGACATTTTGACCCCCTAGTGATTCAAATGTGCAAAAGTGACATTTTGACTCCCTAGTGATTCTAACATGTAAGAGTGACATTTGACCCACTAGTGATTCAAATGTGTAAGAGCGACATTTTTAGTTCAAAAGGATGTTTCTTGACCATTCAACCTGTATGTAGAAATGATGTTGAAGATGTACATAAAAAATTCAAAGTGCATTAGAAAGTGTTCTTCTTATAAAGGAAACCTGTCTGTAAAAGACTAGTTTGTCACACTGCTTGAGTGGATGTATTGACAGGCTTTACTATCATATTGGCAACAAGTTTTTTCTGTACATTCATATGATGAGAGCAAATTGACCTACTTTATATATTAGATTCTTAGATATACATAAATTGAATTATATAAGATAACTCACAAGAAACACCTTATTATTTTCTTAATAGAATCTGGTGACGTTTTGAAAACTGCAACTGTAATCTCACACACAAACCATATGGCAACAATACAGAGGGTGAAGAGGGAATCTGGGAGGCCAAGTGGTCTAAGTGCTGAAAAATTGCATTAAACCCACAACAACAACTAGGGCAAAGGGCACAACACCATATATGGTGAATTTTGTTTAAAATTTGAGAACCATGCAGTCTGGAACAACCTATACAAATAACTGATAACAACCCTGATGTCAGTGATTTCATCAGTCTGAGGTGGACATGGTTATGAACTCGATGTAAATGTGCTTGAATTATTTAGCAGTCAGTGATAGATCTGCTTCAGGATTACCAGTTCATTCCCAGTTTCTTCTTACTGCTTAAATTTTAATATTCAGCATCAGCACTCTTGTTGCTGGATATCTTAATAATTATTTTAATAACAAACTTGGGTAATTGTTATAAATTTTCATATTTGTATCTTTCATATATATATATATAATTAATATTATCAGCCTTCAGTATTGATGTTATTGTTGTTTTGTCTTTTAAGCAGCTGTTATTGTTGGCATTGGTAATGTTTTTCTGATTTGTATTGTTTATAGAAATATGTACTGAGTACCAGTCTGTTAAATAATGTATAGTATTTTTTTTATTTTGTGTTGGTCAAACTAGTTTGTCTCAGTTAGTGTTTTTTGTGTTACATAGACTGCCAGTGTCAGATGCAGTTCAATGTATCTTTTATGGTTGATTAATCACCATATCCTCCAAAGCATGAATATTCAGCAATTATTTTGTATTTACCTCTTACAGGATCATTCTTTTCAAGGATGCAATTAAGCTATTAAGGGAAACAAATCAGACTAAATATGACACATTTTTAATCTTGTGACTCAGGCATGGGATTAAATGTCCTGTGTAATAATATAGTCAAGCCCTATTCCTTTATACAGTATGACTAACAGGTAGAATTGATGGTAAGAACCTTGTTTAATAAAATAGTAAAGCCCTATTCCTTTATGCAGTATGACAGGGTTGGGTTAAGAATAAGAATCCTTTTAGACATAATAGTCAAGCCCTATTTATACATTATGAGTGGGTAGAGTTCATGCTGAGTAAACAGTTTCACCTTGTAGATTTTTATTTATAATGTGGTTCAAAAGAAATTTTACCTTCCTCTATGAATACAGTACACCATTGCTGTCCAGACCACTCAGATGGCTTGAGAAAATAGATTTTATTATTTTTATTTCCCAATTAGTCTACTTATGAGGTCTTGTGAATAAAGATGGACTAATTCTGTCTTTTATAATGTTGTTTGTATTAGCAAGGTTGTGTTAGAGAATGTGTGGTTGGTATTTCAGATACTGCTATATATTGCTTATTGCTTCCAAACAAAAAAGCTTTGGTTTAATTCTAAAGTGTACTTCAGGATTTATGATTTCATCATATGCTCATGGGTTAAGTTTTCATATACTGTTCTTTCTACATATAATCAGTGTGAAGAACTTAAATACCTTGGCAGGAAATTTGTTCCTGCTCAAAAGCACTTCATAATTGGAACTCATAAAATATGTACAATTGATAAACTTGCATTTCGTGTGCATGACATGGAACTTTCTTGATGTGTGTTGTTCAAAGAACAGTTAGTGTCATTTTTGGTAAGACTGCATTTGCTTTCAACTAGAATAAGAAAAGTTAAGTCTGTAATACATCTATGTATGCATTGTTATGAAAATGGGTGAAATTATGGAAAGAGACACCTGGGCACCTGGCTACTTCAGTACCCCACCTTTGAAAGATGTTGGGATTTGGTTAATAATACTAGCAAAATACATGCATATGTACATAACACAGTTTGCCACAAATCCTATTGGTCTTAGGTTTTTATTTTTATGGTACATGCACAGGTTTATACAGGATGCCACAAATCATCTGGGTCATAGCTTATTTATAAGGTACATGCACATGTGTAGTATGGTATGCCACAAATCATTTGGGTCCTAGCTTATTAGTAAGGTATATGTGCATCTACTGTTCCTCATATAGCAGCAGTTAAGGAAAGTGTGTGGTACATCTGTAGTGTAGTTTGTCATAGAATACTATTGTGTACAAAAGATAATCATTTGACATGTTATGAGTGTCCCGTTACTTTAATTTTTAAATCAATCCAATTACAAGGCTCAGAAAATATTACCCTACAGGTTTCCAATGCATGCAACATCACAGACTACTTGTATTTTAATTGAACTGAACCCAAAATGTATGGGGTATAAATCATAGGTTTTTATTTTTAACTCTAATTTGGCATGAACAAGGTAACTTTGAACTTTTTTTTCTTGAAAACAATTCTTGTACAATACAAATGAGATGACATCACAGAATCAGTTTGGCAATATTCAATAGATATACTTAAATGCTCTGTGTTATGTCTACAGCTTTTGCATAAAAAGATGTGTATGGTTTATCCATACCATCTAGATAGGCATACATAATGTTGCACACTACTGTTAATTTAACTGCTTCACTATTACATGCAGACTTCAAACCTTTACATACTGTATGATTGGGCATGTAGTGTTTTCCTAGGGGTGCATGATTGTCAAAAATATCCTTTGTGTCAGAATTAAGGGTGAGATTCAATTTTTAAAAATGAACTTGCTTGTCAGAACTGAAGTTAAATTAAACATGTGGGGGTCTCTGACACAAATGAAGGTAAAGGGAAACACTGAAAATGGTCTTTTGATGTACACATTTTAGGAATTTTGAACTCTGTCCCAGCATATCAGGGTGTGGAGAGGGTGGATAGCAGATGTACAAGACTAAACTAAAGTGTTGCAATTTCAAGTGTTATAATTGTTGTACATTGTTCAGGGCGGAGAATTCAGACTTTGGGATATGATGTGTGGGGGATATCTTTAGAAATTTGATTCATCAGTATGAAGTCAGAACTTGGGTGTTGGGTACACTTTTGTGTCTGTATAATTCTATATAAAATATTTAGTAATTCCACATTTTGATAGTTCTGCATCTCCTCAAGAACCATTTATAATATAAATTTCAAACCTTGGGATATTGCTGTGGGTTGTCTGTACATGTACTGTATAGGTTCACTTGTAAGTTGAGAGAAGCTGCAAACACAAAGATCTTGATCTTAAGTTTCATAATGTACCTGCAGATTAGGGTCTGTGTTGTTTGTTCTACTGATTATTCCAAACAAATGGCACAGACTCAGATTGGTACATTATGTAACAGCAGATCTGGGTCTGTGCAGTTTGCAGGCATCTGCTATAGTATATGTGCATGTCAATTTAAAAATTTTAGAAAGCTCCTTGTGTTGGCATACGGGTTAGTGGCCCTTTTAAGTAAAATTTTAAATTATTCCTAAATTATGAAATTAATATGAGAATTGGTATTTGTGATCAGCAACCCAAGAGTTAACATGGTCAGAGGGGTTAATTCAATAAGACCCCTAGGTGATTTCCTGAGGTCATTTAATTTTGGCCCCTGCATCTGTTCTGACCACCAAAGAATTGGGTAATAACTTATAAACTGGTTAGTATCCCATCCATTATCAATGCTGCAGGTGTTTATACTTGAAATAAAAATCACTTTGATATATGTGGCTCACATATTAACCCAGAGATATATCCCTAACCCTGAGGGTCTTAGCCTCTGTCATTGGAAATATTGAGGTCCCCACCATCTTAGCTGTAATCAGAGGATAATCAGTGGGTAATTTAATAGTGATATATGAAATAAGCTGGGCATTTTCAAAAATTGGATATCACATTATTACCCATTTAATAGACTGTTTAATACATAGCTCTTGTTGTATATAAATATTTTATAGAGAAAGAATAGTTCCAGATGCTAGGTGAATTAATGATGGGCAATTATATATAATTCAAATAGCAGCTGTACTTCCAGTCAATATAACATTTGACCCAGCATCATTGCACACCATGGAAATTCCTCTGAAGTCACATAGTTGACTTTGTTTTAGGTTAGTTGACCCATATACCATGTACCTCTATTTTGATGAGATTGTTTATAATGTGTCAACATAAAGTGTGTACAAATGAATTGGAACCCTTACTGTCATGGACTTGTGTCATTTTTACTTGTCCTACAATGTTTATGATAATGAATCTACTCAAAATGCTACTTGTCCAATAAAACAAGCTTCTTGATATGATGATATACTTTTGCCCAGCCATCATTTTTGAAAAGAAGTGAATGAGTGAATATACTAAAAATAATGCATTTATTGTTGTAAACGTTTATAAAAAGGACCAAGAATATTTTCATACCCTATATCTCTATCTTTCTGTTACCACATCTCCTAAACTTCAGGGAGGGGGTTAAAAATGACAACATATTTTTTTATAGTGAGTATCTTCACAGACATAAAATTTTTAAAAAATTGCCCCAAAAGAGTAATTTAAGATGGTGATTTGTATTTTAGTGATTGCAGATAAAGGTTTTTTTTATTTTCATAGGGATAATTGACAAATTTGCCGACCTCTTGCCAAAATTGTCTATTGATCATATGCTGAATTATTTTACAGCCAAACAAGACTTTGTCACAAACTTGCTATTTATTATTCAACAGGAGAATGGTCAGTATGAATAAATCATACATTTTTGGATGATGTCTTTTTAATTCATGTCAGTTTGTTTCTTAAGAAAAAATGATGATTGTCAAGTTATTCAGAAATGTTTCCTGTGATGAAATAAAATAAAAATACTCAGTAGCATTCATTGTCAGCTTGCATGTTCACAGTTACCAGGGGACCTGTGTGGTTGCATGTTCACATTTACCAGGGGACCTGTGTGGCTTGCATGTTCACAGTTACCAAGGGACCTGTATAGCTTGCATGTTTAGTTGCCAGGGGACCTGTGTAGCTTGCATGTTCAGTTACCAGGGGACCTGTGTAGCTTGCATGTTCAGTTGCCAGGGGACCTGTGTAGCTTGCATGTTCACAGTTACCAGGGGACCTGTGTAGCTTGCATGTTCACAGTTGTCAAGCACCCTGTGTAACTGAGTGGTCTAAGCTGCTCACCTTTATAGATCACTGATATTTCACCTCTGTCCATGTTGGCTTAAGTCCTGGTTTATGCAAAGTGGGTAGGTGTGAAAGATTGAGGGTTGGGGTTGGTTGGTTTTTCCTCCACAAAGTATACTGGCTGCTGTATAAAGCCATTCAAGTGCTGAAAATGGTATTAAGCTCACCAATAATCACAGGTGACAGAAGTTGAAGAGTCCTAATATTGTCCATTGGAGTGAATAGGTTACTGTTATCCCATGACCTGTTTGTTGATGATATCAGTGACTTCGATTAAATTGTAAGTTCATTTCCAGTACATGTATTAATGAAGGAAGAAGCATTCATTTCATGTGCAATCTAAAGTTATTGTTGTATTTTTACGAGATGCAGTGGTTAATTTTAAGGCGGGATGATCGACTTTGTGGAACATACACAATAAAAAGTTTGTAAATTTCAGATGGTAAACCATTGCAGTACTGTTGCTGTAGTTGAAATTTAGTCTTAACACCTAGCAAAATCTTTTTATTACCAAACATGAAAACCATCTGAAATGGAAAAACATTATCTTTTATAATAGGTTATATAATATATTACCTATCATCACATTATCAGGGCAGAAAAAAAATCAGATATTGATCTATTTGCCTACAATAATTATTTTTTTTTAATGGTACACAAATCTGGATTTTTTCCAATGTATTTTATATAAAATAGTGGTCAAGTGACAAAACAGTTTACTTGTCCAGTCATTTGGTCCTAGTCTGCTTCAGAATGATATTTCCATCTCTAAAATTCATTTGGTCCTAGTCTGCTTCAGAATGATATTTCCATCTCTAAAATTATGTAACACATTTGATCAGTGAAGGAAAATGTGCTTATTCATGATCGGTGTCTTTTAATTCAGTTTTTACTGTATATTCATATATACTAATACATCTTTTATCTTGAATGCAGGTGCAGCAATGTGAAAGTAATCCTTCAGGAAGACAGTACCATCATGGGTAAGTTTAGGAAGCATGGGTCAGCTTGTTGCATAGATCCTAAATGTCTCTGTTGTGCTGCATATATTGATATAGCTTCAGTAGATTAATGCATCCATCATGTTATAAGGCAGCTTACAACATCCATGTTACTAACCAATCAAAAGTCACAGCATCACTGATATTAACAAATTAAAAGTCATAATATTCCATGTATTAACAAATAAGATGTTATAATATCCCATGTGTTAACAAATTAGAAGTCATACCATCACTGGTATTTAACAAATTAGAAGTCTTAGTATCTCTGGTATATGTATTATCAGTCATACCATACCAAGTTTTATCACATAGTCGGTATTGTTTTCCTACAGTGCGTGCAGATTCATATTTTTGATATTATACATGTGAAATATCACTTTATGTGATTCTGATTGGTCCAGATGAGATCATGAAATTATTGTGCATTAATGTCTTTAATGATTGGCTGCGACCGTGGGAAAACGTTTTTAACCCCACCTTCTGGAATGTTTGATCTGAATCAACATTTCTTGGTGGCCATTTTTTAACACGACTCGCAAATGGAAATTGAGGAAATATCATATCGGCTGTCTCAATATTGATATGCTACTCCCACAGGGGTTCATTATGTCATGTTTAACAATATCATCAAAAGAAAAAAAGGCATAAAACTACATGACAAGAACAATAAAAACGAACAAAACTAAGTGATAGCAGGGTGGGTGTGGTGCGTATATTAGTAACATAGATATAGAATCCACCATATATACAAGCGTGGTTTAAATGTTAAATTAACGAAGTAAACAAACTCACCTATGTTCGGAAAATAATCTGGACATGTATAAGTCTCCTAACTGACAGATCTTTATAGAACCACATCATCTATATGTAGAATATTTGGGATGTAACAAATAAATTTGTTGACGTCTTCTGTAAGTCTTTTTTTAAATTGAGCACTACAAATATCAGGTCACAAATATATTGCAGTAAATGTGGGACATTTTGTATCTGGTAATCCATTTCACGTGAAAATCACAACAATGTAACGTTTTTAAACACATTTTAGGGTCCACATATATTCTACTGTCAGTCTTCTGTACTGTAACATCTTACCGTAAAACAATGGCAGCATCACATCGCATTTATAATTCTGTTTTGAAAAATGATTTTGTGGTTACAAAATGTTCTGTTTTTTCAGATGGAAGCTTTTTCTTTGATTTATAGTTTGCAAAACAGTACAATCTAATTGTACTAGATCATCTTTCATTGGGACTATATTTTATGCACAACAAATGAAAGGTACACCGTCTGTCAGAATGAACAAAATTATTCGTTCTTCTATCAATCTAAATAATTTCCACTGAAATAAAAACTATGTGATAAAAAGAATCTCAAATGGGTAACGGTTTAATATTAAATTTATCAAACTCGCAAAAGCTGGACATTATTCAACTTGTTTCATAAATTGAATATTAAAACATTACCCATTTGAGATACTCTATTTAGCCCAGTCAGAAGAATCCCTGACATAAATCAATCATAACCAATCAGAATTCATAGCATCCCTGATATTAACCGATTAGAAGTCATAGAATCCCAGCTACTAATCAATTATAAGTTGTAGAATTCTTCTATTAACCAATCAGAGATCATGTCATCCCTGGTATGAATCAATTAGAAGTCTCAGCATCCCAAGTTAACTGATTAGAAGTCATTGAAGCCATGATATAAACCAATTAGAAGTCATTAAAATAGGCAATTTACTCAAAATTATAGGTATGGTTCTTTTAACTTCACTAATAAGTATCAGTCCAAACAGTTGTATGGTTTTGTTATGTTTTGGTTTAGAAATCTTTTTTTCCCATCAAAAGCATTTCATTGTATCTCATTTTCTAAGTTTTTTGTAAATTTGTCAACTATTGACTTTGAAAAGTCTGAAACTGAATAGTGATATGATAGTGAGTAAAGTGAATGTTTTAAAATACTAGAACTAAAGTTGAAACTTATATGCTTCACCTTTGGATTGCCCATATGATGTGTGCATTATGATGTCTCATTTTCCTGATACCATAATACAATTGTCAAGCCATCAAAGCTATGCTTGAAGCATTTTTTTCTTTGCCAACTGCATGGGGTATTTAGTTTATAACTTGATTGAAATGATTTTATATTTTTTTAAGTACCATGAATCATTTTAAATTTGTGCCTTTCATGCTTTGGTTAAACAACACTTAACTTCATGGATTTGTCACTTATAATAAAACAAAACGTGATAAAATATGGAATGATGAATATATCTCAGTTGAAGTTTATACATAATTCACTTCCATTTATTTCTTATCAAACAGGTTCAATCCTGCTACATTAAATAGGTTGATTACTTAAGTTATTCATTTCTAATACTTAGTGTAACTGCAGTAACTGAGTTGATTACTAAGTTATCCTTTGCTAACTCCTAGTGTAAATGCAGAGATCTGAATAAATAAACATGGCTGACATATTTTAGTATGCATGTTTAAGCAACAGAGCTTAACTCCACCTCAGTTTTTAGGTTTTCATTACTTTTAAAACATAAAGCTCATGAGAGTCAGGGATTAGTCCCTGTGCATCATTATTCTTAAATGCCTCAATAAAAACAAAGCTTATGACAGATGGGATTAGGCACTATGCATCAGTATTCTTAAAGACCTTTATAATTAAGACATAAAACTCATGACAGTTGGGATTAGGCACTATGCATCAGTATTCTTAAAGACCTTTATAATTAAGACATAAAGCTCATGACAGATGGGATTAGGCACTATGCATCAGTATTCTTAAAGACCTTTATAATTAAGACATAAAGCTCATGACAGATGGGATTAGGCACTATGCATCAGTATTCTTAAAGACCTTTATAATTAAGACATAAAGCTCATGACAGATGGGATTAGGCACTATGCATCAGTATTCTTAAAGACCTTTATAATTAAGACAAAGCTCATGACAGATGGGATTAGGCACTATACATCAGTATTCTTAAAGACCTTTATAATTAAGACATAAAGCTCATGACAGATGGGATTAGGCACTATGCATCAGTATTCTTAAAGACCTTTATAATTAAGATATAACACTCATGACAGATGGGATTAGGCACTATGCATCAGTATTCTTAAAGACCTTTATAATTAAGACAAAGCTCATGACAGTTGGGATTAGGCACTATGCATCAGTATTCTTAAAGACCTTTATAATTAAGACATAACGCTCATGACAGTTGGGATTAGGTACTAAAGCAAGGGCAAAGACTGCAAACAGTACACAAAGTATTTTAGAAACAAAGTTTTATCTTTTCCTTGTGTAAACTTTTATGCCAGAGCTAAGTTTCCAGGTTATGCCACAACTATATTTCCATTTGTATACTGTTATGTCAGCTAAGTTTTATCCTCTCCATGTGTACACTTTTGTCCCACAGTTAAGTTTTCATGTGTACAGTACACTGTTATGTTAAAGTTAAGTTTCCATGTATAAACCATTATGTCAGAGTTGTATGTGTTTCATGTATACTTTTTTGTGTGAGAGGTTTTTTTCTCCATGTGTAACCTGTTATATCAGAGTGAAGTGTTATCTTTTCATAAATTCATATGTAAGAGTTAAGTTTCCATTTTTACACAGTTTAATCAGGGTTATTTCTTTTCCATGTGTAAAGTGTTATGCCAGAGTTAAGTTTCCATGTGTAAAGTGTTATGCCAGAGTTGTTTTAATGTGTAGTGTTATTCCAGAGTTAAGTTTCCATGTGTACACTATTTGATAGTGTTATATTTTATCTTTTCATGTATAAACTGTCATGTCAGAGTGAAGTTATACTTTCTCAGCTTTCACATTGTCACTGACAATGGTTAAATAGCAGGAAATTTGAATTTGAATCTGACTATTGTGGGTCTGCCTGAATGAACCTTATTCTGACATCATAGGAAGTCACAAATCCATGTGATTCACTGCCCCTTTGCCTGTGTGAACATTAGGTGGTAGATCTCTGACATTTTCAAAGCATATCAGAGGTTCCTGTCACATTTAAAGGGAAACAGAAACATGCCACTGTTTATGCCAGCTGCATGCAGGGAGAATTTGCAATAACCAGATTTATCTGTCAACAAATTCTGCAAGGTAAAACTCAGATCACTTTTTCATGAGTGGTATTTAGTCCAGGTGGTTGTTCAGTTAAATGGAATGTTGGACAGTGGATATAATAGTATCAGATAATATCTTGATCAACCTTAAAACATGTTCTTTTAAGCCAATAAACTGAAGTGCAAAGTGAAATGAGTCTACAAATGACACATTGGAATGATCTCTCATATTCAAAGTTTCACACATGACAAAGTGGAAAGACTCCACCCAAAACAAAGTGGAAAGACTCCACACATGACAAAGTGGAATGATTCCACCCATGACAAAGTGGAGTGACTACACACATGATATAGTGGAATGACTCCACACAAGAAAAAGTATGATGACACATGCATGAAATAGTATCACTTCAGAATGACATAGTTAAAATGGACTTAAGAGGGATTTTTAAGGCTTGGGGTGGGTAGGGGACAGGTTTATCCTGAGAACAGTATCTGTGAAGACCGTACATTATCAGTGAATAAATGTAGCACCCCTAATAGCATGTTTCAACAAAATTGTTTAATAAATAACTTTTAATGAAAAAAGATACAACTTATTGTTAATCTTCACTGATTGATTGAGGTCAAGAAACAAGCCACACAAGAAGCAAGCCTCGCTTCTGGAAAGAAATAAGAGAAACAGTTTCTCTCTCCTCCAGTCACTTTCTAGCAGAAAGTGATGTCATATTCATGCAGCCTTTGTCTATATGTGAACACTTTGCCACAGAATGGGAGAAACTCTTCCCTTATGACCTGTAGGTCTTGCACATATCTCATTGGGCCTGCAAATCATATTCATTGCCCACACCAATTGATAAGGATTCCTTTATTTTTACACATGTCCCAAGCGATCCATACAAAGTTGTTGTTCTGCAGCAAAAAATGAACACCATTCTTACATAAAAGGCAGTAGAAAGTATTCACAATACAAATTGGATGGGATTTTACTCAGATATTTTTAGTTCCCTTAGTCATTTTGAAGCTTGATCTTGTCATAGACCTATTGCACTCTCTCACAGGTTCAATGGAGATGCCAAATATGTTTTTTAATGATATTCAGGATAAAACCTACACTTGCAAGATACATACATCCAGATCCCTGAAGTGTATATTTAGAGACACAGAAACCAGTTATGAGCACTATCTTTTTGTCTGTAATATTGACTGTTTTATTGAATTCAGTCCAGGTATTACTTTGCCTCTTTGATCTTCACAGTGCAGTATCAGGTCTCAGAGATTTGGCTGCATTGCCATAACATAACTACAAATGATTTTCCTCTCCCAGTGGTGGTAGAAATTTTGTCCAATGGATTAAGCATTCCAATTTCCAGACAGTATAAGGTCATATCTCAGCCAGTGGGTGGACCTCAATTGTTTACAGGAGACATCATGCTGGTGGATCAGCTGCTGAAAGTTTATGTGTAACCAGCATGATAGGTTGCAAGGTATTTAATGCAATCTTGGTCCACTTTTTTCCAGTCAAGTTGCATAGAAGTTATATTTGATACTTCAGATTCTCAATATTCACTTTTTTATGTTATGATGGAAATGAAGCATAGTATAACATGCATCTAATTTTAGGTTACTTGATTCACCATAAGGGTACTAGCGCAAGTGGTATAAAAATTAAGAGTCTTTATGTAAGCATAGAGATAGATGAACATGTCATTTCAAAATGACAATTCTTGTAATTTGTTGTGCTCTCATTTTAGCTGCATTAAGCCTTGATGAATATGAAGAATTACAGCGGGCCGCCAGGGAAAGAGCTGAAATTGTGACCAAGTATGACAAGGTATAAATTACAGTCTGTGATTTGTAATGTTTGGTTTTCAATTGACTGAAGTGAATTTTTCATATTAATCCAGCTCTAGCTTGGTCTTTATTTTCAAAAGCAGTAAATATGTTTCATTCTCTCTCTCTCTCTCTCTCTCTCTCTCTCTCTCTCTCTCTCTCTCTCTCTCTCTCTCTCTCTCTCTCTCTCTCTCACACACACACACACACACACACACACATACGCACAACCGCTTTTGCTAAAAAGTATGGTCACTCATGACAGGTTATAAGACTACATAATCAATAAATTTGCACTGAGAAATAGGTTTCTCAAAACAGGTTTTCTCACATTACAGTGGTCTTTCAAGACAGGTTTTACTCTGTATGTGTGTGTGTATGTATATATATATATACACATACATGCATGCATTGTCAGCCTACTATAGTATGGTGGTTTTCCATAGAACCTGACTGTGTTATAGACCAAAGATGCAATAATCAATCAGATTCCATTGCTTTTATTCTTTTATTTAAGTTTTTTGCTGACTTCCTTTGATGAAAGGTGGTTTGTATTTATCGAAGATTGTAGTCACCACAAAATGACAGCTTTTAAGAAAAAAACAGATGTATGTTTCTTTTTGCAGCAACAACATTATGAAATTGTAGAATGTTCACTGAGACTAAATTTTTTTAATTTGCTTAGTATTTATATATAATGATCGGCACATTATTTTTTCTTGGTACAATTAAAAAGAGTGGTAGCATAAATATTTAAGTATATTCCAAAGTACATTACTCAGGCCAGATGTCAGCATTAGTGTATTATGATATAACAGTGCACTGTTAAGATGGTTCGTTTATATGAACAAAGAATTTATTTATGTAACAGTAGATAGATTCCAGTGTATTTTATATCAAGTTTGCAGCTTCCTTTGATTGTGCCTCTGAATTTCTCCACTCTGAACCCATAAATGTATATACCAGTTTAAACAGCCAACAATGTCGGCAAAAGAAATCACCAGATGTATTTTGTTACCAATAAGGAAATAAATTGCTTTTTGTGACATTGGTGAAGGCTACTGTGATCTCATGTTACATTTCATACTTTTTAAGAAGAAAAAACAAATTTTCATGTACAAGAAAAATACATGTATGTGAAATTTCAGGAGCCATGCCACAGTCATCTTTTATTAGAATTCATACATGATCTCATCCCCCCCCAACTTTTTACACATTTGATCTTTTAAGAAAGAATTGAAAGAATGGGGGGGTATGAGAAAATGCATGTATTTGAAAGTTTGGGAGCCATTTCACAATTGTGTTACATTTGATTTTGTGTTATTATGTAGCATGCTAAAGTGGTGTTACTGTTTGTATGTGTGTATATATATATATATATATGCACACTGGAGAAAATTGACACACACTATATTTTACCGTGTGTTATTTTTACACAAAGGATTTACAAAATATAATCAGGATTTATTTTATATCTAAAGCATTGGATTAGGGATGGCAGCGTGTATGCTTCGATCGTAGGCATATTCTGGTTCCCTATTTCGTATTATCTCTGCGTTGCATTCTGCTATACTGAGCATACGAAGCAGAGACTACCATAGGCAATGTTATGACAGAGTAGCTTCCCCTAATCTCGCGAGCTCTCACATGATTCCCTTGACTGGAATACAGCCAGCATATCAATTGGGATAACTGGTGCGACAGAAACACATTACTTTGCTTTTCTTTTTTCGACGGGGGGGAGGGCATCTGTCTGCCCCCTGCTAATAGTTGCACTAAAATATGATCTTGAGAACAAAACGGCGTGCAATAAAAGTCATTAGCGAAGAAAGTGTAAGGAAGAAGAACACGAAAGAGTAACTGTGGATCTGACTTTAATGAAAAACGAGAAAATATTCCCATGACTAGAATACAGCTGGCACATAATTGGAATTACTGGTGTGACTTCTGATCTTGAGATTGCAAAGACTGCAAAAGTGAATAATCCTTTTGTGAGTGTTTCAGAATTTTTAAAAATCTGCCCTTGATTACCACAAGATGTCTTTTGAACACATTATTACCTAAGACATTCTTTCAGAACAAAGAAATAAGTAAACTTGCAGAGACAAATACAGTATTTGGATTAGAAATTCAGGGAGTTGTTGCAGATTTTGTTAATTTTGTAGCAACAAAAGAAAGATCTAAAAGTTGAAGTGTAACTTATTAAAGAGAAGATGAATCATTAGCCTCTTTGATTTTTGGATAGACGTGTTTTAGAATGAAGTAAAATGAAACCGATGATAGTACAAATTTTATGACAGGCAGTAAATTAATTGTCATTTAGTTAAAAAGATTTATATGGATTTTTGTATTGGCTTATACGAAATGTGTTGGTCTTAATTATTGCTACAAAAAATTATAAAGAATGTTAAAAGTACGACTTTAAACTAAAAGGAAAATGAACTAATAAAATTATCCTTTGAATGGACAATGCATTTGTGTGTTAATTGTGCTTATTGGTTTATTTATATTTGAGAGAAAGAGTATGTTGTGCAAGTTGCAATATCCTATTTCAGCTGAAAAAGTATGGATCAGATAAGGTCAGCACATTTTTGACCCCCACATTTGTTATTCGACCCCCAGTTCTGACACCAAGGTTGTTATTTTTTACCCTCAGTTTTACACCTCTGGGGGATACACTGATATATGTCTGTGCAGCATATCAATGCAATTCATGATACACTGCCTACAATATGATATATTGTCAATACTCATATCAATTTGATTATATATTTAGCTGTTGACATATTGGCTGTATTGGATGTATTTCCATTATGCAGATCACAAACAGACATAGACATAAAATCAGTTCCAATGTCATTCTCATCCTTGACAAGGTAGCAAAAACACACCCAAATAGACTGTATGTTGGTTGTCAGTAATTTTAATTCAGCTTTTTAGTCCTCTCCATTTGACTGGCTGTAGTACTCGTCTTGGTCACTATACTTTGTTTTGCACGAATGCTTTGAAAACATTTCAACCCTCCTGTGATAACACAGCAGGATTCAAAAACAAGCCACATAATAAGTAAGGGCATGAATACTGAGGAACCTACAAATAGTTAAGAAATGGATGCAATCCTTTCTGGACCTTGAGAAAGTTGTGTGGAGAGTAATGCTGCTGTTTAATGGCTGAATACTCATTTTATAACTGCGCTGGGAATAATTTTCAATAAAGAGATTTTGCAAGTGAAGTTTGTTTGCTTAATTGAATAAATTTATTTATTTTGAAGATACCCAGCTTCTGAAAGATTGTTATCATTATTCCAAGTGGTTTCAGCAACTATTATGTATACAGCACTGCTTTTTACCATCAGCATCAGAACTTGATTTTCTTTGGGATTTTTTTTTGGTCTATTAGTAAAAAATTGATACAATAAATTCATTGCAAGCAGTAGCAAAACATCTTTTGATACTTAAGGAAATCTCTAAAAGCCTAGTGAGGAATTTTAAATTCCTTATAAACTTTGGAATTTTTTTTTCTATAAGGAACTATATCTGTGAAAAATATTCACCAACAGTTCCTACTAATCACTTGTTTACCTTTGATCACATTGTGAATGAGCAGGCTAATGTAAGATAGTTTAATTATATTGCTTTCATAAATAATGTTTATAACAAGTGTTTGATTGATTAAATGAAATGAGTTGACCTGATTATATATGACTTAACTGCTATCAATGCTAACACTTGCACAGGTAGGATTTGCATACCTTTTAACTTTCCTTCTACTGCACCTGATTTATTTCATTTGATACAAAACATGTAATTAACATGATAATAAAAAACAGATTTGCTTTAAACTGAGTGTAACAGTGCTGCCATTACTTCAAGAGTTGGAAATCAAAACAATCTGCATTTAATTGAATTAGCACAGAAGTGCCCACTGACATAGTTGTGATGGTAAAATGACAAATTTTATATTGGGATACAAGAGGGCATATTTCATAAATCATGATTACACTGATAACACATTGACATAATTTTTATATGATTATAAAAATATTGCTTCTGTTTTCATTCTGATTGGAATTTATTTATTTTGCCATGAAACTTTCCTCTTTGCAACAAAAACGTATGTACTGAGGACTTCTGTGTGGGTGATTTTCTGCATCTCAAATGAAAAATTTGCATCCAGATATGCATAATTAAGCATTCCCAAGATCTCTGAAATAGCAACAAGTATGGGGGACCCAGAGTGGTCAAGAGTGCTCACCATTACATATCACTGCTGTCTAACCTCCATCTGCATGGGTTCAAGTATCTGGCTGAGTCAATATTGGTATGTGAGAAAGCTTACCAGTAGCTTCTCGTGGGTTGATGGTTCCTTCTGGGGTTTTCCCAGGTTCTTCCTCTACCATTTATAGTGGCTGCCATGTTTAGCCCATCTTGTGCTGTAAAGTGGCGTTAAACACTACAACAATAACAACAACAGAAAGTATGAACTTTATCACAAGTAAGGAAAATATTAAAATGGATATGTGCAGTGAGACTTTGGAAAAATAGTGCTTGAGAAATGCTTTTTTGATAGAAAATCCATAAAATCATGATAACGTGGATGTTAATTTGGATGTTGACAGTGGGGTTAGTTATATGGTAAATAATGGATTAGAATTGTATGATGTTGTTCAAAATGATAATGCATTGCTCCATGCACTGTTTAACATTGAATTGGAATTTTAAGGCTTGGATGATTTTTCACCTTGATTGCAGTCACAATGGATAAGTTTAACACAGTGATGAAAAATTTATTGGAGAAACTTTGTTAACCAATTTTAGTAAAATTATAACTGTTGAACTTAATAGTGCTAGAAAGGTCAAATTGAGACGAGAATACTGGGAATTGAAATGTCTTTATTTTATTCACACACAATTAGATCATTTTATTCATCTTCATGGACAAAAGATTCTTGTCAGCATTTTTTTCTTTTAAGTCATATTTCAAAATGCAGTGTGAACATATACATGGGTAAATGATAGCAAAATGTGTTGCAAATTTTATTAGCTTTTTAGACATGTGTACTTTAATTAAACAATGATAACAGCAGTTTTAATAGCATGATGAAGGTCATCATAATTTATGCTACTGTAATTATAACATGGATCATTTTTACAACACTAATTAGAATTGATTGTCCATTGTCATACACTACACTTGATTGTTGTCAACAGGATAAAATGGGTTGAGACATGATCCTTTATAAGTATTATATAAGTAATCATATTGTTATACATTTTTTGAAGCAGATTTTGGTTGGTTGTTTAGCTTGACAGATATTAGCAGTAATAGCCAAATAGTAATAGCAATAGCAAAATGGTAATAGTCAGCCATCTTGTCTTTTAGTCTTTTCATTGTCACAGTGTGAAATGTTAGATAATAGTGAATGTACACATGTATGTTACTTAGTAATGTTTCACTACTGTTTATTGTCCCATACTTCTGCAGTTATTGAACTGATATGAACTGTATTTTCTGAAAACTTTTTCCAGGGTCGAGATGAAGGAGCACAGATTGATCCCTGGGAAGACCCAGCATTTGAAGTTTATCATGTCACAGATAGATATGGCTTTATTCAGTAAGTTTGCTCTAATCTTTCAGAAAGAAATAAATGTTGCATTATCTTAGAACACATTCTTTACATGAAACAGTCAAATATTGTGTTAGAACACATTCTTTACATGAAACGGTCAAATGTTATGTTAGAACACATTCTTTACATGAAACGGTCAAATGTTGTGTTAGAACACATTCTTTACATGAAACGGTCAAATGATGTGTTATGTTAGAACACATTCTTTACATGAAACAGTCAAATGTTGTGTTAGAACACATTCTTTACATGAAACGGTCAAATGTTGTGTTATGTTAGAACACATTCTTTACATGAAACGGTCAAATGTTGCATTATGTTTGAACACATTCTTTACATGAAACAGTCAAATGTTGTGTTAGAACACATTCTTTACATGAAACGGTCAAATGTTGCATTATGTTTGAACACATTCTTTACATGAAACAGTCAAATGTTGTGTTAGAACACATTCTTTACATGAAACAGTCAAATGTTGTGTTATGTTAGAACACATTCTTTACATGAAACGGTCAAATGTTGTGTTATGTTAGAACATATTCTTTACATGAAACGGTCAAATGTTGTGTTATGTTAGAACACATTCTTTACATGAAACGGTCAAATGTTGCATTATGTTTGAACACATTCTTTATTTTAAACAGTCAAATGTTGCATTATGTTCAAAATCATTTTTTTACATGAAACAGTCCAGTGTTACATTTTCTAGGATCACATTCAGTATATGAAACAGTCATGTGCTTTTTGACAATGAACTTTTTGTCATTAGTATTTTTGCCTTGAAATCTACTGTCTATTGGTCTTTTATAGATCCACCTTGACTGTTGTCCATTTGAGCTCACTTCAGTCTTTCATAAGATCAGTCATTCCAGTTCAGTCTTTCATAAGATCTGCCTGGATTGTTGTCCATTTGGGTTCAGTCTTTCATAAAATCAAATTTGAATGTTGTTCATTTGGATTCAATCTTTCATAAAATCTATCTTGACTATTGTCTGTTTGGGTTCAGTCTTTCATAAAATCCAACTTGAATGTTGTCCATTTGGATTCACTCTTTCATAAAATCTCTCTTGACTGTTTTCCATTTGGGTCTAGTCTTTTATAAAATTTAGTTTGAATGTTGTCCATTTGGATTTGGTCTTTCATAAAATCCACCTTGACTTTTGTCCATTTGAATTCAGTCTTTCATAAAATCCACCTTGACTGTTGTCTGTTTGGGTTCAGTCTTTCATAAAATCCACTTTATTGCCAGTTTGGGTTGCCTTTTGTGAAATCCACCTTGACCTTCTCCAATTTTGGTTAAGTCATGCTTGAAATCTTCATTGACTGTTTCCCGTTTTTGTTGAGCTGTTCATGAAATCATCCAGTTTCATATGTTTAGTAAATAATTACAAGAAAAAAAAACTCGAAAAGAAAAATCAAATAGTGATTGTTGTACTGTATTGAGGTTTGCTCACTATTTAGTTGTGTATCCTATATAAATTTGTAACCCTGTTTGACACATCTATGCATCTGTGCAGTAGAAAATTAGTCACAAAGAATAAATGAATATGGCATAAACATAATTTCATTGATGCATACTCAGATTTATTTCCCACTTGTTGCACACCCAGAATAAGTAAATTTGCTTTATTGAAAGCTTAACTGTGTAGTAATATTTGACATTATTTTAACCTTTCAACCATAAGCACAAGTAATAGGTATAAAGCAAACCTGAAGCTTTCGTCCTCACCCCAAGTGGCCTAAAGCGATGTCCGTTACGGATCACTGCCATCTCACCTGTCTAGGATTCTAGACAGAGTCTAGGTAAATCTGATAAGATAGATACTTGTGGAGCTATCTATCAAACTAAGTGTAAAGCACAGGGTGACATTCATTGCCATCACAACTATATTACTGAAACAGAAATAACACTGAAAGCAACATTTAATAACATGGAAGACCATGTTCAAGCCCGTCTGAAGTATCAGTGCACATCCACAATGTTTGAATAAAAATGAAAGGATTAATGGAAGTGACAAATGCAGAACCATATTGTATTTAATGCATTTCCAAGACCATATTTATGACAAGATGGTGTTCAAAATAAAAAGTTGAATGAAATCTGGATATGAAAAGCAAATTTTAAAGGAATCGAAGTTAATATCAAAAGTGGATTTGGTAAATATTCTCCATTCCAGGTTCAATACTTTGTTACACTTTATATATGTTACACATGTTGATGTTGTCTTTCAAAGATTTAAAGAGTGCTTTGAAATTTATATTGCTGTTAAGATGTCAAAAAGACTCTCAGAAGATGATTTTTAGAATGCAGAGTAATTATTAATTTATAGCATCATCTATATGTATAAATCTCCTTTATCACAATTTCTTTATCAGTGACAGAGCTTTGCCAAAAGCCAAAGATGCAGTGGAAGCAAAGGTTAGTATTTATCAGTTAGTTTGATCATATATTAAAACATATGAATCCATGACAACCTAAATACTATGAAAACAGTAGATCTGTCCAACAGTAAAACATCCAGAGAAACATAAATGTTTTTAGTGTTATATGAGGATGTTAGTCTTTGACTAAGAAAGAAAAACAAAATAATTTGCATGTATTCAATGGAGGAGAATATTTTTCAAAGATGTCAGTACAATCCTCCTTCCATCAAAAATGGCATGGATATAGAAATGGAATCCATTCTGGTATACTTTTTATGTCTGTTGTATAACAAAGTTGTTTAAACTTCTCCATGAAACTTGGTACACATATTATATTCATCCACCTCAGGTGACTTCTGCTATCCACAATGTTTTTGTTTCAGTATTGTTAATGTACAGTCGTCCCCTCTTGAATGGCTCCCCCAACCAGCAGCCACCTGCTTCTTACGGCCAGAATTCCTTGGTATCAATGAGTTTGTATTCAAAAGTATCCCTCAAAATGGCCACCCTTCTAATGCAACCAGCAGCCAGCATATTAGTACAGAAATGTAAAATGTAATCAAATCATCTCTACTATTGATACATATCTCCCAGTGTCGGGTTTCTGTCATTGAAACAAGTGTAGACTAGGGTACATGTAATCCTAAAATCAATATTATATCATTTCTATAAAAGCTGATATTTGCAGGAAATGGAGTCAACAGTTGGGCTTCTGTCGAGTTCTCTTTAATGATTACAACCAGACATAATTGTCAAGATCATAACATGGTCGGCATAGGCTATAAATAGATTTGGTGCATTAAATGCACAGAAATAATTATCCTTGAACAAAACAAGTACCAGACAAATACTGAAAAATAATGCGACAGCACATTTATTGCTTCCTTTACAAAGAAGACATTTTGTACACTCAACAATAGTTTTGTCTGCTTAATTAAATTGCATGCAGTTAGCAACATCCAAATAAATCATTACCAACCATTAACATGTCATCACGTAAAAAGAGACATATTATTTTAGAAGAAAGTTGGTTATTCTAATTGATGCTATCCGGTGGAGTTGGGAGGGACTTGTTGAACAATTTCATATATAAAAGACTCAAAAAAAAAATTTTATGTTGAAAAGACTCGAATAAACAACATCATCAATAATGAGATTATTCAGCAGCAATGGGAAAATGGAGTTATGTATATGCAAAAATTTAAATAACATTTTTGAATGGTTTTGCAATGTGCATGACATCAATACCTGCTTGCATATCATGCTTATGTAAATAGTAAGGACTATTAATGTATATTCAGTTGAAATAAGTATTATTATGACAAGAAGAACCTTTTAATAATTAATGTTACTTTTAAATGAAGATATTAAATGAAGATATTGAATGCTTTGAAGTATGTAGCTTTCTTACTGCATACATTACATATAATTCTTACAAAATAATTAAGTTCCCTTCTGGAAAGGCCACCTGTCTCATAAGGCTACTTTTCTGGTGCAGAAGGGGTGGCCATATAAAAGGGGACCACTGTATTCATTTGTGTGTCCATTCATCAATCCATTATCCACACTTCTGTTTCTGAAGTAAAGCCAACACGTTTTGTAGTAAGTTAATAAAAATCTAAAAGGAACTTATAGTCTTATGAATTAAATCCAAAATAATCAATAAAAAAGGTGCATTATCTTGGTTCATTGGTTTGCAGTCTATTGTAATTTATTTTGATTTTAAAGATGTTGATAGGGTTCACCTTACCATACTTTTCATGTTTGTAAAGGAAATGTATGGAGAGGGAAAAGAAAGAACAAAAAAATGCCTTTTTATTATAATTTATCGTGAAGTCTGAAAATATTTGGGATTCGTTAGGAGAAGGGATCAGTAGGATGCAGTTGTGGGAGACCTGTATTGCAGTTTGTTAAGATAGCTTGTCTTCTTGGTAGCTTTATGCAGTGCCTCCCCCTCTCCAGTTTGTTCATACCAGGCATTTTTCTTATATTCTAGTTGAGTAATTGGATGTTAGGGAAATGGTGATGAGTGTTATAGTATCACTATTAAGGTAGCTTTATTTGTAAAGTTATATGCAAAAGGGATTGCATTCCTTTTAAGGTTGTTCACTGTTTTGTGGCATTATGCAGTATTTTATTTGTTTCGCATCTCTATGTTTAACGAATATAATTTGTAAGGTTATATTGGAAATAGGGATTGAATGTTGCAATTACATGTACATGATCAAAAACATGTCAATTTACAGTGTGGATGGCTCCTCTGCTATTCATTTTAGATAGCTCATCCTAGTGATGTCTTTTTGTGGGGCTTTCATGTTATTTGGATTTTAATTATTTAAACTTAATAGAATTGAGACATAGTAATGCGAGTTTGGCTTTTCTGCATTCCTTTTAAGGTAGCTCTATGGCTTTATGCAGGGATATGATGTCTGGGTTTGCACTTGACTTAACGTTATAATCATTTCTATTATCCATGCATTGCTTCTTCTTGTGTCTATTTTGTACAGTGCTACCCACTTATGTCGACAAGCCGCCTATCTCAACAATAAAGCAAAGTCCCGGTCCCTTGGTCTACTAGTACTACCAAAAATGGCATGCTTATGTTGATGTCGAGATAAAAAAAAACGTTTATGCCAACATGATACCTTGGTCCCAATTTGAACAAATCCTTTGTTGTTTTCATTTATGTCAACAAGCTGCCAGTTCCTACCCATTCTTTGTTCAACAATTGATCTTGCCGCCAGGCTTTAATTTTACCACCTTATCATTTATGTGGGCAAGTGGCCAGTTCAGACATGTACTTTGTTCAACAAGTAGTTGATCTTGCTGGCAGGCTTTAATGTTGCAGTCAGCTTTTAAAAAAAAAAAAAAACCAGGCACAAAAACATGCTTTTGTTGGGTCCTATAAAGTTGGCCTCTTGCGGCGACTTAAATAAAATCAATGAAATCTAATCTGATTCTTGCATTTTCCATAGTGATCGGTGATTAAAACAAGTTTTATTGTGCTGTGAAAGTTTCCTTTTTTACTTTATTTTTTTTTACAATTGCTACCAATGGCAGTATAAACGCTTATTAAATTTACATATTTTCATACATTAACTAAATACCTGGCTGTTAAGGGAAGTTGAGAGGGGCATCTCGCAAAGATGTCTAAAAAATTTAAAATGTATTGAGCTAACATTGTTACAATATTGTATAGTAAAAATCATTTTCTTTTAATACCTCATTAGCACGTGTCAATGTATAATTATGCCATCATTAATCATACCAGCCGCATATCTTGTTCGATTTTATGTACTTTTCAAGCTGACTTCTGTAACTAAATACAAGTACTATTTAAATCAACTTGATGACAGGTTTTCCTTTCCTTATGAATAGCCCCATCCCCTTTTGTAGCCTCAATAAGATGGGAACAGACTGACCAAAATCTAGGCCAATTTAAGTACAAGCACATGTACTTGAAGCATGTAAATAACTGATAATGCCGACATTGAATATTGTAATAATTTTCAATTCAGGATGTGACCTATGCAATATTTTATTGTGGATTTTATTACACAAAGGTAACCAAAATATAATTTGTCAATATACAAGTGTCTTTCACACTGGTTTTGTCTTCATGTACAGTGGCATAGTGGTCTAAAGCGATCAGGGCTACGGATCACTGCCATCTCACCTCTGTCTATTCGAGTTTAACCAAAGGAGTCTGCAGTTTTATCAAAAAAGCATGATCAAATTTCTGACAAGAAGTAACCATCTTAATGGAATTGGCTTCAGTTTTATCAATAAAGCACAATGCAATTTCTCACAACATGAAATCACCTTAATGGAATTATAATTCCATTAAGGTGATTACATGTCAGAAATTTTGTTGTGCTTTATTGATAAAAATTTTTGACAACATGAAATCACCTTAACGTAATTATAATATCTGGAGATTATCAAAGGGAACATGCCAGCAGATATTTCTATAAGCATGTGATACCTTTCACAAGAAAAATCGTGCTAACTTCATTTGAAATGGGTATTGTAATTATCTCAGCTAATTCCCACCAACTTTCACCCAGTGTCTTCTGCTGTAATCTTATAAAGCAAAGAATGTCAATACAGCAGCCGATTGGTTGAAACCTAGAGGTAATTACATTTAGAACTAAAGTTGGTGGAAATTAAAAGTGTTGAAATTCTCCTTTCAGAAACAAGTTACTGAGATCTTTAATGTAAAAAGTAATTAAATACTTATGTAAATACCTACTTTACTTGGCATGACAAAGTATTAATAAATCTGCAGTCTTGAAAATACTTATGATTTATGGAAAGCATAGCAAAGTCTGACCTAATTGAAAATCATAATTTTGGCATTCTCTGTCTCTTAACTTCTCTGAGATTAACTCTTAAAGATGTGTGATTGAAAAAGAACATTATGATACCTTTGTTACTGGGTCTTTTCACTGTAGTCACAAATATCTCTAAGAAATCAAGGGCTATGTGGAACTGCAATTTTTCCAAGAAAAGCTACATTGTCTTTTATTGGTTATCAAAGGAGTCATAAATTAGATATTTTCATGGTTTGGACCCATTCTTTAGTATCCAGCTTGCAGCAGGTACCTATGTGTAAGCAGTGTACTGTAGAAGTGTATTGTGTTGAAGTAATGAGTGAATGTTGTATGTAACTCATCCCAGAAATGATTGATTGGAAAACGTTTTCTTGAAGCCTGTTATTTGCTCAATATAGAGTCAGAAATCAACAATGTACTCAAGATCCCTAAGGGAGAATAGACTAAGCTACCAGAGATACCCTCATGAAAGAATTTTTATATTTTATTATTATTATTATTATTATTATTATTATTATTATTATTATTATTATTATTATTATTATTTTTAATACTACTACTACTACTACTACTAATACTGTGCCAAGGTCAAACAGACATGTTATGTTGGTCAAGCTGTATGTGTCAATTACACTGCTTTATTTTATCCAGCTTTGCAATTGACATGTAAATGTGCCTGTTGGTTCATTATTACACAGTTCATGTATCTGAATGATGTGTTTATATGCATTATTCTAGCTCAAAACCACAGAAATGGAGCGGACACAAAAATGGGTGAAGATGATAAAGAACTGGAAAAAGTATTACCCTGGAGAGAAGGTAACTGACTACAGTAAATTGAATATGACATTTTCATTGTTCAGGCTGTTTAACATGTTACACATGATACAAACTGTATGTAGATTGCAGATTGTTTAAAAAAAATCCACTCCACTAATTGGTGGAATTTGTATGTTGGTCACAAATTGGTTTAAATAAAATCCAGATGATAAATTAAAATACAATTTAATGAGTGAATTTTTTTATGGGCTCTTTTGCTGTACTTGCTGATAACTTCAATATATCTTTCCATTGTTGTTAAGGGTTTATCTAAAATTAAAAGTTAAAGCAAAACTGTTTGCAATTGACTATTCTTACATCATAATTAAAATCCTTAATTAATTATTAATATATCCGTAGTTTAAACTCACATACAGTTGCAAAATCGAATAAAAATTTTGCATGAAATAATGTCATGCTATAAATTTTTTGTTATTCACTCATGTCGATTTTAATTTCAGTTTTTCTTAGACAAATTTAAAATTTTAAAATGAAATTTTGTAAAGGCAAAAAACTTTCCTTTAGCTTTGTTTTTATTTTTTCATTTCATGATGTATTTTTTCCCCATTTAGGACACTTTATTTTCATGATTTAATAAACGTATATGGTGTGCATTTTCAACATTTAAACAGAAAGGTTGACCCTTTTCTCTTTTTCCTTCTATTTTATGGAGTTTATTGGCTCAGCTGGTCATAGACAAGAAGTGTGATGACTTGTCCATTGCCCGTCATCAGACATTCATTGTCTTTTAGCACAAGTTTGTAATCAGTTACCCTTCTGAACTACTTGGAGGATTACCATAAAATTTTAAACACATTCATCCCAAAGTCTTCTTGGTCCTAAATGAAATCGGTACTCAGAAATCCAATATGGCCACCACAGCAGTCATTTTGAAAACATAGTTTATCACAATCCCATCTGAATGGATGGCCATATCAGCATGGGATTTCACCTAAAGATTTTTTTTGATGTCTATTTGGTCTGAAATGAAAATGGTGTCCAGACATTCAGTATCAATGCCACAGTGACTATCTTGATCATATCAAAATGGAATTTTCACTAAAAGACTTTGCAATATCCACTTGATTCTAATGCAAATTATTACAATCTGACATCCAATGTGGCCACCATAGTAGCCATCTTGAAACTTTTATTGCTTTTTCCTGAATGTAAGTCATATCAGCATGTGTTTTTCACCAGAAGATTCTTGGTATGATAACTGTTTAGTTTTATATACAAAAGAAATTCACAGTTGCCATCTTGAAAATCTTATCATAGCTACTGATCCTTAATGAAGACGTTTGATGATATCAGGTTCGTGCATGGGTCTGGAATTCTGGAATAAGTCTTAAATTTGAAAACTGCTTTTCCAGGCCTTGAAAAGGTTTGGAAAAATTTAAAAATGACTAAAATGTGTGGAAAGTCTTAAATTTTCGTTGTTTTTTTTTTACATGATGTCATTAACACTCTTTTCCTTCACTAAGTTTTAATGTCACCATGGTTCCTGGATGAGACAGTCTTTCATTGTTCTAATCATGTATTGAGGAAGTTTTTCAAATGCATGTTTAAAATATGTGCTACCTCTACAATCATAATGGCTGAATGATAGCACTTTTCATATAGTTGGTTCAGTTCGGCAAATAGGCGTACTGGCTGATGATAGTGATGGCAGTTTATTTTAAAGCTATGAATTACATCAGATTATAGGAGCTTGAAAAGTGTTATAGCTGGTGCAGTTTTACTGAAATTGGGCTTTGAACTGAGTGGGACATGCATGTAATCAGAACTGGATCTGATGTCATTTTGAAAGCTTGAAAATATGTTACATTGCAAATGTATATCAACTTTTTGACCAAACTGGGCACACCATGGAACAAATTCATAACGTTTCAAACATTTGATATGTAATTTTAAACAGTATGATCATCAGTACAGGAGGTGTAAACTTCATTTAGCATTTGTTAGCAAAACTCTCTGTTTTAATGTATTGTCCAGATATTTTGTTTACTATTCAGTTTACAGGTAGAAGAAATAGTGCAATTTAAACAACAAATAGTAACATGGATTTATATTCTTTGATTCACATGAGTTTTGGGGTTTTTTTTGAGTAAGTCAGTGCAAGGTGAATTCTAATGTACAGTCAGGGACAATATACCACCAAATTATCCTAGATAGAAATAGCATAGGGATATATGTTTTCACTGTCTTCTGAATTCGCTTGAAGAAATGTAGGGAAATAACAGATTTATTTAATTTAGGGTACTATAAAAAACATTAATAATTTTAACATGCTTGTAAATTCCCAAAGTCCAGAAAATTGGAATTTCAATTTTTAATCATCTTTTTGGCATAATATCTATAGGTTTGTTAGTGGAAAAAGAAAGCAAAAGCATAAGTATGTAATAATGAGGGTAACTCCAAGAAAGTTAAAAAATAAATCATTCAAAATACCTTGAGCATAGCTACACATAGCCTTATAAGTGATCATATCAAATTAATAATAATCTAAAACAATTATGAAGTAAATATAATTAATTGATCAAAATACCACTATCAAAACGAGATTTAAGAAAGTGAAATGTAAACAGAGCTTATGTTAATGAAAAATCTTATTTTGGAGCTAAATATTGAAAAGACATTCCCATGAATAGTGAAAAAATGTACTTAAGGAACAGTTTACAAACTTGTTTAAGCTGGTTAAGCTAGCTATATTATTACTACTACTCAAAGAAAAGTCATATCAGAATTGGGTTTTCATCGGAAGACTTACTATGATGTCTAGTTGGTCTTAAATAAAAATTGTGCTGATTTGATATCCAATATGTCACCATATCAGTTAACATGAAAGATTTGTCTACTCCTTCTAGATGGAACAGAATATCAATATTGAATTTTCACCATAAGATATCTTATGATGTTTAGTTGGTACTAAATGAAAATAATGCTGTTTTTAAATCAAGTATGCCAAATGTTGCAGGCATCATGAAAATCTTCCTTCAAAATTAAAAGCCGTATTGACATGGGGTTTTCACTGGATGATCAAATATAATATCTAGTTGGTCCTAAACAAAAATGGTACTGATCTTGCGTCAAAAAAGCCATGGTGGCCATCTTGAAAATCAACTTCTAATATTAAATGGAAAGGCATAATGACATGTGGTGTTTAATTGATCCTGAATAAAAATGATGCTGATCTGACTGTATGGCCGTCATAGCAGCTATCTTGAAATTCTTGTTATTTCCTGCTTCTCCAATTGATGGTTGCTATATCAACATAGGATTGCACAGAAGACTTTCTATAATATCTAGCTAGTCTCAAATGTTGCCTTGCAGAACTGAGTATGGCTGTCATAATAATTATATTGAGAATCTTGTCACTAATTCGCCTGAACGGATGGTCATATCAGCATAAAGTTTATACCTAAAGTCTTCTGATATTGTCTAGTTATTCCTAAATGAAAATGATTACAGTCTTACATCCAATATGACTGCCACACCAGCCAATTTGAAATCTTATTGCTCAAGCATATCAACATTTTTTTTTCAGCACCCAGCAATTGAAGTAAAGAAATGGTCTTTTTCAGTATAGCACGAGTCTATTCAAGGCAATCTTGTAATAATTAATAAGATTTCTCATTCAAGTTTGCATAAATCATAGGAAATTTGTATGCATGAAAAAAAAAATGTTCTACACAGTATTCATGTGTGAAATTTAAAATTCAAGCATGAAACACCAAGGGTCCCAGGATGTTGATAACCCTGGACTGGACCATTACTGTACTTCTAGTTACTGAATATGAAGAACATTTGAGTGTTACCACACTTATGCAGAGAACCAGTCTGATTAAACCATGTCTTTTTGAGACATGTTGGATCTTAATTAAGATTACATCCATATATTGTACTTCTTAATTCCCAAATCCAAATTAGTCTATTCCAGTCCAGTCTGTTTTCTTTTCCAGAAATGTTTCTTTTTAGCAGTATAACTCCATTATGTAAAATGGAGAAAAGATCAATAATAATTGATATTTCTTTTCAGTTATCAAGGCGTATCTTTAAAGGGGTCCCAGACCGCCTACGAGGTGAAGTGTGGTCAAGGTTGCTGTCTTTAAATACTATTAAACTGGAACAAGAAGGCACATATGAGGTAATTAGATTGATACTGCCCCAGTCTTGATATTTTATAGTTTAATCTAAGCAAAATTCCATGAGACATTTACATAATGCATGATATAAAATAGAAGTATTTATTGTATTTTTAATTAATTGCAGTAAATGTTGTTAAGTATTATGCAGACACTGGTTGAAATTCTTATGTCGATAATGTGTTTTTTTGTTTTAAAATTATTATTATTCAAATTATTTTTACAGCGAATGAGGAAGCGAGCTCGTGCAATATCTCCACATATACGTCAGATAGACCTAGATGTGAACCGGACCTACAGAAATCATATCATGTTTAGGGAAAGATATGGGGTCAAGTAAGTGCAGTTTGTTGCAGAATCTTGTCCTTTATATTCTTCTGGAAATCCTGATAACAGTTATATCTTTTATCATTAGCAAGCCATTAACAGGTAATTTGCATCAATAAATACTGCAGGAATTAGGAACATCAACAATACTTACTTGCTATAAGTTTAGTCCAACTGCAAACTGCACAGACTCATATCTGCTGTTGTATGATGCGTCCCAGCAAATCTGTGTCTATGCAGTTTGTTAGGAGTAATCAGTACAACTAACAATTTGATATTGTTTGGTTTGATGCTATTTAAAATGTTTTCAAAATTTAAAAATTTCATAAAAGGTAATTGCTCAAATATTTTCTGTCTAATTGTTTTATGAATTTTTTAATTTATTATCAGTTTAAAGATAAGGAGAAAATAAAGACAATAAAAAATTCAGATTGTATGTTTTCGTATGTTGGTATTTGCATATTATCATAACAAAGGAACCCAATTATCATTATTTCACAACTTGTGTTTATCCCTTTGATCCATAAAGCTTCTTATCATGAGTTTTCTTCAAACATCTCATTGTAAATTATGATCTTTCTCCACTATGTCCAGAAGATGAATATAATGTACATGCACAAATGATCATGCATATTGCAGCTTACTGCAGCATTTTATCTTTGAAGTAACTTTAGCTGCACATTTTGGTACCATGAAAAGGAAATTTTATTGCATTATTTGGTTACTGTATACCTGCCATAAAACTGTCATGTAAAAAACATGAATTTTATTTCGTCCTCCCCCAGCAGTGATGTTTAAAAAAAAATCACTTTTTCAATAATCATCGATTGGATGTATCATGTTGTCAGTTAAAAGGTAAGGCAGTCTGAGAAACTCAACCACCATTTCATTGATTACTTAATTGGTTGAGAAAGCTAATATGATGCTGGGTCATGCCTTTTGAACACTGCTTTGGGAGTCTAATTTGCACAGGTAAAGTACACTAAAGTTACTTCACATGACTGAGAATCTTTAAGTAATCCTTGTTAAAGATTATTGGAAAGTTTTTGATCGGTGGAATAGCTTCTTTGAAGTTGAATATTACTCCATATACAGACTAAAAAGCCAATTATTTTTGTAGTCAAAAAATTTTGTGCAGGTAGGTTTATTTTGTTATGGCAAAATGTTGAAATGCAGCTTTAATTTAGGAAAGGATGAGCTGTTTGTAAAATGATCAGAGCCTTGCAAAACTAGATTTCAGAACTCCTGGATAGAGTTTGATTTCGTGAATTACATCAAAAAGGTTCTTGAATTTTATTTTTGAAGACACCATGTCAACATTAGTCATTTTGGAGGGTATAACATTCATCGACATAGAAACACCACCTACATCTTTGCAACTTCCTTGCAACAAAAGCAAAGATAGAAAAATTATTATTTATGATGAGAAAAATGCATTAAGATTTCAGTGGAAGTTGGAACAATAGTTCCATCCAGTCTCATATGATTGCCAAAATGAACACATATGACATTTGTATTACTTTTAACCTATCAAAAACCTGAATGTAGCAAAGACTGTTACTTACAAAGAAAACATACCACTGTCCAATAGATTTTAAAGAAAGGATTTTCTTTAATTAATGTCTGTTTGGTTGTATTGATGTGAGTGTGGGCGAATGCGTTTGGTGATGCTATTGGACATTATAGTAATAAACTTCTCAACTCTTTATGGTTTATAAGTTTACTAAATGATTAAAAGAAAACAGATATGTTATTTTCTTGTTTTTTCGTTTTATTTAGGCTTTTATATAGGAAAAGTTGGCTTATTCTCAATTGTATGTAATTTGTTTAGGTCACACACACTTACCCCACTTGGGATTTCAAAGCAATATGAATCTCCAGAATCCCACCACTGTCTTAGAATATGGCAAGCATGTTACTGATAAAATATTACAAACTTTAAATATTATTAGAAGAAAAGTTTATATTTTAGACAACAGAAAAATAGTGCAGGAACTTTCTGTTGGTCATAGACAGTATTGGTTTGCTCCAATGCTTTTTTCCAATGGCACCATTCAGCAACAGTGCGGTAAGTCCTTTTATTTAAAGAGCAATGAGTTGACCTGATGATACACATCTTTAAGAAAAAAGTAGTGCAGTGGGAAAGGACAAGAATAGCTGGAGAAATACATTAGAGCTGTCAACTTGACTGATTGAATGTTGTAAAAGATGACTAATGCCAAATGTGACAGTGAAGAGGTAAATGTAAGTGTTTACTTGTTCCAGTGACCATATGCTTTTCTCAGATATTCCAACAATTTCATTCTCATGGAATTATTCCTATTTTTAATCTCATGTAATGCTGTTGCAATCTCTTGCATAAGATTTTCTGATGAGATAAAATTCTGTAGTGAACTGGAACTTAAACTTGGGTATATATAGATCATTAAAAAACTTCTAATATCTCCATGTATTTAATGTGTGAAATCATTTGTAAGCTTGTATTACATTTATTCACCAGAAAAGGTTTGAGAAAGATCTTGAAACAAAAGTTGACCAATAAGGATTAAACCCCTGACAAAATCATTGTCCTTCAGAAATTCAAATATTATATGCAAGGCATCAATGCACATACCTGCCAACTGCCAACATTATCAAATAATGTTGGATGGTTCTGGATACTCTGAAATTGGCACTTTTTTGCAGTGCCAAGGGGATGGTCAGTATGTGTGACTCAAATAATTGTTAAGATAATAATTCTTTATTTGAGACTGCATACAGCTAAATTAAAATATAAATGTTTTTTTAAACAACCTCTATTTTATGTGTCTTGTGTGCAAATTTAGGGAATAATACAACTGCTGAATGTGTAAGACATTGTTAAAAACAAAATTATGTAACACATTTAAAACATAAACTATCTATAATCCAAGAATTGAAACAACTATAAATCCAGAGATTTCAAGAAATGGTTCTTGCTAATGGATATCGGTGTTGTCATTACATATATTCTTAAAACAAATGCTCTAAAACAAAATACATAAAAGTTACAAGGAACTCAATAACCAACAACTACTTGTTCTTTTTATATATTCATATTTTTAAATATTCATATATTAAAGTCTGTTCATGGTGGTGCATAATACATTGCACAGCAATAAGATTTTGAATAATCTAATTTTGATATTCAAAGAACAACTTTTATATTTACATAAAAGTATGTTTAGGGATACAAAAATCTGTAATGTCCTATCATATCTTCATCATCTAACCAGTTGGATTTTAAAATATGACCAAATAAGGATAACTTTTCATAAGCAAGAGCATGGGTGTTTTAAGAAATACATAGGGAAAAGAGATGGTAATGTTGTGTATTAAAATATTTGTATATCTTAATCATTTCCTTAAACGTGTGATAGAAGGACCTACTTATGACAGATCATCATCATTCATCATGTGATAGGACCTACTAATGACAGATCATCTGTATATGATAGAAGGACCTACTAATGACAGATCATCAGCAAGTGATAGAAGGACCTACTAATGACATCATCAAATTGTGATAGAAATACATACTAATGACAGATCATCAGCATGTGATTGATTGTACCTACTAATAACATCATCTGCTTGTGATAGAAATACCTACTAATGACAGATCATCAGTATGTGATAGAAGGACCTACTAATGACAGATCATTAGCATGTGATAGAAGGACCTACTAATAACATCCTCAGCTTGTGATAGAAATACCTACTAATGACAGATCATTAGCTTATGATAGAAGGACTTACTAATGACATCAGCATGTGATATAAGGACCTACTAATGACAGATCATTAGCATGTGATAGAAGGACCTACTAATAACATCCTCAGCTTGTGATAGAAATACCTACTAATGACAGATCATTAGCTTATGATAGAAGGACTTACTAATGACATCAGCATGTGATATAAGGACCTACTAATGACAGATCATCAGCATGTGAGGGAAGGACCTACTAATGACATCATCAAATTGTGATAGAAATACCTTCTAATGACAGATCAGCATGATTGATTGTACCTACTAATGACATTATCAGCTTGTGATAGAAATACCTACTGACAGATCATCAGTATGTGATAGAAGGACCTACTAATGACAGATTACTAGCATGTGATAGATGGACCTACTAATGACATCCTCAGCTTGTGATAGAAATACCTACTAATGACAGATCATCAGTATGTGATAGAAGGACCTACTAATGACAGATCATTAGCATGTGATAGAAGGACCTACTAATGACAGATCATCAGCATGTGATGGAAGGACCTACTAATAACAGATCATCAGCATGTGATGGAAGGACCTACTAATGACAGATCATCAGCAGAACTAAAATGTTTAGAAATAAATAAGTTGTAAAAGTTATAATTAGTTCTCTATTTGTAAAATCCTATAGAAAATGACCGGAGATTCATATTTGAATAAAAGAAAATGTTTTGTTTGAAGCATTTAATACAATTCCCAAGATAGCTGCTAGATATAGCATTATTATATATCATCATCTCAACTGCACACATTCATATATTATGTACATGTACATAATCACAATCATAGAGGCATTAAATTTAAACACGGTGTCTAAAGTCCATAAATTTTTGTTTGAATTAATTTGTACAAGAATATAAGAAAAATGATGCTGAAGCATGCCTGATGTTAGAAGAATTAGCAGACTTTTAACATTTGACCATTTCCATTTGTGACCCTTATCTGTTCCATCCCTATTTAAGCTGTAAATTTTATCATTGTTATCTCAGAAATAATTGAGGTAAGTTACATGTTCTGACATTTTTCTATAACATTAGGTTGCTATGCTGAGAAATTGTGAGTTTAATTTTAAGGATCTTCATTCTTTGTTTTTACATTATAAGGAAATTTTTTGTGGTCAGGGCAAGCTTGCAGTCTAGTTCAGTATTAGAAAATCCAATTTTCGATTGTCATTTAATTTTGGTTTGAAGAAAAATAATCATTGTTAATTTATCCATGATTTTCAAAACAATTGTGATAAGAGTGGAATACATTAATATCATGTTGCAAAAGCTGCTGCTCTTAGCAGTTTATTGTAGGGTTTGAAGAGGATGCATGTGTCATTATTTTTCATCATTGCTTTTTTTTTAGACTGGAACTTAAAATCATGTTGGATATTTTTCAGCACTGAAAATAATCTTTCTGCATCTGCAGTGTTATGAGAGATCACCAAGCTTCTTTTAAAACAAAATTTTTTAGCAACATCTCTACTGAGACATTTCCTTACAAAAGTCTGAAAAGTGAAGCACAACTGTAAATGGCAGAAAGACATTTTAGCTCCTATGACATTATTTAAAATAGTGAATTTTAGAATTTAGCTCTGCAATGATACTGGTCACTATGCCATTTGAATATGTATTTTGTTTCCCCCATCAGGCAACAGGCCCTGTTCCATGTTCTAGCAGCCTATTCCATGTACAACACTGAGGTTGGATACTGCCAGGGGATGAGTGAGATCGCTGCCCTGCTTTTAATGTACCTTAATGAAGAGGTTAGATTTAAAGAATTAAACTGTCTTGGAACACAAGCAACTTCAGTACATGCTTTCACAAATCCTAACACTGTCTATCTTTAAGGTACAATGGGTTGAATAGGAAATTTATGCAGCACTCAGGTCACAGCCATGGCATGCCCTGATATCCTGGCCCAAAAGGCCATGTCCTATTCTCAGATCCTAGACCTAAAGGTCATGACCTGCTCCCAAATCCTAGATCTAAAGGTCACAACCATCTCTCAGATCCTAATCCTACATGACCTACTCTCAGATCACTGCCTTAAAGGCCATCACCTACTATCATATCCCAGCTTGAAAGGTTATCACCTGTTCTCAGATCCCATGACCAACTCTCAGATCATAGCCCTAAAGGTCGTCACCTACTCTCAGATCCTAGCCCTAAAGGCCATCACCTACTTTCAGATCCTAGCCCTAAAGGCCATCACCTACACTCAAATCCTAGCCCTAAAGGCCATCACCAGCTCTCAGATCCTAGCTCTAAAAGCTGTCACCTATTCTCAGATCCTAGCCCTAAAAGTCATCACCTACTCTCAGATCCTAGCCCTAAAGGTCATCACCTACTCTCAGATCCTAGCTCTAAAGGCCATGACCTACTTTCAGATCCTAGCCCTAAAGGCCATCACCTACTTTCAGATCCTAGCCCTAAAGGCCATCAGCTACACTCAAATCCTAGCCCTAAAGGTCATCACCTACTCTCAGATCCTAGCCCTAAAGGCCATCACCTACTCTCAGATCCTAGCCCTAAAGGCCATGACCTACTCTCAGATCCTAGCCCTAAAGGCCATCACCAGCTCTCAGATCCTAGCCCTAAAGGTCATCACCTACTCTCAGATCCTAACCCTAAAGAACATGACCTACTTTCAGATCCTAGCCCTAAAGGCCATGGCCTACTTTCAGATCCTAGCCCTAAAGGCCATCACCTACTCTCAGATCCTAGCCCTAAAGGCCATCACCTACTCTCAGATCCTAGCCCTAAAGGTCGTCACCTACTCTCAGATCCTAGCCCTAAAGGCTATCACCTACTCTCAGATCCTAGCCCTAAAGGCCATGACCTACTTTCAGATCCTAGCTCTAAAGGCCATCACCTACACTCAAATCCTAGCCCTAAAGGTCATCACTTACTCTCAGATCTTAGCCCTAAAGGCCATGACCTACTCTCAGATCCTAGCCCTAAAGGCCATCACCAGCTCTCAGATCCTAGCCCTAAAGGTAATCACCTACTCTCAGATCCTAACCCTAAAGGCCATCACCTACTTTCAGATCCTAGCCCTAAAGGCCATGAACTACTCTCAGATCCTAGCCCTAAAGGCCATCACCTACTCTCAGATCCTAGCTCTAAAGGCCGTCACCTACTCTCAGATCCTAGCCCTAAAGGTCGTCACCTACTTTCAGATCCTAGCCCTAAAGGCCATCACCTACTTTCAGATCCTAGCCCTAAAGGCCGTCACCTACACTCAAATCCTAGCCCTAAAGACCATCACCAGCTCTCAGATCCTAGCCCTAAAGGCCATGACCTACTCTCAGATCCTAGCCCTAAAGGCCATCACCTGCTCTCAGATCCTAGCCCTAAAGGCCATCACGTTCTCTTAGATACTAGCTGTAAAGGTCATCACCTACTCTTGGATCCTAGCCCTAAAGGCCGTCACCTACTCTCAGATCCTAGCCCTAAAGGCCATCACCTACTTTCAGATTTTATTCCTAAAAGCCATCACCTACTCTCACATCATAGTCCTAAAGGCCCTTACCTTTGTTAATGTAGCCCATGATAATTTAATTGCTTTTACTCATATTAGACCCAAAGGCAGATCAAGGCGGATGTTTTGGAATTGAAAAGAACCCCATACATTACTCCCTTACAATTTGAAATATTTGATTTTCTGCAGGTTATTAAAATGAAATAGTCGAAGTACAAATAAAATATCACAGTATACTTCATCTCTGTTGATAAGTAAATGAGAAATATTTTCTTGCATAAACTTTGTTATGATGTCCATAAATTATTTTTTGGGTCCAGAAATTATGCCATTTATTCAGATTTTCATCTTTGTTTTCAGGATGCATTCTGGGGCCTGTCTCAGTTATTCACCAGTAAGAAACATGGAATGCATGGTAAGAGTATAAAGCAGTGTGAAAAAAGAAATCGGATGTCTCCTTAGTACTATAAATATCAGTGTGAAAAAAGAAATTGGATGTCTTCTTAGTTCTATAAATAGCAGTGTGAAAATCTAAATCTGATGTCTCCTTAGTACTAAAAATAGCAGTGTGAAAAAAAATCTGATGTCTCCTTAGTACTATAAATAACAGTGTGAAAAAAGAAATCTGATGTCTCTTTAGTACTATAAATAGCAGTGTTGCATCGAGGCTGCACGATTGTGGGATGTTTAAAAGGAAAGAAGTCACTGAAAAGAAATATAATTTATGTATTAGATAATGGTGCCTGATAATTGGAGGAAAAATAAATCTGATTGTAAACAAATTGAAAACTACAGATGGTTTTTATGATTTTTCAGATTTCTTTTATCGAACCTACTTTACATAAAATTAGTGCCATTAAATGAATTAATAATGGGGTCATCAAAAGACATGCCAGTTATTTGATTGGTGACAAACTATTAACATAACACTTTCGATTAATCAGTATTTAAGTTTTGACTGACTTGTGTCACAATTCAAGAAATAAAAAATACAGCTGGCCAGAGTAACAGTTTGAATCTATTTTAGTTTATTTGAAAATAATACTTTATTGTTGAAATGATTATCATTAAGTATCTGAGCACTGTTGAAATGTTGAATATTCTACTCGTTATATGACTCATATCTTACATTAAATTTGGTTCCAGGTTTCTTCATGCACAAATTTCCCAAGCTGATGAGGTTCCAGGAACACCATGATACAATACTAAAGAAATTTCTTCCAAAAATTAAAAAGCATCTGGTAATATCAAATGTACCTGAATGTCTCTAGTACAGTTTTATGATAATGATGTACAGTTTATAAAGTGCTGTATTATTATCAGCATTTTAATTTATTGTTAGAGTCAAATTAATACTCAATCTGTGGTGAACTATGATCAATTGATAGTCACCTGGTAGTGAACTATGATTTGTAATAAACTACAGTTAATTGATACAGGAACCATGTCATGAACCATGAATAATTGATAGTCACCTTGTAATGAACTATGACTGATTGATGCCAGTTACCTTGCAATGAACTATGACTAATTGACACAGTCAACTTGTAATGAACTATGACTAATTGACACAGTCACCTTGTAATAAACTATGATTAATTGATACTGTTAGGTTGTAATGCAATATGCTAATTGATACAGTTACCTTGTAATGAACTATGACTAATTGACACAGTCACCTTGGACTAATTGATACAGTTACCTTATAATGAACTATGACTAATTGACACAGTCACCTTGTAGTGAACTAGGACTAATTGATAGAGTTATCTTGTAAGTTTGTTACTGCTGCTAAACTTAAATTGCATGGAGCACTACCATAAAACTTGACACATTCATCTCAATGTCTAGTTGAAAATGAGGCCACTCATGCATCCATTATGGCCATCACAATGGCCATCTTGAAGCTTTTGTTATTGCTACCCCTAGAAAATGGATGTTCATATCAGCATGGGGTTTTCTAGTTCTTGCTGAATAAAAGTGATTATTATATGCTCAGTTTTTTCCCTGTTAACTTTACATTGTCAGAATCATACAATATTTTATGATTTTGAACTCTCGCACTCTCAATTCATACTGCATTCATATGAATAAAGGAAATACTCTCCATTGTAAACAGTTTGTTTCTGAATGAATTGAAGCAGATGTTTAGTGGACTGCCACATACCAGCAGTTTGGCACATTTCGCGTTAACTTTTTTGATACAATGTTTAACATTTAGACACAGGGTTCTTACAAATGACATGCAAGTGACAAGGCATAAACTATCTTATTTATCAGGTAATAAGAATGAAAAAAAATATAGGTTTGCATCCTGAATTTCATCAAAATGTACTTTCTTAGTTCTGCAATTCTGAATAACATGAGCCATGTCATGTTCTCATGCTTAAACATTTTGAAGTTGTACCGTAATTTTGAGTATATTCCAAGTGCATTTACATCCTCCTTACTGCACTTAAAATGAAATAAGCATAGAATTTCATAGCATCTTTTTGATAATTGCAAATGAAAGACATATTTTTCCCACATTATGATTTCAAACATTCAATAACAGAAGAAAACACGCTTGCAGATGTCAACACATGAGAAGAGAGAACTTTGCTGCTTCAATCCAATGTAGAATTGACGCAGACACTACTGACTGAAATACGATGTACTTCATGTAGATAAATTCTGTCCATAATCAAGAAGTTTTGTCGAATACAAAAAATACTAAAATCTATTCATTCCAGATCAAATGGAAAAGTTGTTGCAATGTGACTCAAAATTTTACAATTTTGCAATGTGACTCCAAAGTTGTTGCAATGTGACTCCAAATTTCTTTTTTAAGTAGACCAAAATGCCATTTTCTTTCTAAACTTATGCCTAGCGCATGACCAAGTTCAAATTTTAACTGGTTAAGAGTTAATGTGCGCATTAGTACTATTGTTGTGTAGTGATGACTACACGTGTGTATTTAGTTAATATGGCATACATTCAGTTATTTTTTAAGGGACACTGGCTGTATTTATCTTACACAGGTGGTTTACGCTGAAAGGAACATGGTATTTTCTCCATAATTATTTTAAGTATGCTTGGCAAGTGTTTCAAAACACTAAAGTTTATAATACTTGTTTATCATATAAGTGACATGTTAAATAGTGTACTAAATTAATGTCATAAATATTTATGCAATAGTGTTATAGTTCCCTGGTAGTACCTTGGTGTAATGTCATTGACTGCTGTGAAGTTGTTGCATTAATATGTTAAATATAATCTCCAGCTAAAGAGATACAAAATTTTATACAATAAATATGTCACATGCAGCAAGCAACTTATTGATTTTAATACTGTTTGATACATTTCATGAATGTCATGTTTCATAAACACTCCTATGTTATACTCTTTTTGTAGGAACGAGAAGGCATTGATGCTGGGCTGTACACCATTAAGTGGTTTCTGCAGTGCTTCCTAGACAGAGTGAGTTTTCATGACAGCCCTGTTATTTTTATCTCCCTTAACTCTGATTTATTTTTTGTGCCTAAAGTTAAGATGCAGCAGATCATGATTCCTTACACTTCTTTAAGTAACTGCTTTACATTTACTGAAAGAAGTGCAGGTACAAAGTGAAGTTGTGTGCAACTGTAACTGGAATTTTTTTGTATGTGGTTATAGGGAAACAATGTGCTGTCCAAAACATGGCTGATCAAAATGGTTGTCTCCCATGTGCTGGAGAAATGAACTTGTTAACTTTATCAGATGTAAAAGTAGAGAAAATGAACTTGAATTAGACCAAAGTACACAGACTTTAGCAATTATGAAAATAGGGGAAAAGAAATTGAATTAGACCATAATACACCGATGTTAACAGTTACAATGATAGAGAAAAAATTTTTTTTAAAGTAAGCAATACTAATAGATAAAGAATTGACAATATTGACTCGTGAAAGTGAAACTTTCGAATTATAAAATATGACAAAAAATAAGAAAAAAGTTCTTTGCTTGATCTTTTTTTCCATTTTATCTCCAAGTCCAGAATATGAAAGTAAACAAGTGTGGCTAGTTGTCTTTTTAAGAGTTCACATTTGAAGTTAGGACAAAGTGACCACAATCTAAATAATGCCAATAAATCATGCACCCAAATAAAGGAAATTAATCATTATTTGAAAAGTACCTTAAAGATATCAGGTCTGATTTAAATTACCAGGATAACCAGTGAGAAAAACCTGAGAAATTGAACAGTGTCAAGTTTGAAACTGTAGAGTGGAACCTAAAGACCAATATGATGTTTGCAATAGCATTTCATATTTACATATCATATGATTTTCTCAGTAAAATGATCAATTAATATTGATGTTATGCTTAACAACAAGCAAATTATGCATGTTTTTCTTTTGTTTAAGCGTTGTGGCATTATTGTGTGTGAAATTACCTTAATTATGGGAGAATTGAAAGTCATATGAAGCAAAAATCATTTTAAATTTACAACTGTTAGATTAAATGAAGGAACATATGGCAAAAATTTTTGTTTGAATTAGTTTGTACAAGAATATAAGAAAACTGATGCTGAAGCATGCCTGATGTTAGAGTAATTAACATTTGACCATTTCCATTTGTGACCCTTATCTGTTCCATCCCTATTTAAGCTATAAATTTTATCATTGTCATCTCAGAAATAATTGAATTAAGTTACATGTTCTGACATTTTTCTATAACATTAGGTTGCTATGCTGAGAAATTGTGAGTTTACTTTTAAGGATTTTCTTTCTTTGTTTTTACATTATAAGGAAATTTTTTGTGGTCAGGGCAAGCTTGCAGTCTAGTTCAGTATTAGAAAATCCAATTTTCGATTGTCATTTAATCTTGGTTTGAAGTAAAAAATAATCATTGTTAATTTATCCATGATTTTCAAAACAATTGTGATAAGAGTAAAATTTGCTTCTTAAAAATGTCATTACTATTTTTAATCATGATGTATTTTTTTTAAAAATGTATATTGATTGTAGTATTATACAGGTGTACAAATGAGTGACATAAAAACAGGTCATGCAAATTAATCCATTGACCATTATCATGTTTTGTGTAGACTCTTGATTCATGTAGAAAACTAGTACTAAGAAGTGAATACTTGAAGTCTACTATTTGCTGTCTGGAGTTCATTTTATGACATTTTTTAATGTGATCTCATTGATATCATAATTATACTTGATGTCTAAACAGTTTAACATCTATTCATACAGATTTGTTGGGAGAAAGAGAACTGGAGAGAAGTAGAAGGAGCAAAAAAGATCTAAATATGGAAATACATGATTAACATAAATAAGGGCAAATATACACTACCATGGCAATAAAAGCAATATCACCACTGTGGCAATATCATATTTCTCCAACTAATATATTTTGGTATCTCACTATGAAATATATAGTAAATATGTTTAAATATAGCACATATAAACTAGTGGTCTAGTACTGCATTTTACTATTCACAGTTAAAACTCTAGAAACCATTTATGATAAGATTTCTCAAAAGAAAATTTGGTAAACGTAGTAGTCTAGTTGTAAAAATTCAAAATTTTACACTTTTAACAATGGGAAAGTTTTCATCAATTGGTATATTCCACCATCCATCATTGACACTCTTGTTTCTATATTGTAACTCCAAAACCATTTAAGATATCTCTATGAAGCTTTGTATGCATATTAGACAACTTTTCCCTGTGTGCTTTTTTGTAATTCATTCTTCTGTTTCAGTATTTTTAATTGTTTTGTTCTATCTGTCCATCCATCATCCATCCATCTATTATTCATACTTTCATTCCAGAAGTTAATATTTATACATCACCATGAAATTTGGTGCAGAGTTTAATATTATCTTAGTCATGTAGACCTGCTGTATGTTATTCAGTTACAGCATTACATCTATACCTGTCTTATGCTATTCACAGTTAAAGCATTTCACATTTACATCCATTTTTCTGTTTATCTACCAGGCATCCAGTCAGTTGCCATACATAATTTTTTTTTGTTTCCAATGCTCAACTTCATAGATACCCCTGTGAACTTTGATGTAGATATTGGATTCAGGATATAGTTGTTTCATTTACTGTTATTATTATTTCCTGGTGTGTGTGTGTGTGTGTGTGTGTGTGTGTGTATATATATATATATATATATATATATATATATATATATATATATATATATATATATATATATATATTGGATTCAGGATATAGTTGTTCCTTTTGTTATTATTTCTTGGTATATATATTGGATTCAGGATATAGTTGTTCCTTTTGTTATTATTTCTTGGTATATATATTGGATTCAGGATATAGTTGTTCCTTTTGTTATTATTTCTTAGTATAGATATTGGATTCAGGATATAGTTGTTTCTTTTGTTATTATTTCTTGGTATAGATATTGGATTCAGGATATAAATTTTTTGTTTTGCTATTATTATTATTTCTTGGTATAGATATTATATTTACATTGGAAACAGGACTCATTTGTGTCATTTGCTGTAAATATTTCTTCAGTTTCTATGTTTATTTATCCACTTGTCATATAGACTCATGGTCAGGATGTGCCTTTAGTATACATATAGATTCATGGTCCAGATGTGCCTTTAGTATACATATTAGAACTGTGGTCCATATGTGCCTGTAATATACATATAGACTCATGGTCCAGATGTGCCTTTAGTATACATATTACAACTGTGGTCCAGATGTGCCTGTAGTATACATATTTGTGGTCCAGATGTGCCTTTAGTTTACATTTAGACTTATGTTCCAAATGTGTCTAATATACATATTAGATTCATGGTCCAAATGTCTTTCAAATACATATTGGACTCAAGGTCCAGATGTACCTTAAGTATGCACATTAGACATGTGGTCCAGATGTGTCTTTAGTATACATATTAGACTTGTGGTCCAAATGTGTCTATACAATACATATTGGACTCATGGTACAGATGTGTCTTTAATACATATAGTAGACTAGTGGTACATATGTACCTTTAGCTATTCTTATTCCTTCAGTTTATTTTTTATTGTCTGACCGTTATAGCATGTGGATATTTTTATAACCCTGCACGTCATATCAGGCAATAAATGGTAAGAGACATCAGTGTGATTCATTGGTTACTCTGCAGCATTTATGGCCAGTGGTCAAGTCCTACCATTGAATCATCTTGTGTTGGAAACCATGGTATGTCCTTGGGCATGGCATTTTGTTCCGATTGACTTGGCACTACTTAGTCTTGCTTGTGTTGCTGTGCTGTAAAAAATATCCAAACTGTACGTCACCAATAGCTTAATTACCAATAATGAATTTGGTGTGAACTACCTATAATGAATTTGATCTGAATCATGTAAAATAAATTTGATCCAGATTAGTTAAAATCAGTTTATCTAAATTACTTAAAATGAATTTGATCTAAATTATAATAAATTTGATTTAAAATACTTAAAATGAATTTTAAGTGAATTACCTAAAATTAATATAATTTAAATATCTTAAAATGAGTTTGATCTAAATTACATAAAATTAATTTTGATTAAAATTACCCATGATGAATTTAATCTATCTATAATCTTTATGAATTTGATCCAAAATACCTATAGTGCATTTGATCCAAATTATCTGCAATGAATTTGAACTGAATTACCCATAATGAATTTCAACTGAATTACCCATAATGAATTTGACCTTAATTACCTATAATATCACCTAGATTAACTAAAATGAATTTGATCTAAATTACTTAAAATGAATTTTGATCAAAATTACCCATAATGAATTTGATATATATTACATATTATGAATTTCATCCAAAATACATTAATGCATTTGATCTTAATTACCCATAATGAATTTGCTCTTAAAATTACCTATAATAAAATTTTATCCAAATTATACAAGTGCACACACATGATTTACTATTTCTTCCCAGTATATTTGTGTAAATGTGAACATCCTATAAATGAAATCTTCCTACAGACATTTTGGCAAGGCAGGGATAAAGATATCTGCTTGCATGTCAACTGCTGGAATACCCTTTTACTCTTGTTGCATCTATTTGTGTTGGATTGTGGAGTCTTTGAGAAAGTAACATCTGGCCCCATATCACATATCACATTTGTTTTGGACTGTGGAGTCTTTGAGAAAGTGACATCTGGCCCACTTGGGCAGAAACTCTACATAGGGATCACCTTGCATCTCTTTGTCCATCTTTATGTCCATCCACATTATAGATAACCTCAGTATTCAAATTTTTACTTTTATGTTTTTCTAGCAAAATAAAAAATGAGCTTGACAAAATGAGAGTCTCATGTATTCTGTCATAGTTCTTAAGGATAGACAAGCAGTGAGCATTAAAAATCTGGGAAGTCTAGTTAAGGATAGACATGCAGTGAGCATTACAAATCTGGGAAGTCTAGTTAAGGATAGACATGCAGTGAGCATTACAAATCAGAGGAGACCAGTTAAGGTTAGAAATATATTGAGTGGTGAAAATCTGAGGAGACTAGCAAAGAATACAGATAGAATAAACAGTAAAAATCTTAGGAGAATTGGTGAAAATCTGGGGAGACTAGTAAAGGACTAAAATATATAGATGTTCTTCTTTTCTTCAGACTCCTTTCACTCTGACCTTGCGACTATGGGACATCTTTATGTTGGAGGGAGACAGAGTTCTCACAGCTATGGCCTATACCATTATCAAGTTACACAAACGTAAGAGTTTCATGTAGAATTCTTGAAGTATAGTGAACCTGGTTAAAGCCAATATTTTCTTGAAAACATCTGTTCTCAAATGTCTCCTTCATTAATTTTCATAAAATATACTTGGTAAACTAAAATCCTTCTGTTCTGAAAACAGAAACAGATTATTGGTCCCAGATTTTATTTTTTCACTGAGACCCATAAAACCAAAGACAATTTAAGATCCCAGTTGTACGGTTGCCTGATATTCTCGATATTGGTCATATGCAAAGTAAAACATAGCCAGGCTCATGAACTGGCATGGTTTACAGCCAGTGTAACCATTAAACTAATCATTAATTTTTGCATCAGACTGAAGTGATAGCTTTCAAAATGGATTGTTTGCAATGAAACATTGGTTTTGCAAAATAAAGAAAATTATTTTCAGATTATTTATATCTGATACTATAATCTTCAATCAGCTGGCATTTAATTTGATGAAACAAAAACACTGTTGTCATATCTGCTGTCAAAGACAGAGAAAAAAAATACTTCTGATGTTTAAATTCACTGATTGCATCTCATCTTAGGTGAGATTTTAGAACCATAGTAAACCCAAACTTCATCATAACATTTGGTTCGTCCTGGGGGATTTTGGTCATGAGAGTTCACTGTATTTATTTCACTGCTTTGAGTAATGGGCAATGCATAAGATTTATTTTGTCTGTATCTGTGTGTCTGTAGATTGAGCCTTCAAATGTGCACTGCTCAAACACATTCAAGTCTTATGCCGGGGACCTGCTTAAATCTTACAAGGGTTTCCTATTTAATTGGTGAACCAGGTGGCTAAGCTGTTTGAGGCACTCTTTTCCAAAGCTCACTGACATCTCATCTCTGTTTGCATAGGTCCAAGACTTGGCTTCACCAGTGTGGATATGTCAGAAATTTTACCAGTAGTTTTGTTCTGATTGGTGGTTCTTCCTTCACCAACATAGACTGACCACCATGTATAGCCTGTCATATGGTGAGAAATGGTGTTAAAACCATAAACTGCAAACCCTTTTAATCCTATTGATATTTACCCAGTGGGACCTGTTGATTTGTGTGTTTAGATGATGCCTACCCGTACAAGACCCACCACCAACAAAAGGTTTCATTTGCATTTTTTATGTAAAATTTACATACAGGATTGTAGCAAAAATTACTACAGGATTATATTATTAAATTAAAGTATTTAAAGTAGATCAGGTTGTCATTATGATACATCCAACTGTGTATTTTGAACACAGATCACCCATAGCTCGGCCAGAGAGTAGATATCAATCCACTGGAATTTTGAAAAATTTGTCAATTTTATGCACTTGCATATATTTTAGATGCTGGGGTGGGGTTATAGAACTTGATTAAGGGATTCATGTAGATAAGAAGTACGTCATTTTTCCAAGAGTTAGTCACTGTGACCTTGAAATTCATGTCAATGACTTTGTTCCCTTTTTTTTTCAACATTTATTATATCACTGACTTTTGTTGCTTTGAAGTAAAAGTTAATTTCTCCAAAAACTAACCATTGTGGCATTATAAAACTTGGAGAAGGGACTTGATTTCTTTGAGTGCTTCATTGCTACATCAAATTCAGTCATTGTGGAGCATATTCTGCACTTCAATTTACAGTTTCATATAATGTAGTCACCAAAGGGTTTATCCATTGAAGGAATCTGTGTTAAGATTTGCAGTAAAACTGAATACATTTTCCAGTCAGATGCTCTTTCAGGAATTGGATTGAGCATTTGGAGATGTAGGTAGAAGCATTTATTACTAATAAATAAAAGAAAATTTCCAAGACTGCAAACAAAAATTCCTGATATAATTTGCTTGTTTTACCAGGTAAACTTCGGCGCCAACATATGGACACTTTGCTCCAGTTCTTTCAGACAGAGTTGGAACGTGATTTTGGTTATGAAGATGACATTGTGATAGACCAGCTACAGCTTAGTATGGATGAGCTACGCAAGGCAAAAATGGACTCTCCTCCTAAACCCAAAAACAATGAACTGCCAACACTGCCCTTTGGGCTGGAAATACAGCCCAGTGTTCAAGAGATTTTGGCTAAAAGAAATGATGAAACATTTGATGAACATTTCAGAAAGAACAGTCGTGGTGGAAAGGCAGCATATATACGGAGGAGAGCAGGAGCAGCCCTTAATACACCAGAAATGGGGAGAGGTAGCGACAGTCGCTCAGTTCAGTCCAGTCGAATATCAGAATATTCTATAGATGACAAATCATCTTATGATACAGCTGCTAATTCACGGTTGTCAATTGGTGAATACAGTTCAAAGACATCACCCAAAAGTTCTCGGACCTCATTTGCAGAGGGTTCAGACATGGAAAGTATACATTTTATGAGGCAAACACCAATTCCAGCAGATGATATTGAAATGGAATTAAGACTTGAAAACAATGAAATGGTGCCTATGACACGAGATGCCACAATAGAAGATCTTGCAGCCAACCTTTTAGAGCAGAAGCCGCCATCACAGGCCTCTGACTATGATAACATGAATGGGGACTATGATAATGTGAATAATGTGACAGAGATTCCTGTTCAGCACATACACAATGTTCCCATCAGTAAATCTGATGGGTATATTACAGACATTTGGCAGCCCCAGAACAATGAGGTATGGGTGGAACGGAGAGAAGAAAAAGTTGCCTCTCGGGCAGAAAAGATATCACCAACTCATAGATACACAGATCACAGTAGAAGCTCTCCATCTGGAAATCACCCTCGTCAATCTGGTGGCGGTAGACGGATGGAGAATGGTGAGGTTTCAGCAGCCAAGTATGTGTCACAAGTTCATGTACGGAATCCATATCCAGTAGCCCAGCATAATGGCTACAAACTGGAGCAAGAATATTCTCAACAGGCCAGTAGGAGGATGGTCCTTAAAACTTCAGCACATCAGCAGTAAAGCTCTCCTCACCTTTAATTGTAGAGATATATATGTACATATTATGTTACTCTGCGTAAACATTACAGATTATCTCAATACATGTATAAATTGTAGACTGTATTGATAAGTGTGCAAATTAAAGACTTTTTAATGGAATTTAAATGGTTACAGGTCACACTTTATATGTGTAATGTTTAGATTAGTAGAAATTTTATACAGTATACAAAGTATGCAGTGCATATTCGTTACACTGTCCATTTTTTGGACAACATTTTTTCTCACTTTGTCCCAATTTGCAAATCATCATATGAACTGACAACCAACAAACTCTCGTGTGTTGTTTATGTTAGGGGACAAAGCGATAGTTTAACAATATCACAATACAATTATTTGATTTATATACATAATTCAATAAGCTGTTATGATGCAATGATATCAGACCAGATGAGGTGCCAGATTTTGTAAGTACTGTATTTCATACAACTGTGTGAGTCCATGGACTTTACACTCAAGTTTTTACAGTTTTTTTTTCTATTTTATTTACTAAATAACTCACTCAATTTTAACCAATTACTCATGATGAATGTGAATTTCATGTATGAGTAATTAATTACAATGCATTTTTAATTTGCTGTATGTTCATGTATTCTCATTGCATGGCATTTGCGAACATCAGTGAGTGGTACCTATAGAATCTTTTACTACAGTGGAAACAAACAGAAAAAAAATATCTGTAAGCTTTCCAATAATACCCACATCTCATGTGCCTCTTGATGTAGATGTTACAATATTTCACTTCCTAATTTTCCATATTAGTATAATTGGTGCTTTTTGTCATTAAGTGAAAACTAGTCTTTTGTAATGTTCTTTATATATATTGACATGTATATTAATAACATATTCTTGTCAGATTAATTTCAAATGACATGACTTTTGGTTGACTCCTTACATAATACCTTTAAATGATGCATATGAATTTATTTCATAATAGGTGTAACACATTTATAGTGGAATTGCATCACTAATACTGCAATTTAAAATCGTACAGAATATTTGAATCATAAATGAGTCATTTTAGTTTCTCTAAGAAATATCTTTCATGTGAAATATATCCTAACTTAAACCTAAATCAGATTTTGCTGCAGTTGCATTCTCATCATATAAGCGTATTGTAGTAATATTTCAGCATATATTTAAATTTGCTCTAATTATTATTCAGAAATTTACATCTACCTGTATTTATTTTCAGGTTCTACATGTATTTATTTTAATTTTCTAATCTTTGTTTAGTATTATAAAGTGGGAGCCAGCAACTCCTGTAGCATCATTTGAATATAATTTCACCTGTAACTTTCAGTTTAATATAATTGCACCTGTAATATCATTTTACTTGTACTTGTGTTAGAGACCATCTTGTAGAAAAGACCACCTGTCCATTGGAACACAGAACTACACAGTAAATATAAAAATCTGTCTTTAAGGACCAGCTATTTAGAGACATTTTTTTGGATTACAAAGGTTGTCCCTTAAGACAGGATACATTGGAATATGATTGCTGTAATAGATTTTATTTATTTCTGTTGTTAAATTTTAAAACTATTGCAGAAAATATTTCCTTATAGCAGACTATTTGATATATCACATTCAAGTCAGATATGTAATATTATGGCAGATCAATGTCCATGAAGTTTGTTAGGAATAATCAATAGAACAAACAACATAGACCCTGATTTGCTCACATATTATATGAGAGCAGATTAGGGTCTGTGTTGTTTGCTGTTGACTTACAAAGAATTAGTATGGTACATGGTATTTTCAGATTTTATCTTTGCACACTGTTGGAGCATTAACACATGTTTCTGTTTGGTGTTCTGATGCATGTAAATTGTTTATAGGAAATACTGTGAAAAAAAACAATGTTTGAAAACTATGGTAAATTAATGAAGATGATATTGTTGCTGATAGAGCCATTATGTTGAAATTGCTTCATACCATAGTAAAATTCCATCATTGTCAGTCATCTAGCATAATGTTTTTGAATTGTTAATTTTTTTTTGAGATCATTAAACCGAGCTCAGTACAAAATAAAGTAAAAATCACTGCCATTATTTAATTTGTGCTTTCAACAATGTTTAGAATTTCACTGTTACAGCTAATTGAGTACTAGGATTACTTTACACATGTATAACAGTACAACATTTTTAATCCTCTATTTCAAATTAATAATTTACATTCAAAGACACATTAATTGATCTATTTATGTGTATGTGTTATGTTTAGCTCTCATGGCCAAATGCGATGTGAGCTTTTGGTTAGGCCTTGTGTCCTTTGTGCACTGTTTCTTGTCTGTCATCCATCTATTAAAACTTGCTTGTAGAGTCTTCATTTTTATCAAATTTTGATCAAACTTGGCATGCAAATTTAAATGCTTAAGATCTCAGATACATTCATTTATGCGCAACAATGCACACATTATGAGTGACATCCACACATATTGATGAGGTGATCTTGTGTCAACATTTTGTAATCAAGATGTCAGATTAGTTTGATTATGAGAGTGACATCCACACATACTGATGAGGTGATCTTGTGTCAACATTTTGTAATCAAGATGTCAGATTAGTTTGATTATGAGAGTGACATCCACACATACTGATGAGGTGATCTTGTGTCAACATTTTGTAATCAAGATGTCAGATTAGTTTGATTATGAGAGTGACATCCACACATACTGATGAGTTGATCTTGCATTAGACAGTTTAAATCAATCAAGAAGTCCGATTAGTTTGATCATGGACAAGATCAGCACATATTATTGAAGATCTAGGCTGATAAGATGGTGAGAATTGAACTTGAATCCTCTGGCCATGAGTCCAGCGCTTAAATTACCAGTCAGAGGTTACTTTAGACATCAGACCGCTGATTATTTTACAACCAGAGAACAAGTCTGCAGGTAGGGGAATAAAAGTAGAATTTTAATTAATTTGAGATGCACCCATTTGGCTTAAAAATATATTAATATTTTTTGAGAATTATTAGTGTCATAAACTTAAATGATTGACAATAAAATATTATTATGCATTTAATTTCCTACTGAGAAAATAGCATATGAACTCTTGTTTCAGATCAGGGGTTTCATCTGTTTAGCAGCGCAATGCTGAAACACTTACCTTGAAGCACCTAGTTTTTCAGGGCTGAACAAATTTCTTGAACTGTAGTAAATGGAAGCATATTGGTACTGTTATGAGAAGTTGTTACATGAGAAATCAGGGTGGGGATATATCATGGGCACTTTCATGAGAAGTCTAATGCAGAAATTATTTTTATTTTTTAATATATTAACATACCTTCAAATGAATGGTCTGATTGCTGTGAATGGCTTCCAAGTTATGAATCCAGGTATAGTGCCACATGGGTGTGGGAATAAAGATTGATACATGCTGGCTGCATGGATTAACTCCCCTTGTGTGGCCATGTAAGTGACATACTTTAAAGGGTAGACTGAACTGTTTTGAATCTAGTCTTAGTTCCCAGGTACAGTTATATATCAATGGAATTGTGTTGATTTTATTAATGACTTGTCTGTTTTCTGTAGAGCAACTTATCCTATATAAATGGTTTTATAAGAAAAAGAAAAGGACACTGCTTTTAATAGCAGCTATGTGCTCCAATCTTTTCAGTCTCATTTACAGCTTCATTATTGTTGTTAATTTTGCATTCACAAGCTAATAGATGGCAGCAAAGCATGTGAGTAATATTAGACCTCCATGGGTCTCTTGTTAATGGTTTAGTTTTGTGTACACCGTTTAGGACACAGTTATTGCCCACATCAGGCATGTGTTTGTATTCATGTTGAAGTGGAAACATGGAAATGCTGCTTGCAATCAGCATAACTTGAGAATCACTCAGTATATTTCAATTGAATTTTGTAAGAACATTGTCTTGTGGACTTTGATGTGCATTGTTTCCTCTGCACCATACTGGACAAACTTATTGCCCTTCTTAAGCAGTTTATTATCTTTAAATGGGATATTGCATGTAATCGGCATTACTAAACAACCATTCAACATATTTTGATGCAATTTGATGTGTATATTGTTTCATAAACCAAGATTTATCTCTTGTGTATTATCTCTATTCTCTGTTTTCTCCAGCCATTCACATTTTTTTTGGAGTACAATTTTAAAAAGCATATGTAAACATCAACAATACATCACACAAAGTGTACAAAAATAGCTATCTTATATCACTGACTATCCTTTGCACTCAGTCCCAATGATTAAACAAGATCATTAGGTAGTAACAATGTGTCATTTTTATCTCATGCAATGTGACAAAATTCCCATAATCAGGATTTCGTTGTGCTTTCAGATATATATTGATGAGTAAATTGTAAAAATTGAAGAATGTCTCACTTATTCATGCTCATATGATTGATGTTGATAATGACTGATGGTCAAATATAAATGCAGTTACATTGAATTTAAAGATCATAAGATAAAATTGAATTTAAATTAATGACAATGCTGCTATTGTGTGGGTCCCTGGCAATCCACCTATTGCTTGGGTCCCCATGCAACAAACCTATTGCATAGGTCCTTTGCAATACACCTATTGCTTTGGTAATTTGCGATACATCTATTGCTATGGACCTATGTAGTACAATTATTGCTTGGGCCCTTTGCAATTCAACTATTGCTTGGGACCTTTGCAGTACAACTATTGCTTGGGTCCTATGCAGTACAACTATTGCTTGGGACCTTTGCAGTACAACTATTGCTTGGGACCTTTGCAGTACAACTAGTGAATTAGCTCTAGTTTTGATGGGTATCAGTTTGCATTGTCTTTCAAGAAAATTACATTTTCCAGTAAATGAATTTGTGGATTTGCCTCTGAATGGGAAGATATATTCTGTTGTCTATATAAATGGACCATAGTTTGTTTCATCTTAAATTAATGATTTGCATGAACCACAAAATTTAAAAAAATTGGTTTAAAGTGAATTAAGAGTATTCCAATTACCTCACAAAATTGTAGGATATCCATTTTAGAGAAATGATGAGAATTCTTCATTACCAGATTTTTTTGCCTCATTCAACTGTAATCAAGTATAACTCAGTGAGATACTAACCATCTGTGGGTGAGTTTAAATGCTTTTTTACAGTATTTAAGTCAAACTTTGTAAAAGTTAAATTTCAAAGAGGTCTCCCATCTAAAAAAACATTTTGCAATCGTTGAAGTCAGAGTAATTTGGAAACTAAAAGTAAAAAGTTTGATTCCAATAGTGTTGCACTAAGCTTGTCCAAATCAACCAGATAAAATGTCCATGTGTAGGGCAAATGTGATTAGAGTTTATCATTGTTTGAAGTAAAACATCACCTCATCTATTCAGCCAATGAAATTATATTTTCATTTTTTTCGAAAGCATTGTTGCCCTGCAAGAAAAAGTCCATCTTTACCTGACTATTGTATTGCAAAGGGTGATGCAGTCTGATTAATCAAGATGTCAGGTTTTCAGTGATAGCATCTGGCTCATCCATTATAAAATTTTAATCCACTCCAAAGTTGTAATCAGAAATATTCAGACCAATCAAATGGCCAGACTTGTCAGGTCTGAGTACAATTTTAAAATTTGGAATGACATTTCTTACTTGAAATGCTGAGTCCTGCTTTCTTTCACATGTAAATCTTTTATCTCTAAAATACATTGTATTGAGTTGTGTTTTTTTTAAAGCTTTACACATTACATTCAGTAATGAAGATTAAAAAGGAATTTTTTATCACCACCCGTATCCTCCACAATTATGCAATACTGAGAGATATTGATATTTTCTATGTCTTTCAAAAATCCATCTGTCTGTCTGTAAACATTTTCTCTTCTAGAGCAAAACTCTAAAATCATGCAAAGGATTTCAACTAAACTTGGTACATGTTCATCAAGTTATGAAGAGGTAATAAATTGAGAGTACTAGTAGACCAAAGGTACTATCAGTGCAAGTCTATACATAAGGTTTGTGATAGGAGATATATTATTGGTACTGTTATTAGAAGTTGTTACATGAGGAATCAGGATGGGGGATATATCATTGGTACTGTCAAGAGAAGTTGTTACATGAGGAATCGGGGTGGGAGATATATCATGGGTACTGTCATGGGAAGTCGTTACATGAGGGATTATTGTAGGGGAGATATGTTGTCTCAGAAAGATTTGTGTTTTTCTGTATTTTTAAAGTAAACATGAAATAAATCTTGAATTATCAATATTTTATTAATGCCTGATGTAGGCAGCTTTAAACTCTTGCCAGAATATATATAGTAAAACAAAAAAAACTAGCATGTATATATCGTTATGTTTTGTTTTGTACTTGTGTTCCTTTCAATGTTATTTGTTTGCTTTCCTATATATATTCCATATTTGAATGTGTTCATATAACTCAGTACTATGCTTGTAGTCATGCGTGTATTGTATGGAAGTATTGGTAAATATTAACGTTTTATCATATGAGCTTGATCTATTGTATTCATTTTTGGGGTTAAAACAAGGCATCAAAAATTTTTATTATAATAAAACTATGATTATCTAAACATTAATGATGGAAATTTTTAGTTCATCCCTACAACACTTTGACTCCAAGTTTGTTTCTGTGGGGACTATTACCTAATATTCCAGTTTTGATGAAAACATTTTTTGCCAAATTCAATAGAGTGACTGCAAACCATAACAATACACAAGTCCATTTATCTTCAACAAGTAAATCAGTTTAATATTAAGGTAGAAATGTTATTGTAGAAGTTGCAAATGCAGCATAAAACAATATTTCCACTTAACTAGACCTTCTTCTATAAGGTATTATGGGTATGACTTGTACAAGGTTATCTTTTGAAAATGTTTCATTGTCATAAGGGGTGAGTTCATTAAAGTATAATGTGGTACCATATTTACTCACAATGTCTTGCAAAAAATTACCCACAGTGCCTAGCAATAGTGGTGGAGATTGTACTGGAATGAATTGTTTGCCATCATCTGTCATAGACTATACTTTTCATCAAAATTGAAATTAATTTACTTTGTTAAAATAAATGAGCTTCCACGTTATTAAGGTTTTTAAAAATCATTTTTGTTTAGTGAAATATGTTTGAACTGGAAAGTATATACCTTCTCAGCTCTATTAAATCAGATTTTCAATAATTGACATGAATATCTAACTTCTGATTATTATCAAGAGTTCAGATATGTCTTTCGTTCTTCATATCTGAGATACCTAAAATGAACAAAAGTAAATGGTTTTTTTTAATTCATATTGTACAAGGAGACAGAAAGTAACCAATCATTAATTTCTATAATTTTTTTTAAAAATCTAACTTTTGTGGGTATTAAGATCAGTGAAGATTAGTTATTAATTAAAGTTGATGTGTATATCAGTAGTGGATCATCTTAAAAAAAGAAAATCTTGTGCATCAATCATGAACTACTTAATGAAGGAATGTTGTAGCATGTATTTTCAATCATGAATAATTATGTAATGAGATCCTGTAGCTTGTAGTAGTCTTGAATTATGTAACAAGATACTGTAATGTATGGGTCTGACTTTTGAACATAAATAATATTCTAAAGCAAAAAGAGAGATACTCAAATATACATTTCTAATGAATACATCAGTTTTGAGTTTTATTCCCATACCACATTCTGCAGAGTGGGGCATCTTTCACTGAATCATGAATTTCATTTCCACTGAATAACTTTTTTGAAGGACTTAACCATAGTAGGAAAAGACCAAAGTTCTAATCAGGTTGCAAAATTCAACTCTGGAGATATAGTCCCAGTATGAGGACCATAGAGATATAGTCCCAGTCTGAAAACAATGGAAATATAGTCCCTGTCTGAGGACCATGGAGATATAGTCCCTGTCTGAGGACCATGGAAATATAATCCCCATGGAGTTATAGTCTGAGGTCCATGGAGACCAAACTTTCCTGGAGAACAGTTGAAATAGTGGCACAAGGTGAATGGTCTTTGAGGGCTATTTTCCATTCCATAAGTACCTGCAAGAAGGAATAAGTGTTTCCGTTAGTTGACCCTGTTTGACAGAAAAGTTTGCCCCGTATCTGAAACCAGGTAGTTTCATTGCTATAATATTGGCAGGAGTTGTTGTGTCATCTTGACACATCATAAGCACTCGTCTTTTTGGAAAATCGGCTTTGTACCACAATGTTATTAACAGCAGCGTGACAGAAAGACAGATGATAAATGTTCTTCAGTTTTAAAATATTAAATTTAAGTTTTTATGTGGACTAAAATAACGAAATTCTGTACATGAATTTGAGATGGAGCTGAATAAATCCTGCTGAACACTATATTTTCTCTGTCCATCTATAAAATATTTTATGTGAATTTTTGTGACTCTACCTTGATCTCTTTGCATGGTACTTTTCTATGAATAAGCCAATGCATCCAGGGGTTTTTTTGTGTGCTTTTTATCAGAATAAACATTAAATTCAGGGCATGTAAAATGTTAGAACTACATATTGTCCAAAGTTTTGAGGTATTTTTTTTAGTAACTTCTAGGTGCTGTTCTGGCAGAAGTCTAAAATTTTTAGAATGCTTAATTTTGTTTTGTAATGTATATTTTTATTTGGAGAATATCAAATGTCAGAACTACAAGTTGTCCAACTTTTGAGGTATTTTTTTATCAGCAATTAAAGTACAGTTCTGGCAAATGTCATTGAATTTTTTTTATCTTTTGCCTGGTTTTATAGAGTATATCAAGAAATTTTCATTTGCTTCAAGATTTTGCTCAAGCAAGCTCACTAAAAGATTCAATATAGTGCCAAATGGAGTACTTGTAACATTTTGAGAAATGATCCTGAATGTTGTTTTAGATATCCAGTTGTCTATCAATTCAGATTTCAATAATGTACTTAATTTGACTTGTCATTAACATAGTTTAGTAAAAATACATAGATTTGCATAGTTTTATAAAACCATAACATTTTTCACATTCACGAATTGCAATAAATGCGATAGAGTTAATGTATTTTAACCTCTTCCTATTTTGTTGTATCGGTTCAATTATAGAGTGAAAAAATAGAAAACTTTGCTTTGGATAAAAATCTTGTAATTTGTGTTACAGGGGTAGCTTTTCCTGTCATTTTTTCAGAAAAGCTTTGAGATTACAAAATAGAAGTACTTTAAATTATATCTCTTAATAAGAATATTAGTCACAAACTTTGATGTAGTAAAATGTTAGAAATTTATTAGATGAATTTCAATTTTTCAATTTAATATTTATTTTGTTTCATTTAATTTTTAAATCTCGTTACATATATTGTACCAGATCACCTTTCTCACATTACAAATATGCCTGTACATGTTCTAGTTCTAGGATCAAATACATTTATATCCATCTTAATGTATGTACTCCTAAACCAAAAAAATCACATCCAAGCAGTTTGTATTTAATATATTTTCCTCAACAAAACTATAATTATCAGTGCTTGCATGAGATGGTAGATAATTGCTTTTGTGTTGTTGTTAAACATGGTTTGAAATCTACTTGTAGACATTTGTTTTTGACAATGACAGCATTATGCTGATGTTCCACATATGCCTAATTAGAACACTCCATAATTGCCATAACATGATGACTGATTAGAACACTTGATAATTGCCATAAACCTTATTTGCCATAACATGATGACTGATTAGAACACTTGATAATTGCCATAAACCTTATTTGCCATAACATGATGACTGATTAGAACACTTGATAATTGCCATAAACCTTATTTGCCATAACATGAATGATTAGAACACTTGATAATTGCCATAAACCTTATTTGCCATAACATGATGACTGATTAGAACACTTGATAATTGCCATAAACCTTATTTGCCATAACATGATGACTGATTAGAACACTTGATAATTGCCATAAACCTTATTTGCCATAACATGATGACTGATTAGAACACTTGATAATTGCCATAAACCTTATTTGCCATAACATGATGACTGATTAGAACACTTGATAATTGCTATTGCCTTACTGGCTGATAACAATCCCTGATTGTAACACTCCATAATTACCATAGACCTCATCTGCCATAACATGATGACTGATTATAACACTCCATTCTTACTATTGCCTTACTGACTGATAACAATCCCTGATTGTAACACTCCATAATTACCATAGACCTCATCTGCCATAACATGATGACTGATTATAACACTCCATAATTACTATTTGCCTTACTGGCTGATAACAATCCCTGATTGTAACACTCCATAATTACCATAGACCTGGCTCACAAATAGTGTAATGGATTGCCTTTTTATAATACTCCATAATTATCATAGATCTGGCATGTCATAACATAATGCCTAATTATAACACTCCATAATTACTATATGCCTGGCTGGCCCATAACATAATGCCTGATTTTAACACTCCATAATTACGAAAGGCCTGGGTCTTTCATAATAACATAACATCAAAAAATAGAGCCTATTTATAACACTCCCTATTTACCATAGACCTGGCTCTCCCATAATATATGCCTAATTATAACACTACATAATTACAATAGGCCTGGCTTTCTAAAAATATTATGAATTTACAGATCAGGTCTTGGTTTAAAAAAATGACTGAAATAGGAGCACTTATTTATAAACTAAGATAGATTAATTAAACTTTGGCTTCCAATAGAGAACATTACCAAGATTGGAAAAAGCAACCGCAGTGCATTTTATTTCATCTGGTTTGGAGAGGGGGAAAGTGAGTGTAGAATGTAGTCAATGCAGTAATTCTCTCACCAAAATAGCCAAGATAAATTATAGGGCCTATGTTTGACATTATAAAACCTTAAAATTTGTCTTATTTTAATCCCACATGAATATTCATGCAGGCATTGGACATTATTTATTAAATTTGTTTTGCATTGAAATACTGGTTGCAATAAAAGTCATTATTATTAATATTATTGTTATTATTTTTAATATATTTCAATATTACATGAAAACAACTCGATGAGCAAATATGACAAGTTACCATCACTTTCAAAAGGAGTTTTAGTGAATCACATACTTGATAAAGTCGCATGTCAAAATGTGTTTTCAGAATCACATACTTGCACTTGATAAAGTTGCATGTCTTTCAGTAGTGTGGACAGATTGTTCTTACACCTAACAGATTGGATATAGTCGGATGATTCTGGTAGTGTAGATCTAGATTGCTGTTATACCAAACATGCCAATCTGTGAAAAGGTTAACATCACTGGTAAATTAGAACTTGTTGGCTCTGATGTATTTCCATGAGAAACAATTTCAGATCATCTTCCGTTTATGAGCTAGTTGGTGTACATTCCAGATCGGCTCCCATTTAAGATCTGATTCATGTCCTTGCCTACAGTTGTGCCCGAGTTCTTGTGCAATATCATGGTATGGTTAACAAGTACATTTGGTGATTTTTCAAAACACTTGTCATCAGGAAGCTACACTAGTTGAATGCTAAGGTATGCACACAGTGATATATTAGCTTCCAATTCTTTTTTTACCTTTTCTTTACAGCATATGTTTATCAGGATAGTAACAGGAAATATAGAATAAGTGAAACCTAGAGAACGAATCCAGCATGATATTGTATGATGTACTGATGATCCCAATTTGTTCCAGCATTGATTGACTTCACATTGTATAGATTTTACCTTGTTCTAAATATTCCCAATCTTCTCCAGCATTCATAGATTTCACATTAGATAGATTTTATCATGTTCTAAATGTTCCCAATCTGCTCCAGCATTCATAGACTTAACATTGTATAGATTTTACCTTGTACTAAATGTTCTTCTGAATGCTACATTAATGTTTGAAAATTCCTGCTCAAATTTTTTTGTTATTGCTGTCAGTCAGTCCTTTTTTTTAAACCTGTGTCATATTACAAAATACAGCCATCCTCGAAACATGTACTAAAAATGAAACGGGTTTCTTTCTAGATAAGAGCTCTTATAAAAGTAGGAATAAATCAAATCATGGTCTGGATGGGCAATTGACACAGAAGCTCAATACCACAGCTAATGAAAATCTGTAATTATTTTCATTGCAAAAACATTAAACTTAAAAGAAATGAATTCCTTGTGTAAAAGTAATTATTTTATTCATTTTATTTTTGAATCTAATATCTCAATATTATGAAGTTAGTTTGATCCTTCCATTGGTAAATTTTAGTGCCAAATGAGCATCTACTTAACAAGTATGAACCAGTGTTTTGCATTTCAAAGTAATCTAAAAGATGGGAGATACAGCTGATTAAATTTGGGGGTTGGTGTTGGCAGTGCATTGGTAGTTGGTAGTGACCAACCAGTCAAATGCCATTTCATATCAAGCAACAGGCTTCTCTGATTTTGACTGTCACCTTGTGTAGTAATAGAATGATTAGTATTTTTGGTGACATCAGAATTAATATTACTAATGGTTATTTTAGAACAACAATGTTGTAAGTGGACAGATTATTATTTTCAACCCTATCCTCATGAATAAGTTTTTCAGAAGGGATTTTCTTATTGCCAGAGAAAATGTATGATTTATTGGTAATTAAATATTTAATACCTACATTTTTTTTAACAATATGTGTGTACTTCTTTTTAATGACATTATCATAGATATAACTGTTATCAAGCATTGTGACCCATTGTTACAAGTGTTGTGAAGCAGTGTAGTTTATCTGTTGCTGGTCATTATGACTGTTTATGATCACTGCTTGATGATTTTTGTCTATTGCAGGTTATTATTTCAATCCATGAACATTATGGTTGTCCATGATCACTGCATTATGATTTGTCTATTGCAGGTCATTATGACTGTCCATGATGACTCATTATGATTTGTCTATTGCAGGTCATTATGGCTGTCTATGATCACTGCTTTGATGGTTTGTCTATTGCAGGTCAATATGACTATCTATGATCACTGCTTTGATGGTTTGTCTATTGCAGGTCATTATGGTTGTCTATGATCACTGCATGTAATTCTGTTGCATTACCATTGCATTATATTGCATTTCTGTTGCATTACCATTGCATTATATTGCATTTATGTTGTGTTCTGATTGCATTCTGTTGCAGTACCATTCGATTATGTTGCATTTTAGTTGCATTAGCATTGAATTTTGTTGCATCTCTGTTGCAATATGTTTGAATTAGGTTGCATTATCATTTAAAGCATTTCACTTAATGGACAAGAAACCATTTCAATATAGTTTTGACTTAAAAAAGCATGAAGAATATTATACACATCTACACTTATGTGACAAAGATGAAATACAGAGAATAATACTTCTCACCCATGCAACAGAGAGAAAATACTGTTTTGCTAACCTTACTTTCCCTATCTCGGTCTGGCTATCTCAGTCCGGTCATCTCAGTCATGGTGTCCGTGCCTTAGAAACTACTTTTAAAAAGGAAACCTCTTGTACTGTGCCTTTTGCAGTTGTTATAAAATCTAAGAACAGATATATAACAAAAAGACATTCACTCATAAAGCAAGACAAGCTCTCTTCAACTTTGATAACACACACACTCACATCAACTTTGATAACACACACACTCATCAACTTTGATAACACACACACACACATCAACTTTGATAACACACACACTCACATCAACTATGATAACACACTCACATCAACTTTGATAACACACACACACATCAGCTTTGGTAACACACACACACACATCAACTTTGATAACACACACACTCACATCAACTTTGATAACACACACATCAACTTTGATAACACACACACTCACATCAACTTTAATAACAACACATCAACTTATTTGACAGTTCCAGGCAAAGGCAATACACATCACTGGCTACACAATTCTGAACTCGATCAAAAGCTGCTGAAAAGCCAGCAAAATCCAAAAATGTGTTGTTACTGTATCAGACTGGTTTCTTCAAACACCCACAATCCACCTCAGTTGAATCAAACTTAATGTGATTGCAAATGAAAACTCCTGCATTTATCAACAAAAGTGGTTCATTCAGTAGTCCACAAGATTTCCATGTATCATATAATTGCACCAGTGTAAGCAACACTCTCCACATTTCCAGAAAAGAAAATATGAATTTCTGAGAAAGTCAAGAATTAGAACTGTGCCCTGTAGGCCTATTGTACTGCACAAATACATACAGTTGCCTAGTATAGAACTGTACCTTGTTAAACTATTGTACTGCACATTTACATGTAATTGCCTAGTCCTAGTTTAGAACTGTACCCTATTGTACTGCACAGTATCATACAGTTGCTTTGTATAGAACTGTACCCTGTAAACCTGTTGTGCTTAACATTATTGTACAGTTGTTTAGTATAGAACTGTACCTTGTAGAACTAATGTACTGCACATTTACATATAATTGCCTAGTTTAGATCTGTACCCTGTAGGCCTATTGTACTGCACAGTATCATACAGTTGCTTTATATAGAAGTGTACCCTGTAAGCCTATTGTACTGTTCAGTATCATACAGTTGCTTTGTGTAGAAGTGTACTCTGTAGGCCTATTGTACTGCATAGAATCATACAGTTGCTTTGTATAGAAGTGTACCCTGTAGGCCTATTGTACTGCACAGTATCATACAGTTGCTTTGTATAGAACTGTACCCTGCATACCTGTTGTGCTGCACATTATTGTACAGTTACCTAGTATAGAACTTTACCTTATAGAACTATTGTACTGCACATTTACATATAATTGCCAAGTTTAGATCTGTACCCTGTAGGCCTATTGTACTGCACAGTATCATACAGTTGTTTTGTATAGAAGTGTACCCTGTAGGCCTATTGTACTGCACAGTATCATACAGTTGCTTTGTATATAAGTGTACCCTGTAGGCCTATTGTACTGCACAGTATCATACAGTTGTTTTGTATAGAAGTGTACCCTGTAGGCCTATTGTACTGCACAGTATCATACAGTTGCTTTGTATATAAGTGTACCCTGTAAGCCTATTGTACTGCACAGTATCATACTGTTGCTTTGTATAGAACTGTACCCTGTATACCTGTTGTTCTGCACATTATTGTACAGTTGCCTAGTATAGAACTATTGTACTGCACATTTACATATAATTGCCTAGTTTAGATCTGTACCCTGTAGGCCTATTGTACTGCACAGTATCATACAGTTGTTTTGTATAGAAGTGTACCATGTAGGCCTATTGTTCTGCACAGTATCATAAAGTTGCTTTGTATATAAGTGTACCCTGTAGACCTATTGTACTACACATTATCATACAGTTGCTTTGTATAGAAGTGTACCCTGTAAGCCTATTGTACTGCACAGTATCATACAGTTGCTTTGTATAGATCTGTACCCTGTATACCTGTTGTGCTGCACATTATTGTACAGTTGCCTAGTATAGAACTGTACCTTGTAGAACTAATGAACTGCACATTTACATAAAATTGCCAAGTTTTGATCTGTACCCTGTAGGCCTATCGTACTGCACAGTATCATACAGTTGCTTTGTATAGAACTGTACCTTGTATGCTTGTTGTACTGTACATTATTATGCATTTGCTTTGTATAGAACTGTACTTGTAGCCCTGTTGTGGTGCACATTATTGTACAGTTGCCTAATATAGAACTGTACCTTGTAGGCTTGTTGTACTGTACATTATTATGTATTTGCTTTGTATAGAACTGTACTTGTAGGCCTGTTGTGGTGCACATTATTGTACAGTTGCCTAGTATAGAACTGTACTTTGTAGGCTTGTTGTACTGTACATTATTATGTATTTGCTTTGTATAGAACTGTATTTGTAGGCCTGTTGTTGTGCACATTATTGTACAGTTGCCTAGTATAGAACTGTACCTTGTAGGCCAGTTGTACTGTACATTATTATGTATTTGCTTTGTATAGAACAGATGAAAGTTAAAAAGTTATCTGTATAAAAGATATGAATTAATTATTATTTTCATATGACAGCCATTGATTAAATGTGATTATACAGTAATAATATCAAATGGTTTAATGTTTATATTTTCTCATGTGTAGAGCTTGTTTACTTTGGGTTGATAAGTCCTACTTTTCTCTTTAAGATAGTCATATAAATGCACAGTGCATGTATTTTGAACAACTGTATCACATGGCTTGAGACACTCATTGTGCAGTGCTTCAGTTGCATAACAGTAATTTCGTTTTTCCTAAAAAATTTTATTGTTTGATGGGGAGACAAATAATGTAACCATCTTGACTGGAATTTTCATGTCTTGGTGCAAATCCTATCATAGTTTCTCTTAATATCATCTATGTGAAAATAATGTTATATATATATATATATATATATATATATATATATATATATATATATATATATATATATATATATATATATATATATATATATATATATATACAATGTTCTATTTTGTATGATCCCAGCAGTTTCACCACCTTATAATCTTTCAGTCTTGGCAACTTGAGTCAGAATACATTGTAGAGAATTTTTATACCTTCTTTTGTATGATTTAGCAGCAGGGAGGATGAACCCTACAAAATTTTGCTCGAGTCCTTAACGAAAAATGAAGGTTCCTACAGAGGCTGAAAAAAGGTCAATAAAGCTAAACCAAAGTCTCTAACTGATTATATTTCCATACGGTTAGGTTAGCTCATTTTTGTTATACTATTATTGAAGTTATTTTGTCCTGACTTTGTAAAGCGATTTTGTTTACTTGTAAAGCAACCCAATTATTGTTGTTTTCCACCCTCCCTGCTGCTCCTAACTGTCCTGACTTTGTCAGGGGGAATTTTAACCAAAGATTTTATCCAGACCAATCTACGAGCATATTTATAAATTAATATATAGAGTTTTGTTTCTTAAGTCAATAATATTTCCATCCTGATTTGTAAGTTTAAAATTCATTCTCGACAATAATGGATTATGTACATTCAGGTAGAGTTGATTTATTGGCTCAGATACAATAAGCCACCCTGGGGGTGCTTGAATACTGGATGAATATAATATATATCCATGCTAGGCCTGATTAGACTTAGAGAGGTCGACGTGGTAGCTGCTATCAATTATATCGCATGCTAGATTCAGTGCATGGTGGATGTTATATTAACAATATTAGGCGAAATGTGACGACCTGTTCCATATGGGTCATTATTATATTTGAGAACTGCTGGGGGTGGGATTAATTTTTTCCAGGAATTACATGTTCTTTTAAAATGTTCATCAATAAGATCACTGATTTTTTTAGCTCCTTGGAGTCAAATCCAGGTATTATAAATGTTGATAATTGTTTTCTTGTAATTCCAAAATGTTTCAGAAACACTGTCGTGAAAAGATTATTTGCTCTAACTCCCTGAGTAGGATCGTCTTCATTAACTATATACGCTCTATAGATTCTATCTGCTGCGTTTACTAATCTTTTTTCTCTGTTAACAATTATATCATTCATGAATTCAAGGTCTGAAGCAACTTGATTCAGATGTTGTATTGTTTCAATTATTTTAATTTTTAAATCATCGTTATAAGAAACATTAGTGCTTGAAAATAAAGTTTTTAGATAATTTAAGACACGCTCGTGTTCAGACTTAATTACACTAGCATATGAATTTATTTCATCAATATCAAAGTATTATTATTTTACCTTTATTACCATCAATTGTTTTTGTAAAATGGGCTTCTGTTCTATCTATATAATGTACAATTCCATCACCAAATGTCGTTGCCATGGATAAATATTTTTTTCTGATCGATATTCTGGAAGTTGTATAAATTTCTTAACATCTATGATGAAGTCGGATCGCTGTGGTTCTGGCGGACCTTGATAAGCTGGTGTAACTTCAGGCCATCCTAATACTGATCTAATCGAACTTTGATAAATATCTACATCATAGTCAGGAGAATGTATTTCAATTACTGACGATAATGTTGGTTCATAAACAGTAATTGCTATCTTGGATTCTTTCCCAGTTATAGACTTAATTCTGCGCTGGAATTCCTCATTAATTTGCTCTATCTGATAACTGCCAGTTGGAATACTAACTACTTGCCAATCGGGAGTTCCATCAGACTTATTTTTATTTGCGAATACTAATGAATTATTTGGCTGTTGTCCACCAAATGGTTTTGATCTAATATTAGGCCAGGTATAATAAACACGTAACTGAGCTAATGCTATCTCTTTTACTGGAATTGCAGTTGGAAAGTTAACGCTAAATTCAGGATTGGTTGAACTTATTGATATCATAGTAGTTTTTGAAGGAGTTGTATTAGTAAAGATCTGCTGTAACAACTCTCTTGACTCAATATCCAAACGATGTTCAGACGCTGACATTATTGTTATTATTATTGTTTAATTCTCCATTTATTTTATTCTGGTTATTGTCAACAGAATCGTTAGTGATTCTAAATGCTTCATCGTAGGTTTTAATTATCGTTACGAACTCCTCGTCAGATATTTTACCATCACTGAGATATGAGGAAATATATCCAGATAGTTTAGAGTAGGTTGTTGTTGCTGTATGCAACTTTATTATATACTCACGCAATTTATCATTCACACATGTAGTTTTTTTTTAGCAATAATACTAAGAATACCTGCTATAGTCGTTGAAGTTCAAACAAAAATTGTTATAATTGCTGGAGCTGTCATTGTTAATGTCGATAATATTAATCCGGATCCAGCAACAATAGGAGAAACTGAGTAAACAACTATATCAATGACAACCATACGTCTACGATATTTTTTTTTTACTTTTACTGTGTAATGGTCGATGATATTTTTTAGTTTGGCGATACATTCACATGTTTGATTATATCTGTGACGTTGAACGTCGATAGATGACGTATTCATTTGGTCCATTATACTATGACGTTAAGTAATTAATTGAGTTACAAATTCCAAACACCACCAGTAATTTGCTTGAGGTAAACTACTCGATGATTCCAGCGTAAAAGTTTCTTCAGAATCTTTATCTAACAACACAGATACAGTTTTAGAAAAATCGCCACTTGATGGAGATGTTGTGGATATTTTAAAATTTGCAACACTTAAGTACGGACATCCTATATATATACCGGTGATCTCAGCGGTGTGTTTGATGGTTTTATTTTCTGGTGTCCACAATCCAAACCCAGATGTAACTGTATTCACAATATTTCTTATCTGATTGTGAGGAATTTTAATCAGGTTTGGTTTTTTAATATTATCCGGAATTCCTCCGATAATATCGTTGAGTTTTGTGTTAATATCAGGTGGCGCTCACCAGTTATTATGTACTTTTGAGAGAGTGATGTATGTAAGGTGAAGTTGTTTGCATTTTAAACATGCACAGTGGAGAGAATGTTGGCATACCTATATACTACTTTCATGTAATGTGGATGAAATTTCTTTGGATATTGTACTTTTGGAAATTTAAAATGAGCTTAGGACACTGCGAACTAAAATGACTGCTCCCTTGTGCTCCAAAAATCAACCAAAATTTGTCTAAAGTACACTATTCTTGGCAGCTATTAAAATATGGAAAATGATTCTTGCCAAACTAGATAATACCAGCTTCTAAGAGTGCAATGACTGAATTACCAAATACATAAAATGTAAAACAAAAGTTATCAGCTCTTTTTTTACAATTTACTTCTGAAGTTCGAGAAGTGGAAATGAGCAAGTAGAGCTAGAAACTTTTTTGAAAGGTGCACATCTGCAGTAAGGTCAAGCTGTATACTCTCTAACCCATATTACACCCATCAATCATACATCAAAATAAAGGGAATTAAAGGTTCTTGAACAATACCTAAGATATACAAAGTCTCTTTTAAAACACCAGTATAACTAGTGAGGAAACCCGAGAAACTCTTTTTCTTTAAAATTTTAACCCTATGCTAAATACGAAACTGTAGAGCGCCACCTCAGTAAGTTTTATATCAACATTGGGTGGACTTCCAAAAAATTCGTTATTGATTCTGTTTATGTTTCTGCGAAAACTCAAAAACGTATTCACGTGACCGGTAAAATCAGTTTTGAGCGTGACTATTTCATTACTGATTGGAATTTCTTTATCGTCGAGGTATTTTTTTTTGTAGCAGCATAAAAATCAGATTCTGCTTTTAATAAATTACTAATACCATTATGGCTCATATTGAGAAATGCACGCATTATACCACCGTTGGTTAATACGTACTTAGATTCATGATCGTCAACATATTTTTTCGTAGCAGCATTATTATCTGTAGTGAGATTTCCAAGGTCTGTAATTTTATTTTTGTTCATAATAACGTTTCCACTAAATACACCGCCAGTCGTCTTGACCTGATCGTTAACTGACTTACCTGAATCTTGTATTTTACCCTGATCAGAAAAAGTAACGATATTATCAACAACTGCAGTAGGAATTCGTATGAGTTGATCGAGGGTTGCATATTTAGATAAATCACCTTGTTCTGCTGAGCTTTACCACGAGCAGATCTTCCGTAAATATCTACCATTATATTTACTGATGTCTGTTTAAATGTGACAATGTGGTATATTCATGCACGACTTTATGAGGTGGCTTTCCTGGCGGTGACATGGATACAGCATTAAGTACATTAAGTACTTCACGACCACATATTGGTGGATCAGTTAATGTTTGTGTTGGTAGCGTTGAATACCAGATTGGAGCAGTATTATTACTGACATAATGAAGAAATTCTTTTGGTGGCGCTAATCCATACGAATCAAAATAAATAATTCCACTTGGATCAATTGCATACGCTACCCAGAGGGTACCTGGACAGAGTTTTTATCGAGATTAATAATACCCGTTTCAGTATTGTTCGGTGTTTTGGTAATTGATCGCGCATAAAAACTCTTAAGTTTTTTTATATTTAGTTTTTTTTTAGCAGCATCGAGTAAATCAAAATTAGACATAGGCGAGATCAGTAAACTGTCCCTGGAAGTCTTAGACCTTTTCCGTACCATGAAGGCGGGGTTCCTGGTAATCTGAGGCCTTTTCCCTTTTTCTTAGATGTTCGTTTTATTCTATGTCCAGTTGCTTTCTTTAATGCCATTCCAGTAGCGGTTCCAACAGCGCCTAATGCAGCTGCTTTTGCAACAGCTGGGGCTGCAGCGGCTATTAATGCTAGTATAGCTGCGAGAGGGGGAAATATACCACCCGTTTTAAAAGCATCTTTGATAGCGCCTGCAGAAAGACTAAGTTTGACGCCTTTGTTTGATTTTTTTGCTTCATTAAAGTTTTTGAATTGACGATAATTTATTTGAACGCTCATCTGTTCCTTTTTTAACGATATTTTTATTCCACAGTTATTATTTGATGCTGATTGCAGTCTTTTGACCTGACCAGGAGTCAGGGTAACATAAACGTGATTGTATGACATTTATATCATTCATGAATGATCTAATTACGTGTTACATATTTTCTACTGGAGCATCAATGACTCTCATTCGTCCACCAACACCTTCAAGGAGCATTGATTTATCACTAAGTATAGCAGCAAATGCTCTGTAATTATCAATAGCTCCTCTTGTTACACTAACTCGAAAAATGTATATCTACAACAGATTGTCTGGTTAAATCTAAATGTTCGAGCGAAAAGTAATAAATTGGATATAAGGTTGTAAAATCTAGTTGTGATATTTGTAATCCAGTATCAACATTTTGATCACGGCCCATAAACGTCATAAGACGTTGATATGCACGTGCTACATGATTTTGATCGAAATTCAGTAATATATCCTCGGATGGTTCTTTACTTCCATTTATTCTTGATGAAATCTCAGAAACACCAAGACTGTCAAATATCACGTGACTACCGTTTGGTCATTTACTCGTTCAGCATCTTGCAATGCAATAAGTATATGTCTGGGCGCAGAAACCCCCTGCTTAGAGGCTATTTGCCATTGTAAATAACCCGTTAATATTACTCTAGATAGCATCTGTGGTCATTGTCAGCCATGACAGTATTGATTTACCCCCTTGACTCATGAAAGATAGTAATCGTTGTTCTTCAGATATTGACGGAACTAATACTGATACCCACAGTAAAAGTTTTGTAAGAATTACTATACCAGCATCACCGGCGGGTCTCCATATTGCATCATTGTCTGTAGCCTTTCGTACAACTGTATGTCTGGCTCCGAAAATGACTTTTCTGACATTACTACAGAATCCAAAGATATGTGATAGTGGATTTGCACATGAAAATATTCTTCTATTTCCTTTTAACATCGCTCGACGTGATCTAAATCCTAAATTGAAATCTGGATATACATTAATAATCATACTTTGTACATCCACATCGGTGTTTCTAGCATAATTTCGTGGTCGTCCTATTCCATATTGTTGATGCTCGGGAGAATTAGAAGTATCAGTTACAAACATAATTGATGGACCAGATGAGCTTGAGTAATCGTCGCTGTATCTTACAAGACCAAGTATTGTTGTAGCAACGTCAACATCTTTCTGAATTGATTCAATATTTTTTCCGTCAATCATGTACGAAGCGCTATCAAACAACGCCATTATACCATTATTAACAAAACCAACACTCACATTAGCGTCGTATTCAGTGTTATCTGCTTTTAATATCTCACCTTCGACTTAAATAAATGCTTCGGAGGGTAGGAAATAGCTACTTGTATCATAAACCTGAAGTTCAATCCTTCCACGCTGATTTGGAATAAGTGCGTCGTAAGAATAATACTGATAATCACGTATAGACTCATCTTTGAGGACTGGTGCGTCCATGTCAAATGCAGGATCACTTATACGTTTGAACATCTTTATTATAATAATTATCGTCTAAAACAAAGACCACTTCGGGAAGTAAGACCACTTCCTGCTATGAGACACTTCCTGCTATATTTTTCTCTTTTTCTGATAAAGGTATATGAGCCAACTATGCTAGTTTTTGATTAGCAACTTGATTTATTTTTTTACTAATATATTCAGTGCTAAATAAATTTACCGGCTGAGGTCGGACCGCTTGAGGTCTACGTATTAATTGTGCTAGTCTATCTTTAATCGCCGAGAATGCTTTACTAGCAACATTACCAACAGCACCTATACCTTTTTACGAACAACATCAATAGCTTTCATTCCCAGTTGTTTTGCAATTGGTATTGCTTTTGGGGAAATTCTTCTAAATAGACCCTGTACAATGTCACCTAGCCCATCTCCGTAGGTTGTCCTGTAAATCGGTAATCGATAGTTAATTGCCCTGATCATAATTGGTCCACGTTGAGTACTATGTACGATCAATTTATTTTATAGTTATTATATTTAATTACATACTTAGTTCAGTGACTTAGTCGCTATAATAATCATCGGCGATTTCATTAATGAGAGACTGATATACATCAATATCCATGATACCGCCAGTAAATAATCTTTTACAAAATATCAGCTGCCTCATTAATGATTTCTGTGGAATTATTACCAGCTTTCCTCGTTTTCCTCCAATCTCTCTCTCTCTCTCTCTCTCTCTCTCTCTCTCTCTCTCTCTCTCTCTCTCTCTCTCTCTCTCTCTCTCTCTCTCTCTCTGCATAGCTACTTTTTCTGCTTCTCGTCTTTTTGCTTCTTCCTCTGGTGATGATGGTGGTAGTTCCAATATTATTTGAGGGTCTAGCTGTGACTCTGATGTTATTTCAAAAACCGGTTGTGTTCTTTTTGTATATTTTCGTTTCGGTCTTGCTGCTTCTTCTTCTATTGCTTTTTTTCTCTCTTCTTTTTTTGTCTTCTTTCTTGTTTTTGTCTTACTTTTTCTTCTATTGCTTTTTCCTCTTTGTTTGTCTTTTTTCTTCTTGTTTTTCTCTTGTTTCCTCTCTTCTTAATTGGGTTAAATCATTAATTATATTATCATATCTATTATATAATGGATCATTAGATTTAATTTTTTCAGTATCCATGCGTATACGATGTAATACTCATTGCCATTGTTCACGGGTTTTAATATCATTAACATATTCAGGTTTCATTAATTTATCTCGCCGATAAAAACCGTCCACAGCAAATTCAGCAAGTTGTTGTGGATATCCAATACCATTAATTACTTTAATAGTTTTTTCATCAAATTTATTTATTAATTCAGCAGTACTAATAAATTTAATACTCCCTTGTTTAGGGGTTGGTTTTTTAGCGCCTTCAAGTAGTTGTTGTATTGGTTGAGCGGCAGCCATCTCGGCAGGAAGTTCTTTAAGAATCTTTTTTGTTTCTTAAGTTCTTTCAGCTATTTTATCTATTGCAAGTTGAATATCCTTAGTGATATCAGTAATAGGTTTAAATAATTGTTTTGTATCTTCTTCAAACTCAATGTTTGATTCCTGACGTGAATGAAGTTGATTTCCAACTAGATCACGGACGGGTAAATATTTTTTAACTGCCTCTTGACGTTCGCGTGCTAATCTGGCCAAATGTGACTCTCCAATATTCATTTTTTAATAATATTTATAGCAGATATTTAATTGATTCATAAGTAAACAAAGCGCGATAACTACTGCTCTGAATCTATGTTGAGCAATAGATAATTATTTCCCTTTGTTCATAAGTGTAATATATTTTCGATCTCTGATACGGACAAAATACATCGTTTTACAGACAATTATTACCTAATTATCTGTCATTCACAAACAATTAGGTGTCAGTGAACAACAAAAGTACAACACGGAGAGATACTGGTACATATATTTGTCTATAGCCTAAATTTCCAGTAAGTAAAGCCTTACTTACTTGACGCATTGGTAATTAGGTCAAAAGTTATTTATATCTTTGCAAACATCCTCTAACGGACGACAACTCTAATGCAGAAAATACTCAATGTGATATGTGTATAACATTTTTTGTATTATGTTTGAGAATTAAATCAAATTCATGCTACAATTATATAATAATTATAATTTTTATTCAGTATCTACTGCTCTTAAATAATTTCATGTGTATTAACACTTTTTACTTTCGAAACTGGCTGGTTACAGGGGATAGTGTCTGTACTTGGCTACTGTGGTATGTTTAAGTTACGTATATATTAACTATTTGAACAGAAGTATGTAAGACAAGACCATAGTCTAGTGGAGTAAACGTGTGGCTGTGGTACATAAGTGAAACACTACGTCAAATTCACCTGACAGCCCAAGATCGCGGCGATTTGATGCCAATTTTCTTTTAAGTGGGGACGAAGTCCAGAAAGATTAAATACACTCACCCGTCATACACCAAGTGGCGTGGTACATTTTTGTATCACTCACAGGATTTATGTTAGGGTAAGTGTATTTAATCTGCTGGATGTAGGTATTCCCCGAAGTTTATGTTTGTGCCGTCCACAAAAATCATATTATATATATATATATATATATATATATATATATATATATATATATATATATATATATATATATATATATATATTCATGTTCAAACAATCGTTATATGTGATCTCTGGACTTACTCGGATGTCATAGGGCAACCGAGTTTTTTTATTTGAGATTTATCTTTACTGATACGTGATGTACCTTGAAATAGTACGCGATGAAGATGCTGTAAAGTTTGCAGATGGAGTGTTAGATCATAATAAAGAACAATTCATGACCTCATTGTCTGATGCTTTATGCGAGATATATATTAAGGCTGAACATAGATCGAGGAAAGTGCATGACGTCTTTTACTGGCGAAATGGAAACGCGTAGTAGTCGTAGATTCTTATCTTTAAATTCATCACCGCAAGCTATGCTAAACCTATGGTGATCAAATTGCTTCTATAGTCACAACAAAACATCGTTCGGTCTAGTGGGCTAAAAACTAGAACTCACATGGCATGAGAATAAATTATTTGGGAAATTGAAAGTGGGTCTTTGGCATGAAATGAAATATGCAGATGTGCTAGCGAAATCCAAATTATATACATAATTGCTAAATTGGGCGTACTTTTGGACGTATTTAAGGTTTTGATTGAGCACGTGAGCAAACATTGCGATCATATCTGTTAGGCGTTCATGTTCACAATAAACCTAAAATTAAAAATTTTGCAATCACCATACGTGCAAGTGAAAGAGTATGTCAACATTCTACGCTGACAAGGGATGTCAATATTGATGGCGTTTTTGTTCCTCTTTATAATGATTATATAGAATAATGTTAACAAACCCTCGTATACAATGAAATATAAGGTTATGGGTCAGATGAAAATAGACCGTTGGGACCATCACCCTAGTGTGCCAATACCAAGTGGATGCAAACTTAGAATCATTGCATTAGCACGCAAAAACTCCACACTACACAATCCGACATAAAAAAAAACACCTTGGGATTTTTTTTCTACTACTAAAGCGTGTGGAAATCACCGATGAGTCCATCTGGTTACAATCCCCTTTGAATTCTTTACACCAACACTAAATAAACTAAAAAAAAAAGACATCTCGACTGCTATTCAACAAAGATGTGCTTGTCCGTGTAATATTTCTTGTGAGAAAGGTAAAACATTATGAGATACGTGCGTAATCTACGTGTTTCTAAATGAACGCGGTTTGCTTAACGCCAGAATGCACAAACGCTGGAGACATAAATATTTCATAAGAAGATATGTTCTACAAGTGCATGACAGTTGTACCAATGAAACAAGATAATTGGTTGGAGCTGCATCTTGCACCCGAAAAAGGCCAGCCTGTGAAGCATTTATCCTTCACAATGAGAATATTAATAGAAGAACAATGATTGACCCTCAATGCTACTGATGCGAATATATAATTAAAGCTGAACTATAGATACGAGTTGAAATCGCAATGACGTCAATTTTACTGGCGAAATGGAAACGCGTATGTGTGGTCGTAGATGCTATTTTCTAAATCATCACCGCAAGCATAGCTAAACTTGGTGGTGCTGGAATTGTTTCTATAGTAACAAGCAAAACTGCCATACGGACTCACGTGGGCTAAAAACACAGATACTCACGTGTGCAATGGAGAATAAATATGGGAGTTTAAAATGGGTCTTCTGGCATGGGAAATGAAATTATGCAGATGTCACGAAATTCCAAATTATACTACTATAATTGCTAAAGTTGGCGTACTTTTGGACTATTTTAAGTTTACTGATTGAGCACACGTGAGCAAACATTTCGATCAGATATCTGATTTAGGCAGTTTCTTGTTTCCACAATAACACACATTAATAAATTTCAATCACCATACGTGCAAGTGGGAAAGAGGTATGTCAACATTCTCTTTATGTTTAAGGGATATTGGTAATGCACAATTCAGTACAGGTGTGTATGATGGTAATCTATAAAGAAATGGCTAAAAATGATGGCAATAGCGATGTTCATTTTCTCTTTCATATAAGTATCATAAACCCTTTAGCACTGAGGATGTGAAAGAATAGTTTTCTAATAAAAACAATTTCCATACCTTTTTGTCAACAGACTTTGATGCAGTGTACAGCAATATGGCGTCTGCATGTGGTGAAAATGAAATGCCACTGATACTAGGAATAATTATTTAGTGAGAAGGATAATTGGAATTTGAATAAAACTCGGAGAGATTGAACATGAATTGGTTTTCTGCACCTGCTATTTGCAATTGGATTATAGTCAGTTTTGAACAATCTTGACGAAAGTTCATAAAAGGTACGAAGGCCTGCATTTGCCATAAGCAGCATTTTATGATGAAGACAGTAACACAGTTTTCGTGAATTCAGCAACACAGTTTTCGTAAATTGTGATGTTTGTCATGTGCACGTGTATTGTACGCTAGGCCCGATATGTAAGAAAAATATAGCTTTACTTGAATCTTGCTTAGTCTTCATATAACACGATAATTACAATCCAATAGCTCAATAACATCCTAATGCCGCGTAAAATACAATATCACATTGCCTACTCGAGCTAAAACAAATGCATATTCCGTAAAACAGATTATACCTTAACATTTAAATAACATTTTTTGAATTTAATAATCAGTACGTATACATGATATTTTATTATACCTCACCCACCCACCCGTTGAGCCAATTCGTATTACCAATGTCCCTTAAATACCAACAACGTCACCTTACACCAGTCTCCATTTCAGATATACCTAATAAAAGTACTGCGTAACCAATACGTTTGCACCCTTCCATGCCATCCCTGAAATGAAATGCCTAAAAGAGCGTGCACATCCGCTCCAGTAATAGCCGACAAACTGAATTTGGCGCCACTCCTATTTAAGGAATCGCCACTCTAGAAAGATTTTCACATAGGCAAACCGATGACTTTTTAACTTTGGGAGTGATAGGTTTGCATGATGGTGGCTGCATGTCCAAAAATGGCTTCAATACATATTTGACACGAGGAAGTTGCCATACACTTCCGCAGATCATTTCCAATTATTTCTTTTTCTTTTTTAATTTTAGTATGATCTTTATTTAGCCTGTGTTGGATTTTGAATTTCCACTGTCAAAGTTATTTCCTTTGAATAAATAGAATCATTTAAATCTATAGGAGATAATACATTGTTTGCAAGGACAAAATTCATTAAAAGAGACTTCGAGAAAAACGTTTACATAATAATTTACGCGGATGCTACAACGTATCGACTAAAATAGCTACCTTACAAAATTAAAAAAATAAAACATGGATATTTTGTTTATTGGTAATGTATATAAATCACAGTTATATTATTACACTCATATCCAATCTAATTCCATCCGATCTTTCACTTGATCGGTTTATTTCATATCAAATGTCTGAATCGCCCAGAGTATCTTCTAATTTTAAAATGTACGTGTTGATCAATACTGTTTTAGACGTTGTCAAGGATGAACATACTTTTTGACGTATACATTTACTTCTTGTTTAAAAAGTACATCCAATAGAAATGAATAGTCTAGACCACTTGTAACAGGTAGATTCAGGGCTCGGTAAGGTTTGTTGTTCTATTCAGTACGTCATGAAGTATACCATAAACTTTAATGCATGTTAGGTCATGTCCGGCTGCAGACTGAAAGCGACAATTTTGGCGGAATTTCATTCTTGGAACAATTTAATAAAAAGCGTGTGTTGCAAAGTAGCGTGATAATGGATGAATTGGATATCTTGGTTTGAAGATAATTCCATTCATTTCATTGAAGTTCATACAAATCAAACAGAAGCCAGTAAATATAGCTTAACGGAACATAATGTATTCCAAACATTTAAATGTAATAGCAGTGGATATGGCTTATTTTTAAAAAAAAAATACACGAATGCCCCACATTTAATGTAGTGACATAACTTCTTATTTACTCTTCTTTCTTTAGTCTGAACCTGGATCTACCAGGACTTGATACTCTTGTCTTGAGATTAAGCGAGTTTTTCCACTAAGTAGGGTAGAAGTTTTTGGTCATTTGACTGCTTCCTCTTCATCCAATGATTGTAGTCAGGAATACAGAAGGTCACGCCGAGGCTTTCCACAGCATACGGGGCTACAAAACAGATATGTGGGAATACATAAATAAATTAATATATTCTTGGAACGATATGTAGATATAAGTGCTAATATGAATTAAATAAACACGTACAAGCAATAAATCAATACACTATGAACTCCAACAAGAAAATTCATTAAGTGTGCCGTTCTTAAAATATTACTAGACCAGTCAAATTAAAATAATTTGTGAAGCTGCATTGTTTTGAGTGGAGTACAGCGAACGCAAAATGATAATTTGACATATTTTCACATATCCGAAATAACAGCAAAAAGCTAAATGCAACTAAATTGAAGATATCAAAGCAACAATATTGGTTACAGGTGTCTATAGGATCGAAGTATAGCCAAAGCTAGATGGTTTACGAAAAAGAAAAAGCAAGTAAAAGCATTTGGTGGTTTCGTACATAAAAACATTACACTTATTTGTATCATAAAAGGTGCAGATTTATAAATTAATTTTCAATGATGATAACGTTGTAAAATGAAAGATGGCTGAAACAAGTCAATAGAAAATATACTATGTTCTTGATGCCGGCAAATAAACTTGTATTCTCCACATTTTTTAAAGATGTAAAATTTATCAGGTTAACCTACAACATATTCAATAAAAACGGACAGAATATATATGGAAAATGTTGTTTCTGACGGTGCATTTTGATTTAATAAATAAAGTGGCTCTAGATTAAAAGCAACAATCGCAGTGGCACAATTTAACATAAATTTAAAGCAACGCATTCTTTAAAAGGATTGCAACCGTTGCAAATGCTGAAAATAAATTTACATATTAAAAGAATGTTGACCTGTTTATAACAACCGCAATTAATTTATCAAACATGACTTACACTAAGGCGAGGAGGGTGTTTCTTTTTTTCACGGATAAAAGTAACATTTTACAAATCTTTAGTACGATCTGGAATGTCCGGATGGCATGCAGCAAACAATTAAACGTGACAAAAATAAAATGCTCTGAGTTTAAAGAACGGTTAACTGAGCATTGAATGCAACACATTGCACAAATAAGCGAGATAAAATATAGAACTGCATTTATTAGTCACGTGGAAGAACAGTTGCAGGCAAACATTTCGTTCACACATAAACTTGTTACAAAAATACAAGCATAAAATATAGTTTTACAGTGATAGATACTTTCTTCTAAAATACTCTTCGGCTGATCAAGTAAATGTTAAAAGCAAGAAAACATGCATACTTATATTAGAAACAAAGGGGAAAAAGTAAGATTTTAAAAAGATGCAGTTTGATGAATTAAAAATGTTTACAAAACAAAACGTTTGCCGGAAAAGGAAAACACTGAATATTTAAAAATTATTCAGACACAATATGCACCTGTTTTGGAAAGATTTAACAGAACCTTAATTGGATACGTAGAGGCGGCTCGTAATTCCATTCATCGGACATAGTAGTCTGTTCTATGTCCTTTGTGCTGGAGACTATTATCTACTGCTTCAACTCCACATGACACTACTTTCTGCCAGTACAGACTTTCTGCCTGCAGCAGCGATCTACACGTCCTGCGACTGCTTCAGGATCATAAGTATCCATGCTTTGTTTGGCCACCTCGTACACTTTCACTACTTATGTCAAGGTCAGATTGATCATTGCAGAGCAACTCCTACGAAGGATGGTGGATCTTTGCTACTTGCAGATTGTTTTCTCTAAGATCTCCAAAGTTGTCGTTGCTATCTCGTTTATCGTTAATTGCCGAGCAGTTAAGTCAGTAGTCCGTTCTGGTACAACTTTGCATTGAATTTCCAGGGATGTTTTTATCCTTCACAACACTTCTACCTGGTACGTTAGTCGTATGATGCCATTCGTGTCTGTCAGTTTTGCACTAGATAGGATCATTAAAGATAAATGGGACTTCCTCAACTTTTATCTACCTCACAACTGGGAAGAGATTCGACCAAGCTCATGGACTTCGTTGACTTAACCCTCACGCCAGCATACGACACAGTCTCCTTCAGTACTTTCAATACACATCTTTCTTGCCCATGTGTGTCAGTGGTGACTGTCAGGTTATACATGAATGGTTGGTATGCATATTCCTGACATTGTTTTTGGCCCTTTTGTCTCCAGTTCTGGTGCATTGATTGTGTATTTCATGTCCATGACAGTACAAAATTGATGGTAGATCTTGTGGTGATTCCACTTTCTTGTTCAATCCAAGAATCAGTGGACTTCTCTACATAAAATCGTAGCTCAATTTTGCTGTAATACATCTTAAGTAACTGCTGTACACTATCTAGTTATCGTCAAAAGCTCTTTAAATTAGCAAGTCTGGTAACTGTAAAGAGTCAGTCAATTTTCTTGTAGGTATTAAACTATAAACAAGATTCATTCCCATGACTGAGACAAGATCCATCCGTATTATTGTCGTCTTGAATCCTGGTCTCACTTGCTGAGCTGACGTATAGTACTTGTGTCTTCAATACATCAGAAAAACACGGAACTCTTTCTTTCTGGGACGTTGCAAATTGCTGAAAGCAAGATTTCATGTTGTGGAAGGCTTTTATTGTTTAAATGGTCAAAATTAAACCTATGTAACCCCTCCTACGGTATACTTTTCAGAGCAAGACAAAAAAGAAAAAAAAATTAAGGCACATTTTCTAAATGATGCACAATAATAAAACATTTGGGGGCCAAATTAAACGTGACCCTAACAAAATAAATAAAACAGGATATATTTAAAGAATGCACAAATGAACAACATGCCTACAAATTACACAAACAAGCGAGATAAGTTTTCTGCAAAAGATTCAATCCTAGTCACGTGGATGACCAATAGCAGGCATACATTATTTATCGCTATGGAAGTTAAACAATATATATATATATATATATATATATATATATATATATATATATATATATATATATATATATATATATATATATATATAGGTGCAATAAACTGACGACGAACAGTACGAAACTAGTAACTAACTAGCCTAAGCTCTTTCGACTCTTAATGAGTCTTTTTCAAAGGCAAATACAAAATATATATACGACAAACAAATAAACACAAAAACGTTGTGTTTGTAAACCTCTACATGGCTGTCTCCACATGTGTTAAAACTATAAATACAACCAGCTTGTATAGACTAGTTACGGAAACTGAAAACGGTGTATAATTCCCTAAAAGTCTACAAGCCTATAATTTGAAGTGATCAGCTACTTTATAAACCGGAAGACTTAAGTGGAAAGGATAAAGAGGGCAAGTTTTATGTTAAAGAGTTACATATACTCAACGGAGCAAATAAAATATAAAATGTTGAACGGATTTTGAAGACAAAAATGTTTGTAAAGTGACAAGAATGAATCGAGTGACGGCTGGCAAACAGCCCAAAAGATTATTCCATTAAATCATATGATCAAATTTCACTTTTTCACTAGGGTTCATTAACAGCACTGATAGGAAGCACATAATTCAGGTTTTGAAAGATAAAGAGTTTCTTGAATGTGAAAGATGTTAGAAAATGAGGGAGTAAAAAATATCCACGGTATGTGAGCTGTGTTGTTGACAAAGCAGAGGGAACAAAAGAGAGTGAATCCCTTGAAACATTAAAGTTAAACACTTAAAGGTACGCATGAAAAACAACATAGGCAATGTTTAAGTTGAAAAAGAAATGACCTCACAGAAGAAGTTGATACAAAAGAAATAGCAATGAAACTATAAAGCTGGTTATCACGATATTAAAAAATTAAAGATAAAAGACTAGAACGGATGTAGTAAATTTTGAACATAAAGAGTAATACCGATGAAATGCATGTTGATGCAATCAAGACATTTAAAATTCTTTCACGTTGAACTGGACATATTTAATTAAATACCCAATCAGCTGTGTGCAATTTTACTATGTATAATCGTATCGCATTCATATAAGCTTCAATCAGAACAACTTGCCACACAATTAACCAAAACCAGTAAGGTATGGGGAAAAAAAATTATATTATGTAGATGAGGGAGCAAATGAACACATTTGTTTGAAAAACAGGATATAGAGAAAAATCAGCAGGGAATCATATAGTGTGAAGGAAAAACAATTAACAGAAGGCTCGATGTCATAACAAAGCAAATCAAATATCTCACTAATATTTTAGTTAGCAAAAGCTAACAGTCTGACATAGATTATTGGACTTAACTATGTTTAATCATAGAGACGTAAAATATACAGTTTTTGTAGAACATAAAGAAACGTGTACAAAGGTTTGATGACTAGGGCCCAAAAATAATACACTCTACGACTACTGTGTTTTCACTTTGGGATACTGCATTTTCTGTGGTGACTTAAGATTTATAAATTTTAACAATATACAACACCTCTTTTTCTTGCTGTTCCGTTTCATGAAATAAATTGGTTAACTCGCCTTATAAAGGTTAATTTAGCAAATGTGTTTAAAAAATCAAACTATGCTCTAATGAAAATATTTTTGCCTATAACCCATTAATCACTTTCGATAGCTATACTTTAAAATTGGTCAGTGCTGAATTTATGAACGAATAAAGAACACGGCGTAACATTGGATATTTGGTAGAATAAACTAAACTGTGAAGTTTGAATGACAACAGCTAAGCTAACGAAATTTTCTGCTGGCATTTAATACACGAAAATACACCAAAACAGTCAAAAGGGTAAAATATTTAAATGTACTAAAATAGTAAAATAGGTGAAAATAGTCTATTGGGTGTATTATTTGATGTTAATTTCGATGATATAAATGTAATCTGAACTTAAAATGCCTATATTAATATCATTCAATTCAAATAATAATAGCAAAATTTAACACAGTATATATGATAGGTATCCGACACAGCTAAAACGTAAATGGAGCTATTAATTTTAAGAAAGCAAAGCTACAAACGGACAAAACATAGTAAATTTACAAAAATATGTGAGAGATTAAAAAATGAAATTGTGTTATATTTTTGCAGATGATTTACAAGGTGGTGAAACTGTATTGTCTGGTTGGATGCAACAGCAATTTACTGGATTTATATAACTCTTTGAAACTTAATTAAATCCATGTCATCAATGTTGAGGTAATAAGAAGCAGTTTTCGAAAAGCTGACAAAACAATCAGTGATAAGACACCAATAAATTTATGATAACAGAAATGAAGAAAAATGGGTAAAAATTATATAAAAGAATGATTAGGATGTTAATGATTGGCATAGGGTCTGCATACAAAACCCTTCGTCCCCGGCAACTGTCAGGTGTGTCAATGCTCTCTATCCATGGACATTCAAAAGACACATTGCAATTTATAACAGAAAAACACATACCATGACATAAACAAATAATAATTTATATCAATACTTTTGTTCTGTGGAGACATTTTATGCCAGTTTTAAAACGGTAAGCGTAAAGATTTCAAAAGCTAACAGAAAATAATAAACTAATAAATTCTTCAGATACGCTTAATGAGATAATTAAATGTGAACTGTTACTTTGATGTTGGTGCTTTTGTACCTTTATAATAATAATTATAAATAATTACTATTACAGAAAAAGCCGATGACAAATCTCACATGGGAAAAGAATTAAACAACACTGTTTAAAATCTCTTCAGTGACGATAATGTCAGCTTTTCAGGATGATTCAACTTTGTTTTTGTATTTTTCTTCTTTTTCATCGATGGCCTTGTAATTTTAGACTTGTTTTACAGGCAATCATATATCTAGTTTTTTGTCCAGTAGCAACATATTTTGTCCAGTCGCAAGATTTTAAAAAGAGACACTTTCGGATTTATTCAACTAGCAGTATATATATATATATATATATATATATATATATATATATATATATATATATATATATATATATATATATATATATATATATATATATATATATATATATATATATATATATATATATGTGTGTGTGTGTGTGTGTGTGTGTATCTTGAACTATTTAAGGTATATAAAAAGTGCAATTTATTTACCATTGTCATCAATTTTTTTCACAATTCGGATATCGTGATTTATAAGCTTCTCGAAACGTCGCTAATTACCAGTCCAATCTTTCAAATCTTTTTCTACACCCAGATGTTGTGTGGATTGATGTATTGCAACCTCCATGTTGGCCGTAAAATGTATATTGCTTTTTTAATGGCCGACATTAGACATTGCGGTGGTTCCCAATCGAATCTTGCTCTCAGATTTACATATTGTTACAAGCCAGGGGTCTTTGCTTGACCGAGCGGTGTCTAAACCCTGGCGCGAATCCCGCTAGAAGTCATACATAAGTTTACCCCAAATTTCCAAAGACTTCTATACAACTTCAGTTGAAAGTTGGAAAGCCCGACGTGTCCATTCTATACATAAATTTCACTCTAATCAATGTAAGACCACATTATTTACAACTTGCCAAATAAACATCAACCGCACATTCGCATAGTTTCTCTAAATCAACTTTCCGTATCGTCAGCTGTTCACACCGTAAAAACTTTACAACTATCCCTAACATAAGGGGACTAGTTTAACTACGCCACCTGAGGCCAGTCAATTTACCGTTTCAGGGCACATCACACCAGTAAAACTGCATCACGTTTGCCACCATGGCGACATAAACAGTATCTTCCGAGTCCTTTCTCATTTATTCCTTTGTGTAATTTACCGGTTCCCTACCGTAAATACTGCCACTGGAGTCACAACACCAATGCACACCACTAGATTTTATAAAGTACTACATCACTCAGGCTCACTAATGCGGATTGGGTCTGAATTCGTTACTCATTGACCATGGCATCTTGGAAACTCACTAGCACTTTCTCTCCGTGACGTTTACTCCTAATAACTGGCTAATTATTTCGGACTAAGGAATATTTCCCATTGCACCGAATTCCAATAATCAAACAAGTAATCACAAACCTAAGAATTGCTTAAACGGAGCGCTACAACCAAATGCGCATCTCCTTAATTTTATTACAATATAAATATATCTGAGACCAAGACTCAATACAATAAGATTTCGATAATGCTTTAACCGTTTGCGCTATCGAGCTTTCTTGGTAACACAATACAATTCACTAATGACCAATAGATTGACCAACAATATATTGTTTTCCACAAATTGTGCCTTTATCTCGTCATCGAATGAATGTCAGTCTGTCTTTGTTTCGTAGTATTCAATTATTTTGACAATCTGATTTCGATATAATTATAGCAACGATTCTGAAATACCTTGGGATTGAAACGGTGTTGCAATTAATTTCTCAGTTACGTCATTTTGTGTTGGTTTTTTTTTTTAAAAAATTATTGCGCATAGGAAACTTCTATGCAAAAATAAATGTACGATATTATTGAATCATTATTAATGTTTATACATGTTGTCATTATTAATCAATTACGTTTCGAATGGGGTTGAGGAAATTGCAGGATTTAATACGGGGATTATATTACATTCATCACACAGTTAAGAAATTTATATCTTGTCCGGGGACTTGCGCGTAGGTTTCCTTATAAAAATATGAGTGTTCCAAAAATTGTTGGGTAGTTTTGTTACAGAATAACAACTGAAACTAGATTTTATTTATTTATTTATTTATTTATTTATTTATTTATTTATTTATTTATTTATTTATTTATTATAACATTTTATTATTTAATATGAGTTATGTGGTCTAGATTTTCTTAAATCTTGAACTACTTACCTGTACAGGGGCCCCGAGTGGCCGAGTAGTCTAAAGCGCTGACCGTTACGGATCTCTGCCATCTCACCTCTGTGTGAGTTAAGAGTCCAGACTCGGCTAACGTGGGTAAGTGAGAAAGCCTGCCAGTAGCTTTTCATGGATCGGTGGTTCTTCCCGGGGTTTTTCAGGGTTCTTCATCCACTATTAATACTGGCCGCCTATCTTGTGCTAAAAATGGCGTTAAACCTTATAACTACAACAAATTACCTGTACAATAGCAGACAAAATTACTGCACTCCACTCAAAGCAAATCAGCATCACTAAATGTTTGAGTATGTCTGGTCTAGTCTAGCAGATGTATAGTGGGTTAAGAAATTGAAATGACTCAATTTATTCAAGCATTTATTGGGCCAAAAATACGTGGTGTTGCAATAAATTTTACTATCTTCCAGAACTACAGAATGTATAATATATCTATATTTGCTTAATATGAATACTGTTTACTTAATCATACTAGTAACTCTGTTGTTTTTAGTCACTGGAACACAAGAATAAAATTCTGCTTCAGTATACCCCACTCCGACTTCTCCTCCACACTCCCCAAGTGTTCGAAGAAATACTCAACCTATCAACAAAACATTGAGATATCAAACGAAATAACATGAAATAGACCGCGTTGCCATTTTTGGGGAAAAGACCCCCATCCTCAAGTTTTGTATTGGACCTTCTTTTGACTTTAATAGCCATATAATAGAAACCGACATAATAAAAACCGATATCCAAGGTAGAGGAAAATGTTAATATGCGTTGTAAATGCTGAAATGAAAGACACGTAGGTCACCAATTTACAATACTCTGCCACATTGTATAACTGAAATTATAATATCGTAAGCTTCTGAAAACTTTTAGAACCGTTATCGCATTCTTATTTGTGATTGATTGATTCCTCCGCATTGCAAGGAGTTCAGTTAGTCATACAAATACAAGATTTTAGCGGCTGCTTGAGAGAAGAAACTATGAAGTATTGAACAGATAACATAACTGTTAACAAGATTATGTGGACGCTGCGCATTCAGAACAAAGGTAAGCGACAACTTTTTTTTCTGGCGTTTAGACAAATATGATAGATGCTTGCTTATTATACACGCTGAGGATGTAAAATGAGTTAGAAGACAGGAGTATAGGAGCTTACATTGTATCGTTAAGAATACTTTTTAAATGAGTAATAGGGGTATAGAAAACATTGGATATCAGAATGATGCCTTGTCAACAGTTCTTGTATACTTGTTTCAAGTAAGCAACAGCTGTAATACACAGGAGATAAATATTCATAATATCATCATTGCTAATAAAAGCTAGTAAGTCTTGGGACGTCATTCCTAATAGAGTATTGACAAAACTAATTTTAAGCAACTAGTCTAAGTATACGTAAAAGTGTACTGTAAATAGATCAAAAATGTGGCACCCAAAAAACCTATCCTGGGCTGATGTAAGGACGATATATGTTCCTATGAAATGATTAACAACATAAGTACACAAGGTATGACAGGGGGCCCCGAGTGGCTGAGTGCTCTAAAGCGCTCTCCATTACGAAACATTGCCATCTCACCTCTGTCTGCGTGGATTCGAGTCTTTGATTCTGTGAATGTGGATATGTGAGAAAGCTTGCCAGTAGCTTCTCTTGGGTTGGTGGTTCTTTCCGGTGATTTCCCGGTTTCTACCTCCACCATTAATACTGGCTGCCATGTATAGCCAATCGTGTGCTGAAAAATGGCGTTAAGCTCCAAAACAATAACAACAACAACAAGGTATGACAGCGAGTACAAACGGCATCATCCGCAGATGACAACAATTTGGTCAGTGTATTGGCAACAACTCAACATAATTTTTAAAAAAGTTGGAACTTACTAGGAACTTCCCATAATACAGACGGCATTAAACTTCTGAAATCTATTGTCTTCTTGAGTTAGTCTACATGTCATATTTTCATTACTCTATATATGTCTGGAATAAAACCAGTTTGTTTTGACATTTGAGTTTTGACGAGACAGTAAAAATAGGACTTTGGCCCAATAGGCAATCTACAGAGTTACTCCAGGAAAAATATTTTATTCATATCTATGTAGGCTTTAATGGGTAAAGACCCAGTAAACTCAGTGCAATATCAGTTCTTGCGTATCTAGATAGGAATTGCATGTTTAACACAATTACGATAACGTCTCTAATGTAAGTGCTGGTGGTTGGGGATATATCTGGTTTCATAACCATACAATACGCAGGTAATACAGCAGTTTCATACAGAATGTTCTCTGCGAATAAAGCCATACTCATTAATTCCAATATCAATAAAGCTAAACAGGGAACTTACTAGTTTGTCTTTAACCTCTTTTTTTCTTATAATCAATCTTGCTGTTCTTAGATATATCTGAGCTTCAATGTCTACGTGAGTATGTTTCTAGTATACCACCAGTTCCTAGGAATGAACACCTTTATCTTTTTTTGTAGTCAGATGAGCTTTATTCAAACAATAATATTACTTGGATTAAAATTGTTTCTCAATCGCCAATTCTACTGAGTACCGAAAATTTATCTTCAGTAAGTGATTCATGCCTGTTTTTGAAAGACTCAGAAGAAGTATATCATCTGCTTCAGTCGGACAAGGACACAGGTTGTCGAGGAATACAAAACCAAAGTTGCCAGTTGTTAAAATATAGAGCAGTTTATAAATAAATACAATGTAGAGCCAAGGGATAATATTCCACCACACTGTGTGCTTTTTAACACCGGAAAAATCGGTTAGAAATTCTTATTGAATTGAATTGTCTGCTGTACATATTTGTGTATAGATTGAAAATCACAGACCATAATATGTGATTGATACCGACCTGTAAACGTTTATAGAGTAATCAGTTATGCTATACAATATCAAAAGATTTCTCGGTAAAATACAATTCTGCTTTCCCATCTCGCCTTCTCCCCACCCCAATAGTTTGAAGAAATACTAAACCTATCTTAAAAATCCCCACTGAGAAATCAAACAAAATGAAATGAAATAGACCGTGTTACCATTCTTGGGAAAAATTCCCCCACCCACGTTTTATTTTACTGTCTATTGACGTTAATAGCCACATAATAAATACCGATACATGCCACTTAGCAGAAAATGTATGCCAACATTAGATTACCGGTAATCTAATCAGACTGAAACACTTGCATAATAGGTTTGAATGTTTTTTTTTATACTTACATTCAATAATCTCTTCATGTTTCGACTTTGTGCAATTTTGTACCTTTCTCAACACCAGACGTTTAGGTCTCCGAATGATTGTCACGCGCGTGCCAGTAGTTTCATCCATTTGCACTAGGGGATTACATTTTGGCTTACATTGCGCATGAGCATCCCATTTATGTGAACCAGTTTCTAAAGTGACATCGAAAGAAGTTTTCAAATCTGTCTCAGAAAAAACAAATTCTGACCCGATTTCTTGAGAACCTCCTTCAAGAGAGGAACTTGGTGGAGCTGGTGGAGAAGACATTGGCCGAGCAGGAGACACCGCGTGTGGGACAAGAGCAGATGATGTCATTGGCTTGCAGATTTGAATAACTTCTGGTACTGATTGATTTGCATTTGCCAGCCTGTTTCTAGTTATCCTTGAGTATCTGTCATAAAATTCATGGGGTAAAATGGATTTGACCAGTAGCTTATCTATATCTGCTGTTGTTGCTTTAGATGCTCTCCGAATCAGACACGTCACACATCCCCCATTAGAGCATATACATGGTTTAAGCTCGATTGTTTTACAATCCTTAATATTCCCATGATTACGTACCTTGGCGGGCTTTTTGTTCTTACCAATATCAGTGTCAGCTTGGGCTTGATCGTATTTTGATTGCACATTTTGAGATGTCCGTAGCGAATCATACCCATTCATTTTTGACACTTTCTCTTTGCTCTGTGTGGTTTCTGTGTGTTTTCTTTTGATACCACTATCAGCACCATTATACGGTTCCAAAGATTGCACACTACAAAAAGTCGATATCTTTGCCTTGCTTTTAGTTTTTCTAGTCTCCTTTTCTCCACTGATCTCACTCTTATAGGCATTAAATGAATCGCCAGAGTCTGATGCAAGAGTTCTCGGTTCACTTGCTTTGTTTTGTGTCTTTTTAATCTCCTGTTTTTTACTTTCATCACTATGGGTACCATCCTGCGACTTAATCTCCCGGCTGCACTGAAACGATAATTTGCTATTTCTTCCATCTTTCTGAAATTCACATCTTCCACTGATGATATTTCCAGCAACGTTGAGCGATTTGTGGGACTCTGATGAATTCCACAAACTTGAATTTTTAACGTTTCCCTGAATCTTTCGAGACGTCTGTTTTGTACCATTCTCACAAACAATATTCAAGCAATGTTTATTTCCAGTTTCAATATTTCCATAGGAAATAACGGGCACACTTGATAAATCTACACGCCCTCTCTTTTTGGGCCTTTCGTCTAATTCCTGTATAATTGGCAATCTATTTTCATTGGAGTGATTAAGCCGTTTTTGTCTGGTTTGACCCTTCTCTCGATCTGGCGACCTTGCACTTCTGACCTCACTTAAGCATTGACCCGGATGCAGATTATGGGAAAGCTTGCGCTCCACCTTCTTCTCCTCATCACCCAAATTAAACCTTACTCGGGGAGAAGTCATGCTAGTCCTATGGAGCTTTCTCCCGTCGGGAAGGTAGTATGATTTATGACGTCATCATGGTCGTAATTAATCTATTACGTCATGGGTCAGCATTGCCCTCATCCTATCATCCTCATTTTCACTACAGAAAGTAGCTTATCATGGTCTGTTGAAAAAAACTTTAAAACTTTTCAGGGTTAAATTTGATTTAGAAAAGCATGAATAAATGAATAAAGTATAAAACTGCGTCATAAACTGTAAGTTTCACATAATTAGTAGAGAAAAATTAGTTTCAATATTAATTTCTTTAAAATATATCTGAAAATATGAAGTTCTTTCGATGTCTTGCTTTTCGTCTTATTCTTGACACGGACTGTTCATATAGTGTCATATCATTTCACAGTTTTCCTGTCTTATTAATGATGAATTTAAGTGCCTATTGATTGTGACACACATAATTTATCCCTCAGAGGTTCCTTATCGCCATAAGTCCCATTTGCATTACCAAAGACAACGATTTACCTTCGATTCGCTTTGTTCAAAACTGTATCGAATGACTGGGCTTTCAAAAGTCCAATTCGCATAAGAAGACTAACTGTCAACACTGTGGGTATTCAATGAAATCAGAATTAAATCAATTACAACGTATGTGTGTGCTTTATCTGATGTTGAGGAACTGCATATATACAAAAAATGTACCCCTCAGAGTGCCGGAATTGTACAATCAGTTCTTCCTAAATTAAACCCCAAAACCCATTCTAGCACCAACCGGCATCGTCATACTAGAGCTTTAGAAATCTAATATAGAGTTTCGAATGCAAGAAGCCGTCATTTAAACCGAGAACACTACAGACGAAATTTTCCTATTTAAACTCTTTGCTGTTGTTAATTTTTGCGGGGGTATTTAGCCAAAGTCACATTTCTTCAACATTAGTTACTTCACCTGAAACCTTTGTCTAGTGTGTGTATCCAGTATATATTATATATGTTTAGAGTATCTATCCATATACATGTCTAGTGTGTGTATCCAATATATATGTCTAGTGTGTGTATCCCGTATAAATGTCTAGTGTGCGTATCCCATATATATATATATATATATATATATATATATATATATATATATATATATATATATATATATATATATACGTGTGTTTTTTTGTTTATCGTATATGTGTTTTGTATTTGCCTTTGAAAAAGACTCATTAAGAGTCGAAAGAGCTTAGGCTAGTTAGTTACTAGTTTCGTACTGTTCGTCGTCAGTTTATTGCATCTATATATATATATATATATATATATATATATATATATATCATCTATATATATATATATATATATATATATATATATATATATATATATATATATATATATATATATATATATACATGGCCTATATGTGTGTGTATGTGTGTGTTTAGTGTGTGTATCCAGTATATATGTCTAGTTGTGTGTATCCATTATATGTCTAGTGTGTGCATCCAATATATATATATATATATATATATATATATATATATATATATATATATATATATATATATATATATAGTGTGTGTGTATCCCATATGTATGTCCTGTCTGTGCATCAAGTATATATGTTTATAGAGTGTGGATCCCATATACATGTCTAGTATGTATCCATTATATATTCTAGTGTTTGTATCCAGTATATGTCTAGTGAGTACATCCAGTATATATGTCTAGTGAGTATATCCAGTATATATGTTTAGAGTGTGAATCCCATATATGTGTAGTGTGTGCATCCAGTATTATCATCATGATATCATCAGATTTAAGTCAGGCAAAATGCAATTTCTGTCAAGAATTCCATAGGAATCTACAAACACTTCACTTCCACAACATCAGAAGAGGTTCTTTATGTAAACTGCTACTGTGCTCTGGCAACAAGGGATGCCCTGCTTCTGTGAGAAGCCGTGTTTTATTTATTTAATATTTAATTACAAAAAAAATATTAGCGCAGTTTCATATTATATATGAATTTGTGATATCCAAAAATACCTAATATTCCAAACTATCGGCAAAAATATAATGTTTGAGGTACAATATCGAAACATTACTATCTTACGCGCATAAATTTAAAGTATTACATTTTTATATTAAATTTACTGAGGGTATATTAAAATTATGCTCAGATATGCACGAAATATAATGTTCTGTACCCCCAACCAATGATTGCTTTCCTCCCATAAAACGTCATTTAGCGAGCCCGAACTTCATTGTGCCTGACGTAAATCTGATGATATCATGGTTCAACCAAGGTCATTGTCTGACAACAAAGACTTGCTGCAAAAATAAACCCATTGTGGATTGTATGAAGTGTATATTTTCCTCTGATTCATACCCCATTTTGTCAGAAATTCTGAATCAACTGTATGACGAATTATCAAATTAGACCGAATCTAGCTATTGCGGGACCTGATAAAAGCGACGTATATTATAAAGCACAAATATGCGATAAAAAATATCACGAATAAAGAGCTACAAAGTCTAAATAAAAACTTTGAGAAAAAAAATATTACAAACTGTGCGACTACTCATGGGATAGTTTGTGATTTTGTGCGGACTTTCTGAGGAAAAATCATTGCATTTAATTAAAGTATACACAAAAATATAAGCTGAATTTGTGATATCCAAAAATCATTTTTGTTGCATTAAAAACTAAAAAAAAACTGTTCATAGTTTTCTTTTAAACAAGTTATTTATATCAAATATTCTATTTTATTTCAAAAATACTGCTTAAAGAGAAGTAGTGACCCTTGTACTTGTCTATTTTCGAAATTAATTTCGTGTCGGCATAATCACAGATTGGCATGAATAATCAATGTACGTGAGCTGCCTTTCTATTGACTATTTACAAAGAGGCTTATATCAGTGAATGGCTAAGCCAGGAAAGTGTCTGTGATGGACCTCACCACAAAGTACCATTGGTATGCAATGAAGAATACGAGATCAAAAATGAATGATGTATAGAAGTGTACGCAGATAGTTTGGATCTCTCCGGTTACATTCATATAAAAATTCAAGATGTATTGTGGAATTTTAATGGAAAAGTGAATGAGTATATTGTATGTAATTGACGAATTAATTCAATATTCGAGTAATATTTATGGCTGAGTCATTTTATGTTAGTTATAGAATATATTAGTAAATTAAAATTAGGAGAAAAGCTGTACAACGAGATTATTGTTGTCTTTGGACGTACATTAACTTTAACCTGTTTTAAGCCTTTAAGCCGAATAATCCAGGGTAAAGGATAACATTATCATTAACAACGATAACAAAACAACAACAGCAGCAACAACAATAATAACAATAATAATAGCAATACTGACAACAACAACAATAATAATACCGGTAGTAGTAGTAGTAGTAGTAGTAGTAGTAGTAGTAGTAGTAGTAGTAGTAGTAATAGTAGCAGTATCTGTCAAGTACTTTACACGTGTAACCGTTGTTTTTTATTTATTAATTTTATTGGAAACGTCAACTGACATATTTTAATAACTTATATTACACAATATAGACGGCACAATATTTTTTTCATGCGTCATTTAAACGAAGGAAACCGGAGAACGTAAATATAAATACCAGGAATTGCGACCCCTGACCGTGACACGTGCCACTAAAAGTGAAACCGAAAGCGAGGAGATGCCAAAAGAGTTTGACCACTTAGAAATCAATGACTCTAGGTGCTTCAACTGTTAATTCCATTCTGCGTACAGAAACATGCTGACATTTTGTCAGAGGGAGGGGTGATTCGCAAACAAATCTTGGCTGTCTACTTACTGTACAAGATGAAGTCTTCGGAAAGCGACCCCAAGACATGTAGGCTAGTAAACACCTGGGCTATTATAAGCTTTTGTAATTATATACAACTGAATTCTTTATATTGCCCCATAAACGCTACAACTCTTTGCTTTACTATACTAGAAACCATTGTACTTGTGTATATGCTGATGTTCCTCTGTGTGTATGTGTGTGTGTGTGTGTTTGAGTGTGTGTGTGTGTCTGAGAGAGAGATTTTATATAATACAATTCTCATTATGGTTTGGTTTCATAATTTACAGCATTGTAAGCCATATCGACACATTATAGGAAGAGTGTAAATTGATAAAGATGTACTCAGTTGCTGTAGGTTGTTATTGTTAATGCCATTATATCAAAAAAGAGCGCAGTCCATATTTACCAGTGGAGGATGATGGTAGTAATGGTAACGGTGGTGGGAATTTGTGGGAGCTATAATTGCTGATTAGCCAATCATACTGTATTGAAAATCGAATCTTCTCGCGTGGCTGTTACAAAGAATCTCATTACCGTGAAATAGACTGCCACCGTTAGCAGACTAACGCACACACTGCATAAGGTAAACAAGACACGTTCATTAAACCTAGGATTGCCAGTAGTGATTCAAGATTTAGGGGGCAAAATTTTTATATCAACACGTAAGAAAAAATATGCAAATTGAAAGAACAGCTAATCTTCAAGGTATACATTATATATTATAAACCATTCACACAACATACATAATTCATTGCCAATCAAATGAAACATCTCAGAACATGGCAAACAATTCAACAAAAAACCCAACAAATTTAAAAAAGGGAATATAAAAAGATAATTGTGTGAAATGTAGATCAAAGTATTCACAGGAAAGAATATTTGTCATGACTTCATTTATTTGCTTAAACAAAAAGACACATAGTATTTACTTTTTTATATTAAAGAAGCAATTACGTGCAATGAGTAATAGAGAAAAATTCTTTCATCAGTAATTGCAGCCTGATTCGTTAAATGAGACTTTACTAAACCTGTTTCAGCTGGTAATGCTCTTAACAGTTTCATTCTTAATAAAAGGCGAAATAATATTTACTTGGTTCTGCAAGGTTGTCATTACTACCTGCTGTATTATAAAGGTAATGGTTTGATATTCCAAGGAAATTACAAGATAAATATGCAAGACCACTGTAGTTTATAATAAAATACATTGTATAACCCAAGTTATTTGACTTTGTTTACAAATTTAACATCCAAACATTAGATAAGACAGGTTGGCGTATAATAGATCCTTGTTCATTTTTCTTTTCTAATTTTGAAACTATAAATATTGCATTTCCAATAATGAGTAAAAAAAACAAACAAACATAATCGACAAGAAATCAATCTAAATGGCGTTGAATCAATGCAGGTCAGATACATTTTGTTCACATTTCATTAAAAAAAATGTTGCCTTTAAATAAAACTGTAGCCTATTATTAACATTCTCCACAACACCAATAACTATTACCTCCCCAGATAAATATTGATCCATATTTTGACTGATCTTCGAGACTTGATCACATTACCATATCATCCAACACTGAAATCTGTCTTGATCTTTCTAACTTTGCTTATTGAACCCAAAAAAGAATGCAAGTATTATCAAATAACCGCAGATTCCATGATTTTCGCAATTTTCGCAATATGAAATTATTATCTTGGTATAAAATGAGATATCATCGGCATACAGCAATATTTTCCCGTCAAATTTTTCTCTTATAACCATTAAATGTATGTAACAAAGAAGGAAACGGGTCTGAATATACCACTTTAAGCCATCTCATGGGTCACACCATGGGATCAGACAGTGCTTCATTTACATTAACATAAATTTCATAAGTGTGATTTAAACCAAATAATTCCATTGCATATAATTTCCTTGATAAAATGGAATGATTCACTGTGTCGAACAGCTTTGAAGATTTAACATCATTTTACCAGTGGATAAAACTTAAGAAGGCTGTGCTTTGTTGTAGTCTGTCAAATTAGTTAGGCGTGTATCTACAGGAAACAAACTCCACAAATCAGGCTTACATAATATTGCCCTAAACTAAATTTGTTTTTAATTTGTTATAGACTTCTTTTATTGCTTTTTTAGCAAGGGTTTTACCATTGCTACCTTTAGTTCTTCATCATTATTGTTACTTAGTAAAGACACATTCCCTACATGCGCACATGGAGCCATAAATATACCTGTCACAGCCACTGCGAGTATGGCATATGGAATCCTAAAGATACTGTTTACACACTTTACGAGTCTGGCACATGAAATCATAAAGGTACTGGTTGCACACTTTACGAGTCTGGCACATGGAATCATAAAAATACTGTTTACACCTTTACGAGTCTGGCATATGGAATCATAAAGATACTGGTTGCAGCATTTATGAATCTTGCACATGGAATCATAAAATACTGGTCACAGCCTTTACTAGTCTTGCACATAGAATCATAATGAAAACGGTTGCAGCCATTACGATTTGGCAGGTATATTATTCGTCTTGTATGTCATGATTGGTGGATCTAGGTATCATGAAATATATAAACTGGCATATTATTACCACGTTTGATGTGTAGATATCGCCGCAAACAGTCTTAATAAATTATATAAGTCGCCAGCCACCCAGATTATGGAATAGCCGCCAGGCAAAAGGCTTGTAGTCCTCAAACCCATGCATTAAACACTGGTCCAGGGATCCAAAGGAGGCCCGCAGGGTGAAAGGGTGGTGTTCTCATCCGCCATGTAGACAGACAAGTGAGAAGACATTGTCAGCTAAGTTTGATTTGGATAGTCTACTGTGACATCCGTGACATCCGATTGGATTGAGATAGAGGGTGGGATTGAAACGTGCAGTAAATTTATCAGTATAAATGGGCAGATTATGTGAAGTACATCTTGTAGTTTTATAAAAATTAAGGACACCAAGGGAACGCCAATTTGGCGGGGATCTTAGGACCAGAATTGTAAGAGAAGGAAAAGCTTCGACAAGGTCAGTAAGTTTTTTGCTCGATTTTTTTAATACATTACGGCATCATAATTATAATTATTGATAGTATGTATACTTATTTACTGGGATTGTTTTAGTATGTTCAATTACCTTGCAGTGTTTCATTGATAAGCGTATTTGAGACATGAATTTGAGTTTGCGTAGAGAATTATGTAGATTGTTAGTTCGTCAGAGTTAATATTGCAATTTGCTGGTAGTTTACTTCGTAGTAACCAATACCGTTAGTAATTCGTTATGTTAGAGTTTACGCATGTTTGAATTGGAGTTTAGGAAAATGATTGATATATGTACGATTAGTTACAATAGATGTTTGAATATATCAGAGCATGGATATTTGAATATTTGTATATTTGGTTTGAGTTGTGATATAATAATATGCGTCTGATTGTTGTTTATTGGTTTGTGTAATGGAATTATAAGAAAATACTGATGTGAAGCAATTTATTGTTGTATGTATAAGAGTAATTAAAATACCGTGCTCTTTTTATGTTATGTTTTATGTTGTTTATGGTGTTTTACCGTACAAGAATGTACGCGTATTTTCGGTGTGAATGAATGCGTGACCGGTGAAATTTAAAAGCCTTACCTGATGATAGGCTGTGTGTATGATGAGAACAGAGCGCTGAGGAAAATATTGTACCATCCTTGTTTTTTCATAGGAAGCTTTGCGGGGACAACTTCCGGTGCAAGTTTGTAGTCCCCAGTCTCTAATAGGGAGACGGAAGTGAGACTGACAGTGCAGTCGGAGTCGACAACTTGCAGTCGACATAGAAAAGAGGGATAGAAGGGGTGGAGGAGGAAAGTGATCTGGAGGAGGAATAGAGGAGGAGGTAGAGGAGAAAGAACTTGGAGGGAGTCATGAGGACGAGAGGGAATTATTAGATAGAGAGGAATACACAGATGAGTAGAACACAAGGAGAGGTTGAAATCTCTCACACTACGAATCAAATGATGCGATAGGATAGTAAAGGGTCGAGTTTTAGAAGTGTATTTGGGAAATTCAAATTATTGACCATTTAATTTTTATTAAATTTTTGTTATTGAACTTCACCCCTTTTTGTATCTGCAATCATTTAACCGTCGGCATTAGGAGGCTCAGAGCTGTACATCTAACTTTCACTAAATCAACATCCAAAATAAAATCGAGCTTGGGTGGGACTTCTACAATAATTAAAATAAATATTGGAAGCACCCCACCCCAACCCCCCACTACCAAAACTTCTGAGTGGGGCAATTTTTTACACTGTACTTTTTCAATGCTAAGATTGCTTAATTCTTTCACTGGGTTTTAGTTTAAAGTAATTAATTTTCATATTTGCTTTTTTTAAATAAATATTCTTAAATTTCTCTGAATCTGAAACCAAAACTGTAATCGAGAGGAAGCTTTTGTACAAGCATTGATGCAACAATTGGAACAACTTCACGAAAATAGTCTATTTTTTAACGTCATATCATCATCAATAATCAAGTTATATTATTAGTCCTTTCTGACTTTAGAATCATAATTAAGTTATTTTAATTGTTTCCACAGTTGATGAGTGTGGGATGCTTTTCTTCCAATTTGTTTGATGAATATTTAGATTTAGCTCTCTTATTATCCTTTTGGACATTGTGTTTTAATTGAAAGCAACTTTATTTTACAGATAATGGGTCATTTATCCGTTTTAGATGTGCTTACTTAATGATTCCAGTTCTAATATTTTATAAACTTTCATGAGGCATCCAAGTTATCTTTTGATATCCCCCTACATCTTGCCTTATCTAATATTGAGTGAAAACAATCTTTAAGAGAAATCCATGCTTTTCTCGCATTTAAATTGTTTACATTTTCCCAACTGACGCTGTCCCTGTAATTTGTATGACCTAATTCTCATAGTGTTATATTTACTTATTTGACTCCTCACATTCTGTATAGTGTTTAATAGTCTCAAATCATTGGAATATTTATTGAATAATTTTGACTTTCCATTAAAAAGAAAAGAATCTTACCCAAACTTCAGCAGAGGACCTTAAAGTTTTGAGCTACACCAGCTGTGATGGTCCAAAACGAGTCGAGCATCACAGAACCCTATCCCCTCCCTCCGCATCCTATCTATGCCCTAACCTTTCCTCACACCATCACTAATCTTACCCCCTTCGCTTCTACATACCCTACTCTCTCCCCCATTATCTTTATACTACTTTATAAATATTAATGTTTAACTTTCATGCTTACTCGCATCTCGCTAGGTATGACTCTTGTCACCTGAAATAAATGCATTATCAAATATAAAATATCGACTTTCCGGACCCTCTCTCTCTCTCTCTCTCTCTCTCTCTCTCTCTCTCTCTCTCTCTCTCTCACACACACACACACACACACAGACACACACGCACACACAATCATAGATCATAAAGATAGCTTGACACCACATTCGAATTGTAAACATAAATTTTCGCGCCAATTTTTTAAGCATCGTTAGTTATAACAAAAATGGGAATTGTTTATTTGTCAACCAATTGCTAGTGCTTTAACTCACTGTATAACAGGAGATTTCTTTGAAGTATGTTAAAGAGGCTTGAGTCTGACCTTTATTTGGTATATTTAAGATAAACAACAAGTATTAGCCATTGTTCAATTAATTTGTAGTTGTGAATAGAGCTTAAATAATGTCAACCTAAATCAGATCTTAGGTGGACATTTGCCTCAACAACCAAAGAAGCAGTACAAAGACTGTTCTTCGAGAATTACAAACATCGTCACCGTGACATCATAGAATACTTGGAAGCAATTGCTTACAACATCAACTTTTATGTGAAATGTTAACTTTGTTTAACACTTACTACTGAAATTTATTTCAAATAACCTTAATCTTTTAACATACGTTTTTATACTTTATTGGCAAAATGTCATATTAGATGATTTAAGTTTTAAGATCATAGGGAGAAATGACTGGGATGGGAAAGTCCTATTTGATGGGGGGGGTTTCCAGGCGCGAAATATATATGTATATGATGAAATAAGAGACGATGGCAGGTACGGTAGGTCAAGTTCAAGGCCGTTTATTTTATACCCAGATACTTAAAAATTTTATAAGAAGAGGATATGTTACTGCATATCATTTGCCCACCACACCACACCCCAACTTCACCTCCGAAAAAATAAGTTAACAAAAACAATTTAATGAAGTCTGAAAATTTTTAGGAAAAAAAAATGCGTTAGTTAGAGGTAGAAACATAAGCACGCGGCAATATCAAATAGTACCCATTAGCATCGGAAATATTTTTCAACATGAGTACTATTTTTAACCATTGCAAAATAAATTAAAAGAAACAAAGGATACAAGACCATTAATATTAAAGTTAGGTTATCCTTTAAAGAAAAGGGATAATTATTCGTTATTTATTTTAACCTGAAACGTCATTGACATCGACATAAAATTTCTAAAACTGTCATGGATACACAAGGTAAAAACATTCAACCAACAGCTGCAGTTCAAATTATACAAGTAAAATATTTACTAGTTGGACACAAAAATCAGCTAATGAAAACGGTGTTTCGCAAACACCGAATAGTTTTGTGTTCTGTAAACAGTTAAACATTTTTCTTAACAAACATGGATATAAATATGCACTTATCAAAAACCATTTTTTAAAAATAATATGATGAAGATTTGTCATTTGTAGCAAGAACAATCATGTACAGAAACTTGGTGTTACTCAGATTAAAATAAATTTAAATTAATAAACTGATTTATAAAGGATATATTTTTGTTACCGTTATACTACCATAATCTTCATCAATCCGTTAACCCAAGAGGTCGCTTGGCACCACAGACGACTCAACCAATGTTCTCCATCTTTCCCTGTTCTCTACTGCCCTTTGGGAATCTCCAAATCCCATTCATGTCAACTCCTAAATGTTGTCTTCCCACCTATTTTTCTGTCTGCCTCTTCTTCTACACCCTCGCGCTGTGCCTTACAAGATTATTTTTGCCAGTCCAGCTGTTCTTGAGACATGACCGTAACACTTCAGTTTGCGCTTTTTTTACTGTACTCAAGAGGTCTCCATAGGATCCGATGGCTCATTGGATCCGGTTGTGGATTCCTTCGTTGTTTGCATTGTCAATGTATGAGATGCCCAATATATTGCAGTGGCATCTCATTTGAAGTTTTGGATCCTTCCTTGTAGATATAATGTGAGTGTCCATGTTTCACAAGCATACAGAAAGATGGATATGACAATCGAGCGCATCAGCCTCATTTTGGAACTAAAAGTAATGTTGATATCTTTCCATATTGGTCTCAACCTTATTATTGCTGCTGTTTGTCTGGGCAAGTGCTGGTTTGGAGCCCTCATCCGTGATAATTGATCCCAAGTACTTGATGCTTGTGACTCTTTCCATCTTTTGTCCACTGACCTTTATTTTGGCACTGATATCATTGGTGTTTTTGTCATCAGGGTTTTTCGACGCTAATCTCCATACCGCATGCTGTGGAGGTTGTGTCGAGGTGCTCAACCAGGTCAGACAGTTCTTTTTCAACTCCTGCTAAAACGTAGATTGGTGATTGTTCTTCATTAGATACCCAAAGTGTCCTTGTGATCATGCAAGGCATCCTCCGTGATCCTTTCCAGGAAAATGTTGAAGAGTGTAGGTGACAGTATACATTCCTGTCTGGTTCTAACTGTTGTTCGATACCAATTTCCTCTGATGCCATTGATGGGGACAATACTGTTGGCTTTGTCATAGAGATGCTCAACAACCTGCACCAAGTTTTAGTTTTAGCTTATGCTGTAATTCCTCATAGCTGCCCATAAGGCCACATGCCATACCCTATCAAAGGCCTTTTTCAAATCTATAAATTCGTGGTATTGCTTATGCTTTTGCTGAAGGTATTTATCGAATTGAGTCTGAGATTGGGAATTTGTTCTATGGTGTTCCGTCCTGCTTGGAAGTCCGCCAGCTCTTCAGCAATAATTTTCTCTGCTTGAGGCTTTAGTCTATTGAGATTTATCTTCATCATGACGTGACTCGGGTGACTGATCAAATTGATGGTTCTGTAGTTTTGGCATAACTGTAGGTTTCCTTTCTTGGGGAGCACGATGACTAAGGAAAGAGTTTATATGGTGGGCCATTCTTCTGTGTGCCATATCTTGTTTCAGCTTGTTATGGCTGTGACTATCTCTTCTCCTCCTGATTGAATGAGCTTTGCTGGTAATGTTGTCAATGCCGGCTGACTTTCTTTTTCTTAGTGACCTAACTACAGTTTCTACTTCCTCACGAAGTCATCAATTTTTTTTTCTGCCTCAGGGAAATTTAGTACTGCTGGATCTCCTTGGGTTTTATGATTGTACAATTCTGAGCAGTATTCTGTCTATCGCATGAGAATCTCTTGATCTTCTGTGAGGCATTTTCCTGATTTGTCTTGGATTGTGGAAGTTTATGGTTTGTGAGATCTTTTACAAGTTGATATACCTTTTTTGCTGTCATTTCTGCTTAGACTGTCTTCAATTTTTTAGCATTGATTTTCTCCCCAGGATTTCTTTGCCGTTTTCATGCTTTTCTTGATCACGTTGTTTATCTCTTATTATTTTCTAGTTCCTTCATGATCTCTTTTTCCCTTTTTCAGTTCGCTTCTTTTGTCGCATAGTTCAATGACCCAAGATTTGTTTGTTCAACGATATTCGCCAATGATCGTACTAGCTGTGCTAGTCACAGCTGTATTGAATGTCGTTGCTACGAACTATAGGTCGGTGTCCTGGCTGTCTAGGGGTATTAAAGGTGCAAATTTATCATCTCTAATTGTTTGAAAGGCTTCAGCGACCTATGGATCTTTCAATTTTTCAAGGTCAAATCTGACTATTGGTTGGATAGGCTTTTTGACCATTTTCAGGTGGAGGTGAAAAGTTGTCATTAATAAGTAACTGTCACTTTCAATATCTGCTGCAGGAAAACTTAATCTTCTGGCGATATTCAGTCCTATGCAGAATCGTTTTTTCACCAAGATGTAGTCAATCTGATAGTGATGTTGTCCATCTAGACTGTGCCAGGTCTATCTTCTAGATGCTTTGTGAGGGCCAAATTCATTGGTTAGCACAATATTGTTGTAGGCGGTTCTCTCCAATAGCCTGAGTCATCTTTAGTTTGTTTCTGCATTGCAGAAGGGTCAACATATGCTTAGACAGGTTTCTGTGAACTAACCTTTGCATTCCAGTCTCCTGGTACAAACAGAACGTCCATCTTGTTTTATATAAGTGGTTAATGTATAAATTTAACTACAACTAGATGCAAACCAATGTAGTGGCAGAATGAAATTGGCCATTACACACAAGTGGTATTTAGTTCCCTGTTTACGACAGATACGGGTTCTTTATAATTTCACGCATAGCTATCATTCTTACAGGGACATACATTATAGAATCCCTTTCTTGATGCAAGTATTTACAAGAAAGATAACATATTTGGTGCTCCTCCAATGAAGAAAACGGTATCTTGATTCTTTAAAGATTAATTATGTAGTGCGCTTACAAAAGACTTTTCTTATCTTAGAAGCTAATATTATATTTTAAAATCATATATTGACCAGAAGAAGGCATGCAAGGATGGAAAATGCCATCAAGATGGCTCTCATATATACGTGTAGCATGTGCTAGTATTGCCTTTGTAGACAATTATCAAGGGCGGATTCGATATGATGACACAGTCGTGAGCTACAGAATACTACTTCAGAGATAGAACAAAATTGGTTTATCTGCATACGATTACAGAAGACGAATTATCAGCTTGTTCATGTGTTTCATCTAAAATTCCAGTTATCTTTTTAATATGGAGTGTAATGTTATGATTAGTATCGATATACTCTGTATAGGCTTTTGGCTGTAGGAGGTGGCAAATAAAATATAACATTAGATCCTAATTAATTATTAAGTGACTGTACTTGTATACAGTTAATTACACAGATAGTCGGTAACGTTAATCATTGGATTTGTCTGACTTGATACATAGAGCTATCCCAATTTAATTGTCTGGAAAATGTAATTTCTTACTATATGTTTTGTTCTGCACAAAGTTTGGACAAGTAATTACAAAAATGTCAAAGAGGTGCATTTATTCATATTCGTTCAGCTCCAATGCAAGCCATCTTTTCCGCAGTGTAACGCCACATATAATAAGGTTATGTGTTTCTTTAAATACATCATTTATTAATGCAAAATGTAAAATTTATAGCAGAATTACAAACGGTATCAGTTACTTTTCATTGTTTTAAAGCGTGTTTACCAAGACGCAATGGTTTTTACATAATCCAGAAAGTGCATGTTTCAGATGAGTTTGGTTTAGTTTATGACATTTGTTTGCATTGGTTCATCGATGTGTGGAAATATATATTGAAATATCTTCTCCAGGAAGAATATACACATTACGACATGTTTGTCAAGTCTAATTTGTATGAAATTAACAAACTTCAATATTTCCATGACTAAAGCAACGTTGTTTCTTTTTATTGATTACACGTTAACTTATTCATTATCTCATATACCGGCATGCAATTCTTTAAGTCATGACTACCTTCAAATAATTTGGAAATGTCACAATTCTCGTATATTACTCAATTTTATTCCATCAGTTATATTCTTTATTATTTCAACATGATATTGATTTAGCAATATACGTTTCGTTCTATTTTTTCAGCTGTATCAAGTGACTAATAACGTGACAATTAACACGTGATGCTTTGAGAGGTTTTATCTTTCTTTTTCCTTTAGGAATTGTAATTGTTTCAAGCCACGTGTCACTCGTGGTTTTTATACATCCTTCTAATATATGGGATTTACATTTTTATTATAATACAATTTTCAATAATAATGGTGACAATAATTAAATAGTTTATACATACAATACTGTGATCCGTGTTTTTCTTGTTCTTAAATAAATACCGTATTGCTTCTGTAAAATGCAGCTTTAATTTAAATCCACGAGCACAAAGCATGTAGGGTAATCATCCCACTGTATAAGCTGTACTGAACAACATTTTTGTCTAACTTTTTCTCAGTGCCAAAAATACTTTTCAGTTCATGTAGAATATTTGTTATAGTTATAATGGAAACAATAACTGATTCAAAAATCCCTACACATTCTGCCATTAATTTGGTTTTGTCCTGAGACGCCATTTTCCCCACTCGGTTTTCTTTCTAATGTATAAATTTCAAGCACTAAATACAATACTTTTTATAGTTCTTCCGTTTCTAATTCAATTTAGATACCAATTTCATAAACTAGCTGTCGATCATGTTTCTTTTCAAAGGTTGTTTTTTGTATTGTTTTATCACAATAGTTAACTCATCTTTGGTTATGTGTAAGCGTCTAATAAAATTTTGATTTTTCAGTTTGAATAGAAGACAGACAAGTCTCAGACATTTATACCACTTATTATTATTATTATTATTGCTATTATTATTATTATTATTATTATTATTATTATTATTATTATTATTATTATTATTATTATTATTATTATTATTATTATTATTATTGACCTTCGTATATTGCTTAAGGAGTTCATTTTTTCTTCAGCTTTAACATAGCGTTAGTGTTGGCAATTATGTCATTTTCCAAATGTTTAATCAAGTTACATACATTAACTGCACGAGATTTCTTAATTTTCTCAATGTAGATCTTAAATGCGTCTATCTCTGAGTTTATATTTTGTTAAATTGATTGGAAATAAAGTTAATTTTACGTTTGATTTCCCCAGTCCGTTGTCTTATATTTTATAAAGGTAATGGATGATACTGATTTTAATTTATTATATTAATCTCATACAATATAACATCCAAGATTCAAAACTGCCAACTTTATAACTGAGTAAATGTGTATAATATAACTTTACAGTTTCTGTTATTTTCCATAAAGGCTTGATATAATAGAAGACCATTCAGTAATAGTTTGCTACAATTGTTCACTGACAAAGATATACAATCATCTATTATCCTGTATACATTTAATATTTTTCTAGTTTTGTGTTTAATCTCTTGACCTTTACAATTAAAGAGTTTTAATATTAACAAATTAGCATGTATTACTGACAGAGTTACTCCCATGGTGACTGACAAAAACCAGTAAAATATATGGCACCATTTGATGTCATACACGCTTCTGGTCTCATGAAAGGTGATCCTTCTTGGATAATGAAATCTGGCAATAACTTAATAATTTAGCTGATGTTCAATTGACAAATATTTCGTAGTTTTTCTTTATATTTATTTTCTCATCAATTTTCCCCAAATCCTTTTCAATTAAAGTTTTACCAATAATCTCTTTGTAGGTTCCCTTTTGTCTGTAATTGTCAGATTTTAGAGAAAACTAAATCATATACATTTTCTCTTCAGTGAAACTTAATTGTATTTCAAGTTGTTTTATCCATTTAAATTATGTGCAAATTGTAGACTGTGGCGAGCTTGTGAAAATGTTAATGATACATGTTACATATGAAATAAGTTCGAGGACCAACATACGGGTACAGCAGTTAAAGCTCTTATCAATTTCATTATAGTCTATCTACAATTTCAGTGTATATAAAATTAATTTCCTAAATACGCAATTAATACACAATATCAAATAATTAGGACTCGTATAAAAAATGGAGAGAAAACATTGAAAAATTAACACGCTGAGAATCAATACAAATTTCTGAAAAATGGCAGCCCAGTATATGTTAATACCTACCTCAATAGCTACAAATAATGGCGGAAGTAAATTTCTTGAGTCATTATGTTTTACAGAAGAACATAGAGGACAACATCAAATTATAAACCAACTAGACAGACCTCGACAACAGCCTTTAGAACAAATTGTTGTAAAAGAATACCCATTCAACAAAAAATAAACAACCAATACAAACCTCAAAACATATCGAAATGCAAATCACCAGCACAAATGAACCATTTGATAAGATGAGAAACAGTTAGCACCATAGACGATTACCAAAAACGTAATCCACGTATTGAATCTCCACACTCTGAGCCCAGATTATGTACCATTCAAGAGAAATTAAGAAGCTCAGATTAATTATTCTTATAGGGGAATTAAGAAGCCCAGATTGTTTACCCTTCAAGGTGAATTAAGAAGCCCGGATTGTTTACCCTTCAAGGGGAATTAAGAAGCCCGGATTGTTTACCCTTCAAGGAGAATTAAAGAGCCCGGATTTTCTTGACACTGAAAAAGTTGTATATTATTATAAAATATCTATATTTATGAAATAAGACCACAAATTTGCAATGTAATATATATATATATATATATATATATATATATATATATATATATATATATGTATGTATATATATATATATGTATATATATATATATATATATATATATATATATATATATATATATATATATATATATATATATATATATATTGCAACACCACGTGTGTTATATCGGAAAAACCAGACCTCAGGACGTAAAAATTAGTTTTATTAAATAATAATGGTGAGACAGAACATGTTTTTCAATATTGCATAGTGACTTTACAACAACACAGTGTCTGTCCAAACACTATCAACTTCTGATAATATAGAGCAGACTTGTTTGTCTAAATGCGAAAATACAACTTTTTAATACACTATATGATAGTGAAATTAATTATATTATTAAATTCCTGAGTATATATTTCAGCTAAATTTATTAGACTGACTGTAACACATTCTGTCATAGTAGCGTGATCTCAATGGAAAAATAATTTTAGTGACAATGTGCTTGAACCGAATGGTGGGAAATATTAGCGGCTATATAAAGAATTACATTAAAATGATTATAAGGAATTTAAATTCAATAGCAATCATGTAATAAATTTACTTAAAATTTCTCATAACAATTTGATTCAATTTTCGGATAATAAAGTGTTAAAGTTAATATCTGTTATGTAAAAATATGCAATTGATGATTTTAGAATACATGTCCAAATTTTTTTTCTACTTAGATGTCCATACCTTGCCACTCTGACTCTGACAGTTATTTGCCAGTGCACTGTCTTCACCCATATTTATTGACTCCTATTCACGTCACATGACCTTAGTCAGCCAATCAATGTTTGTCCTTCTCAGGGTGGTAACCAAGTCAACTATTCAAACTGCATGGGAAAATCCCTCTGAACACAAAATTTTGACAGAATTTTGTTGTCCTCTCAATGTTCGATGTGTTCGGTTTAATCTTATTTGTATATTCATACCTATGATTACGTAGAAAAGAACGAAACGGACAAGTAAATTTTTAATGCGGATCGAGCGAGAGTACAACGTACTGATGATGCAATGAGTCGTAATACGGTTAGAAATAGTCCCTCTTAAGTACATATTATTATGCACACTAAAGTAAAATAACAAGTATTACATAACCAAGAACTTACAATGATGAACAGTAACATCAGTTCGAACTTATTGTTCAACAAAGTGTTACAAGAGAAATATGAGTATTCGGCCGGGAACAATAATTCCATCACTATCCAGCATCTCTACTGTTTCGGTAACAAACCTCCACCGGATGGTTGAAGTCACTAATTTATGGACTAATATCATATTTCTAGCTTTGATATTCCAAAGTCATGGAAGGTAAGTTAATCCACTTCCTAAACTATTCATGAGAAATTCCAGTGTAACACACGCATGGAAATTAATAGGGCACTGTGACTGCTAACATGTCAACTTCTTTCCACATAATGCAAATGTCCCAGGGCTTGTAGAACTGTGTTGATGCCTTTAGATGAATTCCTTGATGAATTCATTCATTCTCATGACAACAGTGCAACATTACAAGGACCAGAGCAAGGTTTTATACTCGCTTTTAGTATAAAACACAGAGCACGCATTTATAAGAGATGCAGGCGGCGTACTAACTGATGGTGGGTGGATGACATACGTTCAGGAATGGAAGAAGTAATTCACACGTGGTAGATGCTTTCAGTGACAAATAAAAATGACAGGATCAAATATGCCAGTCTAGTAGGTCAAACATCATCTCATATCTCACATTTAACATCAAACAATCTTCACACATTAATTGGACAATGTTTGTGCATGCAAAACTCCATTCACAATACAATTAAGGTATTACAATATACTGAACTGCATCATGTTTTTCTGACTTTGTTTCATGTTTTTACGTTATCAGTATTATTATTGTAAAAGGAATGTAGGTCTTAATAGTCCCTAGTATTTTGGTTTGTTGAGTTAGGTAGCGCAGCATGTTGCAGATTACCAATAACCTTCTGACCACTAACAATCTTCATCTTTTTTTAGGTTGAGAATATTTTATTGGCAGTATCAGCTCAAGGTAACAGTCGAAATCGGCCCTAAGAAGGTAGCGATTCCTCTGGGAACGACATAAGATGATAGTGATTTGTTCGGGAGAGTATGTATTGTAAAGTAAGCGTTATTCAATGTGAAGATAGTGATTTGTTAGGAACAGTAAACGTTATTCAATGTGAAGATAATGATCTGTTAAGAACTGTAAGCGTTATTCAATGTAAAGATAATGATTTGTTAGGAATTGTAAGCGTTATTCAATGTGAAGATCGTGATCTGTTAGGGACAGTAAGCGTTTTTCAATGTCAAGATAGTGATTTGTTAGGAACAGTAAACTTTATTCAATGTGAAGATATTGATTTGTTAGGAATTGTAAGCGTTATTCAATGTGAAGATAATGATCTGTTAGGAACAGTAAACGTTATTCAATGTGAAGATAGTGATCTGTTAGGTACTGTAAGCGTTATTCAATGTGAAGATAATGACCTGTTAGGAACTGTAAGCGTTATTCAATGTGAAGATAATGATCTGTTAGGAACTGTAAGCGTTATTCAATGTGAAGATAATGATCTGTTAGGGACAGTAAGCGTTATTCAATGTGAAGATAATGATCTATTAGGAACTGTAAGCGTTATTCAATGTGAAGATAATGATCTGTTAGGAACAGTAAACGTTATTCAATGTGAAGATAATATCTGTTCGGGACAGTAAGCGTTTTTCAATGTGAAGATAGTGATTTGTTAGGAACTGTAAACGTTATTCAATGTGAAGATCGTGATCTCTTAGGGACAGTAAGCGTTTTTCAATGTGAAGATAATGATATGTTAGGGACAGTAAGCGTTTTTCAATGTGAAGATAATGATATGTTAGGGACAGTAAGCGTTTTTCAATGTGAAGATAATGATATATTAGGGACAGTAAGCGTTTTTCAATGTGAAGATAATGATATGTTAGGGACAGTAAGCATTTTTCAATGTGAAGATAGTGATTTGTTAGAGATGAGGCGTTGTGCAGTGTCGATAAAATGATTTGTTAGGGATAGTGAGTGTTGTGCAGTGTGAAGACAGAAGATGAAAAGTAAATATATCTACTATTAGTGGGCCACACATTCTGTTGTATCTTTCCTTATTTTGGAAAAGGTAAAATGGCAAGTCAAACCACAGATAATGATTTAAAGTTTACTTCACAAATATGCATATCTCTGTAACAGTGTCGCATATATGTTCTCTTTATGGGCTCAGAATTGCACCACATAATATAGACACACGTTCTGCACAGTTTCAGTGTGTGCATTCTTAAAATAATTACCATTTTGTGAATGCATAATGACAGTACATTATTCAATTATACTTTATGAAAATTAAGGATGATCGCGTGTAAAATATTGGAGTATTTAACTTTTAAAATTTTTATGTTTACAAAGTTAATATTTCAAGGATTCTAAAATCATTAAATAAATGAAATGATAGGTGTGAATTTCTTGTAAAATATCGATCATTAAGTAAGTAGCATTACATAGAAATGTAACAAGTACGCAATCACTAACTGCCTATAAAATAAAAGCTGAATGAAGAAACAAAATGTGAAATTTGTTCAGATAACACAAGCTCTTATAAAAAAAAAATACAAAGAAAGGAAATTGTAGGTGATCCAATATTAGTGTCACACACTTACTGAGGTCACATCGATTTTTAGCAACAAAAAATTATGTGCGATCAATATTTACGACAAGCAGCTAAAGATTTTGAAAGGTTTCATATACTTTTTTGTTGACTCAATTTTTTTTGATGGGATTATATATATATATATATATATATATATATATATATATATATATATATATATATATATATATATATATATATATATATATATATATAACAATACATAACAATTTGTCGTTTACATTCACTAATGATACACAGAAGTTGCAGCCATGTAATTTTAAGACCAGTCTCTAGCAATGTTCATATCGCTATAATACAATCATGATTCCGTTCTACATTTATACACTTCTGAGAGAGGGACTGGTCAACGATGAAGTTGCTTGTATTCTGGCAATTGAATGTTGGCATGACGCTATGCTACTTTCATTAACTATGAGTAAAATTTCTTCACAAATTATGCTTATATTACCAATGCACTAAAACACAGCTACCAAAATGGTTAATCCTATGTGCTCAAACAATGAACATAAACTACACCAAAATATATCAACTTCAGCAGTTATTAAAATAAAGAAAATGAATTGTGCCAGAATCGGAACTACCAGCCTCTGAAAGCTCAATAAATGAATTATAAACAATATAAAGAGTGCAAAACAATACCAGCTTGTCTCCTTCTCCAACTAACATTTGAATGTTATGATAATGATCAAGCGGAGTTAGCAGTCTTTTAGAAGCACGTATAAAGAAAGGCCAAGCAGTACACCCTACAAACTCAAATTATACACAGCAATCATATATAAAAAAGGACATTAAATGTTATTTAAACATTTCCCATGATACACAAGATTTTGTTTTAATTAACCATGCCAACCGATAAGAACCTGAGAAATTTTTTCTCTTTAAAAAAATAAATTCTACGCAATATACGACATTGTATATCGGAACCTTGGTAAATAATGACATAATGACAATGGTGGCGTTCAACATTTATTATAAACTTCTGAGAGAATAAAAGTTGCAATGTGAAGTAATCTTCATTTGCAACATGCACAATGGAACGAATTTTGCTTGACTAAACACTGACAGCTTCTGAAATAGCAATGAATTAATTACAAAATATATAAAATGTAAACATATTATCGGCTTTTTGTTTTTACAATTTACTTGTTAAGTCCAGGAAGTGAAAATGATCAAGCGGAGCTAGCAGGGTATTTTTTTATATATATAGATGCCCATCTAAAGTAAAGCCAATATATATATATATATATATATATATATATATATATATATATATATATATATATATATATATATATATATATATATATATATATATATATATATATATATATATATATATGTATGTATGTGTGTGTGTGTGTGTGTGTGTGTGTGTATAATGTCTTGTTTAAATAGCCAGTATAACCAGTGAGGACAACCTGTAAGATTCTTTTTCCATTACAAATCTATTAAAAAAATGTAAAATTTAAAACTGTTAGAGCGACACGCGTCTTGTTGGGCTATACAATTAACACCGTTTCAGGCTCGTCTGTAGCTACCCTACTTCATTCTTAAACGACAAGATACCAGCCTAGCTGCATAATAAGCGTTGATAAAAAAAACTTGATATCAACTTAAAATATGTTTTCTCATTCCCTGAGCCTTTTATTAAAACGCATTTCACGTTTGATCCATGAAATAATATCATTTTGATTACGACATTTATGATCTCTCTCTCTCTCTCTCTCTCTCTCTCTCTCTCTCTCTCTCTCTCTCTCTCTCTCTCTCTCTCTCTCTCTCTCTCTCTCTCTCTCTCACACACACACACACACACACACACTATTTACTCTAAGGAAAATCTGACCTACTGAACAAAATTGAAACAAATCACAATTATGGTAACAATTAACTACTGTAGTAGTGACTATTCAAATAATTATTATTAAATGCAAGTGTAATCAATTAAGCATATGAATTTGTTTAATTATTTGGTATACGTAAAGGTCTGTATTAGGGAAATAACCTAACTGTCTCAACGTCATTGTTCTTGGATCTTTAAATTCGCGTTCTTTGCTACCAAGAAATGCAACAAAATTGTTACTCGAAAATAATGAGTTCACTTCATGTAAATTTGCTTCCACCGGAATATAGTAAATTCGCTATAAAGAACTATTGCTCTTACCCGAAAATAGCTAATCCATAGTATGTAATTTCTGCTCCAAGAGGAAAATAATGAATTCAGTGTATGTAATTGCTTCTCCCATCGGAAAAAAGTGAATTCGCTGTATGTAAAACAAACATTTAAGAAGATCTTAATATAATGCTGTTTAAGAGACAACATTGACAAGTTTTTAAAGAGAACTACTAGTCCTGCAAGGTTTTATACACCTCTGTCGCTTGCCATACATTTGTAGAAATAAATTCTGAACTGTATCACAATCAAATATTATATTCAGTCGAATATGTATTTTTCATGTTCTTCATTATAAATATATAACATAACAATCGTTTTCGTGCATTCATGATTGCTGCCTGTCTCTGACACAAACACTTAAACATATTCACACAAATCTCTCTCTCTCTCTCTCTCTCTCTCTCTCTCTCTCTCTCTCTCTCTCTCTCTCTCTCTCTCTCTCTCTCTCTCTCTCTCTCTCTCTCTCTCTCTACGGACCATCCATAAAAGTTGCAATCAGAAGCTTCATATATTAAGGTAAGTAATATTTTCGACAGAAAACCCCTCGTCAGAACTGCGTTTTGAGCCAGGTATGTTGAAGAAGACCCGTGGCATCTAATCTCTCATCTGCGCTGAGTTTCAATAGCTGTGACAGCAAATCCTTACAATCTGCATAAATAATAAAATGTCAATATACCTCACATACGTGTTGGAACTTAAACACCACAAAATCTTTAGTTTAGCATATAATGAAAATAATAAAGCGGAACCCTTGGGAACAAAATGCATAAGTGTACAAGTTATAATGTTTTAGGCATGCAATATTTTGAGCGTACGATGCACACAATTACCACAACAAAAAGAATATGAAATGGTAATAACAGAATACATGTGTCCCATCGACCCTGCATGTTATGAAACATTCCGCAAAATGCCACAAGATAATAGGAATAATTATTATACTTCTCTGTCACTTGCACTTCCGGCACACCAGGGTTAATAGTATGTCAAACGACAGCAATATAACGTTTACCATCTCAGTCGAATATGATCAAATAATTTAACCTTTTTCGTCCAACGCGAAAATCTCATATTGGTATTAATCAGGTGTCCAAAAACTAAATTTTTAACAGTATTTGTTTGAAGGCAATACTCGGCGTTCTTAGTTAAAATTTAGATGTGCCTGGTGGTAACTCCATGATCTTGCTACTGAGTTATTCCTTTCTGTTATCAATGGTGTCATAAAATGGATAACTGTGGTGGAGAAGGAAAAATAAATGAATAAGCAAAACAGAATTTGTTGGTGTTAGTGAAAGAAAACTATAAAAAAAACCCAGCAACAACAAAACGGTAATGACGTATAGAAGACCATTGTTTTGGTGACAGCGCGAAGAAAGGCATGTGTACTCCTGCTTGAGTACTCCAAATAAAGTAAGGGAGACAATTCATGATTTGCTTAGGCTTGGGTCCAACGTTTGTACCCCGCCCCCGATTTCAGCTCGAAATATGTTTTGGCCGACAGCCACAAAACTCTATAGCTGACCACGACATATTTGACATCCCCCTCCGAAAATAATTTTGCGTGCGCCTCTGTGTGTATATATTCTTGCTTTTTTATCATTTGATATGCATCAGCATAGACCAGAAATGTAAAACTGTCCATACAAACACAGAGGCATTGCTGCTTATTGAGTAGCGGGACAACAACTATTCCTGGATTACTAGATCTCACATTAGTATCACAAAGAAATCTTGGTTGGTAGTTCACGCGTATTTTTCTGTTATTGGTTTATGCAGTATTACAAAACCTCCAGGGGTTAATGAGTTAATGGTTTATGCTTCATTACAAATCAAACAAGTAGACAGCACCTCATGCACATAATTAAAAACTCATTGACATTTTTCTGAGTCACATAATATCACATCACCGACAAAAGCAATGTTTACCTTTCAAGCGAAAGAATTTGGTTCTTAACTGTTCCCGGGGAAAATGCGAGACATAGCAGTTGTATCAATTCGGGGTTAACATTAGCGTCTAAGCTCACAACTCCCACAGGTGAGACCCAGTACGAAACATGTAAGTGGCGTCTGTTCAGAGATAAAGTTTCTGCCCAAGCTCATTACCTCATAAAACAGCTGAGACACAAATGCAAGGCATAGAAGTGGCGTCAGTTCAGCGTTAACGTTTCTCTCCAAGCTGATTACTGCTAAAGGCTAGACAAAACATTCAACGGTGCACTTGTAAAATATTTATTTGCAACCCTCACCCAACTCTTCCTCCAAGACAGGGAAAAAATTGTATGTTCAAACTTTTTATTCGGGATGGACAAAAGTTAAGTTCCACAAACCATGATGAACTGTATGCAATATATTAAAATATTTTGAAAATATTTGTACCCGCTTAGAGTATTTTAAGTGCGTTCTAACATTTTGTTCTTTAATTTTTCACTTGTTTCTCATACAATCTTCGACTGTTATTCCACAGTCACTTTGTTTAAGTCCCGTTTGGTAGCCTTCCGTAGCGCAAGCAAAGCGCACTGTTGCATACATGAAGCGATTTTCCCCTGCATCGTAAGTGTCGGCTGATAGATATCACTGTACTGATAATGGATGGTCCGTAGAGAGAGAGAGAGAGAGAGAGAGAGAGAGAGAGAGAGAGAGAGAGAGAGAGAGAGAGAGAGAGAGAGAGAGAGAGAGAGAGAGAGAGAGAGAGAGCTGCAATCTACAAGCAAAAGCAAGAATACGGGAAACCACGTCCACTGTAGCCCGACAAAGGAAAGGGAGTACTTACCCTGCTATATCAGTTATTGGGATAGTGTAACTCAAGAATATGACCGAACAGAAACCAGAGCAACTCTGACAAACTTTAGTTAAAATTCAAACTTATCTTAATTTCTCAAACACAAAGCAATTATACTGGGATGACAAGGGAGAAAAATAATGTATTTCTATTCAGATTTCACAGGGTGCCATTTACATATACTAAACAGGATGGCATGCTGGGATTGGGCTAAGAGGTGTCAACATAACAGTAAATCAAGAAGATAATCCTGAAGTAATTTTTGTTATAAATAGGATACATGTGATGTGCCTGAAGAAGGCTTTCCACAACTCTAGCTATGTTAAAGACGATAAAGGGAATCGTTGTATTTAAAGAAAGCTTTCCACAACTCCAGCTATGTTAAAAACTATAAAGGGAATCGTTGTACTTAAAGAAAGCTTTCCACAACTCCAGCTATGTTAAAGACGACAAAGGGAATCGTTGTACTTGAAGAAAGATTTCCACAACTCCAGCTATGTTAAAGACGATAAAGGGAATCGTTGTATTTAAAGAAGGCTTTCCACAACTCCAGCTATGTTAAAGACGATAAAGAGAATCGTTGTACGTAAAGAAAGCTTTCCACAACTCTAGATATGATTAAAGACGATAAAGGGAATCGTTGTATTTAAAGAAAGCTTTCCACGACTCCAGCTATGTTAAAGACGATAAAGAGAATCGTTGTACGTAAAGAAAGTTTTCCACAACTCTAGCTATGTTAAAGACGATAAAGGGAATCGTTGTATTTAAAGAAAGCTTTCCACAACTCCAGCTATGTTAAAGACGACGAAAAGGAATCGTTGTACTTAAAGAAGGCTTTCCACAACTCTAGCTATGTTAAAGACGATAAAAGGAATCGTTGTACTTAAAGAAAGCTTTCCACAACTCCAGCTATGTTAAAGACGATAAAAGGAATCGTTGTACTTAAAGAAGGTTTTCTACAACTCTAGATATGATTAAAGACGATAAATGGAATCGTTCTACTTAAAGAAAGCTTTCCACAACTCCAGCTATGTTAAAGACGATAAAGGGAATCGTTGTATTTAAAGAAAGCTTTCCACAACTCCAGCTATGTTAAAGACGATAAAGGGAATCGTTGTATTTAAAGAAGGCTTTCCACAACTCCAGCTATGGTAAAGACGATAAAGGGAATCGTTGTACTTAAAGAAAGCTTTCCACAACTCTAGCTATGTTAAAGACGATAAAGGGAATCGTTGTACGTAAAGAAAGTTTTCCACAACTCTAGCTATGTTAAAGACGATAAAGGGAATCGTTGTATTTAAAGAAAGCTTTCCACAACTCCAGCTATGTTAAAGACGATAAAAGGAATCGTTGTACTTAAAGAAGGCTTTCTACAACTCTAGATATGATTAAAGATGATAAATGGAATCGTTCTACTTAAAGAAAGCTTTCCACAACTCTAGCTATGTTAAAGTCGATAAAGGGAATCGTTGTACTTAAAGAAAGCTTTCCACAACTCTAGCTATGTTAAAGACGATAAAGGGAATCGTTGTACTTAAAGAAAGCTTTCCACAACTCCAGCTATGTTAAAGACGATAAAGAGAATCGTTGTACGTAAAGAAAGTTTTCCACAACTCTAGCTATGTTAAAGACAGTAAGGGGAATCGTTGTATTTAAAGAAAGCTTTCACACAACTCCAGCTATGTTAAAGACGATAAAAGGAATCGATGTACTTAAAGAAGGCTTTCTACAACTCTAGATATGATTAAAGATGATAAATGGAATCGTTCTACTTAAAGAAAGCTTTCCACAACTCCAGCTATGTTAAAGTCGATAAAGGGAATCGTTGTACTTAAAGAAAGCTTTCCACAACTCCAGCTATGTTAAAGACGATAAAGGGAATCGTTGTATTTAAAGAAAGCTTTCACACAACTCCAGCTATGTTAAAGACGATAAAAGGAATCGATGTACTTAAAGAAGGCTTTCTACAACTCTAGATATGATTAAAGATGATAAAGGGAATCGTTGTATTTAAAGAAGGCTTTCTACAACTCTAGATATGATTAAAAGACGACAAAGGGAATCGTTGTATTTAAAGAAAGCTTTCCACAACTCTAGCTATGTTAAAGACGATAACGGGAATCGTTGTATTTAAAGAAAGCTTTACACAACTCCAGCTATGTTAAAGACGATAAAGGGAATCGTTGTACTTAAAGAAAGCTTTCCACAACTCCAGCTATGTTAAAGACGATAAAGGAAATCGTTGTACTTAAAGAAGGCTTTCTACAACTCTAGATATGATTAAAGACGATAAAGGGAATCGTTGTATTTAAAGAAAGCTTTCCACAACTCCAGCTATGTTAAAGACGATAAAGGGAATCGTTGTACTTAAAGAAAGCTTTCCACAACTACAGCTATGTTAAAAACTATAAAGGGAATCGTTGTATTTAAAGAAAGCTTTCCACAACTCCAGCTATGTTAAAGACGATAAAGGGAATCGTTGTATTTAAAGAAGGCTTTCCACAACTCTAGCTATGTTAAAGACGATAAAGGGAATCGTTGTACTTAAAGAAAGCTTTCCATAACTCCAGCTATGTTAAAGACGATAAAGGGAATCGTTGGACTTAAGGAAGGCTTTCTACAACTCTAGATATGATTAAAGACGATAAAGGGAATCGTTGTGTTTAAAAAAGGCTTTCCACAACTCCAGCTATGTTAAAGACGATAAAGAGAATCGTTGTACGTAAAGAAAGTTTTCCACAACTCTAGCTATGTTAAAGACGATAAAGGGAATCGTTGTATTTAAGGAAGGCTTTCCAGAACTCCAACTATGTTAAAGACGATAAAGAGAACCACTGTATGTAAAGAAAGCTTTCCACAACTCTAGATATGATTAAAGACGATAAAGGGAATCGTTGTATTTAAAGAAAGCTTTCCACAACTCCAGCTATGTTAAAGACGATAAAGGGAATCGTTGTACTTAAAGAAGGCTTTCTACAACTCTAGATACGATTAATGATGATAAATGGAATCGTTGTATTTAAAGAAAGCATTCCACAACTCCAGCTATGTTAAAGACGATAAAGGGATCGTTGTACTTAAAGAAGGCTTTCCACAACTCCAGCTGTGTTAAAGACGATAAAGGGAATCGTTGTATTTAAAGAAGGCTTTCCACAACTCCAGCTATGTTAAAGACGATAAAGGGAATCGTTGTATTTAAAGAAAGCTTTCCACAACTCCAGCTATGTTAAAGACGATAAAGGGAATCGTTGTACTTAAAGAAGGCTTTCTACAACTCTAGATATGATTAAAGACGATAAAGGGAATCGTTGTATTTAAAGAAAGCTTTCCACAACTCCAGCTATGTTAAAGACGATAAAGAGAATCGTTGTATTTAAAGAAAGCTTTCCACAACTCCAGCTATGTTAAAGACGATAAAGAGAATCGTTGCATTTAAAGAAGGCTTTCCACAACTTCAGCTATGTTAAAGACGATAAAGGGAATCGTTGTATTTAAAAAAAGTTTTCCACAACTCTAGCTATGTTAAAGACGATAAAGGGAATCGTATTTAAAGAAAGCTTTCCACAACTCTAGCTATGTTAAAGACGATAAAGGGAAACGTTGTATTTAAAGAAGGCTTTCCACAACTCTAGATATGTTAAAGACGATAAAGGGAATCGTTGTATTTAAAGAAAGCTTTCCACAACTACAGCTATGTTAAAGACGATAAAGGGAATCGTTGTACTTAAAGAAAGCTTTCCACAACTCCAGCTATGTTAAAGACGATAAAGGGAATCGTTGTACTTAAAGAAGGCTTTCTACAACTCTAGATATGTTTAAAGACGATAAATGGAATCGTTGTATTTAAAGAAATCTTTCCACTACTCTAGCTATGTTAAAGACGATACAGGAAATCGTTGTTTTTATCTTCTTCGCATAGGCAAACGCCAGGGCTAGGCTCTAATACCAACCTATGAGTAGAAACAGACTACAAGCAGCAAGGGAAAGAATCGTTACCAAAGTTGTATATACTCGTTTACGCACTCCCCCTTACACGTCATACACCGTTTTCTTACCATTTAGGCGTAAAAAGACTGGATTAACATATCGCTTTTTATTTAAATTACTGTTATTATGCAATACTCATACTGTTCCAGTTCCGTAAATTCGCATTCTGCCAAAGGCGTTTTAAGTAGTAATCCTAATACAAATTCGTATTTTCAGAGTACAGTAATCAACGTTTTAAGAATACAAAGGTTGCATCGATGACTAATATTGTTAAAGTGCCGTCTATAATAATCGGGTACGTACTGGGAGATACGTCTCTTGGAAGTTCCAGACCACGGAGTATTCTGTTGTAGATATGTCGATGGCTCTTCCTTTCTTCAGGTGAGAACGGCAATGTATTACACAGCATCATGCACAGAATCATCCCTCTGAAATACACAACGTTATACAAGAATATGTTGATACATAGAGAAATCGTATACGATTATTTCGTAAATTGTTCGTCATTTAGTTGATGAGAAGTCTGTGAGAGATTGGCATATTACGTGGATGTACATAGGAGAATATGATGTACGATCCTTATATTATATGCAGGAAGCTCACAGGGTGCACGTAAGAGAAGGGACTAAAGAGAGGGAAGGTGGAAGTAGGACAATTATTACAATTAGTATGCGGAAAAGAGGAGTACAAAAGTAGCACAGGAATGGTGCAGGAGAAGGAGAAATAGTACAAGAAGCGGCAGAGGAAGAGTACAAGAAGGAACAAGAAGGGAGAATAGAGGAAAAGAGAAACGAATGCATATGAGCAAAAAGAGACTATACTCGCTGAAAGGAGACTCAAAATTAGGACGGTAACTCTCATATGATGTGATAAAGAAAGGTATTTGTTAACAGGACAGTTGATGTATTAATTTATGAGTGAAGTGCAATTGGAATATTTATGTCCAGAAAATTGCTTGAATAGTTCATTTATTATTAATACTGATTAAATTGTTATATATTTTACCTTGATTTGTTAATATATTCAGGCTGTATGCATTGCTGATGGGGGCTCGTAAGTCATTCAAAATTTAAATGCCCTAATAATGTAACGGGGTTGTGACAATGGCCAAAACAGAATTATATAGTCTTGTAAGCCAATTATTGAAGTTATCAATCCTTTATCTCTTGTTTCATAAACCCTTTAGATCATAAGGGATCCCGCGAGATGAAGTATGGGTCACATGACTGGTCAGTACACAAGTCAAAAGTGATGGTCAGTTTGTGTTTCGCTAGAGACGAACTTTATGTAACATCTATTTTTGTTTTGGTCTTTTTCATGTTTCTAGTAGTTGTTTTCTTGCGTTTTACAGACTTCAGTGACATTTAGAAATGCTTTGATGTTTGATTATCTTTTAGTTTGGCTACTTTTGACTGGGATATAGTGGGAAAAGGGTTAATTTTAATTGGGATATGTGCAAAATTGACTAATTTTGACTGGGATATAGTGCAATAAGAGCTATATTTGACAGGTATATAGTGCAATAAGGGCTAATTTTACGTGGAATATAGTGCAATAAGGGTTAAATTTTAGTGGAATGTAGTGTAATAAAGACTAATTTTAAGTGGGATATATTGGAATAAGGGCTAATTTTAAGTGGTATATAGTGCAATAAGGGTAATTTTAAGTGGGATATATTGCAATAAGGGCAAAGTTTAAGTGGAATATAGTGCAATAAGGATTAATTTTTAGTGGGATATAGTGCAACAAGGGCTAATTTTAGGAGAAATATAGTGTAATAAGGGCAAATTTTAAGTGGATATAGTGCAATAAGGGTTAACTTTTAGTGGAATATAGTGCAATAAGGACTAATTATTACTATTATATAGCACAAGAAATGCAACTAAATCTGATATTATTTTTGCTAATTATTTATGCTTCTGGCAATGCATTAAGGGCATCTACAGAAATATAAATTAGAACAGAGTGTTGAGCGCAAAATTCCAGGTTATCACTCGCATACCACTTATGTGTTAGATGACCTTGTACAGTCACTACCCATATATAGTTATGATTATATAAACGGATTTTTGCAGTCACTTCCCTATATGTGCATGCATAAACAGTTTTGTACATTCACTACCATGCTATCATAAAAAAGATTTTTTTTTTACAGTCGCAACCCTTGTATAGCACTGTGAAAGTAAACTATTTCCTGGTTAGGTTACACTTAGTTGAGCAATGAGCTAGGATACTAGTAGATGACTGAATCCACTTAGCATGCTGTAGTATTGATTGGTATTATTATCATCTACTAATTCTGGTCTTTCAGCTAAGGTACTTATCGATACAGCTAAGGTACCTATTGATAAACCAAGGCACTTATTGATACAGCTAAGGTACCTATTGCTACAGCCAAGGTGCCTATTGATACAACCAATGTTCTTTTTGCTACAGCTAAGGTGCACATCGATACAACTAAGGTACCTATTGATACAGCAAAGGTACCTATTGATAAAATATTATTGGTTGCACGTTAAAGCAAAGACTAAACTCATTGGAAATATTAATATAATCCAGTAACAGCTGACTTTCCTTTCAGTGATAAACAGTTAATTTGTATGCAAATGATTGCTGGTCAGCATCCTCAAAAGAGTTTCCATAAAAATACATAGATACACCCATTTCTAAAAAAAAAATGTGCCGATGGTCTGCGCTATTACGATTCTATCGTCTTAAACAAAGTAATAGAAAAGAGCGAAAACCAAAAAGCTTTATAAAATTTAACAAATAATGTATGTCCCTAGAATACAACGCGAAAATTTAAAAGAAGTTACAGTAATGCGAAGTAAATCCCAAATAATCCAAACGTTTTATCAGCAGTCCTAATAAATACAATTCTTATATCCAACGCTGAAGGTGTAGTCTCGAATGAGCTAATGCAAAAGTGGCCTGAAGTTTGATAATGTGCCAAAAGTCGTTTGATAAATCACAATAATATAATCCAAGATATCTTTATGTGAATTGACTATAATTACAAAATTAATGTTTCTTTCCAGGAATATTATTGAACACTTTGCAACTCCAGAAAATTAAAAATAAATAATATTAGCCCAAATCAAAGTACTGAATACAACTATAAGACTGATTCTGTATCAATATCTTACAGCAAGAACGAATAATTTCTCAGGTAAACAAGATTATGAAGCCCTCTACGTGACCAAGGTCACAATTAGCATTTTCTAAATAAATTACTACTTAATGGAAATTTTATTAAAGAAGATTCTGTTCATAAAATTATAATAAACAACATAATAATTATAATTTCCTTAAAACGGACCAAGATAATAATCCTAATATTTAATCCACACTCTTAGAAAAATATTAGCTTTAAATTATTTGTTTACCAAAACAAAACATCACCAGTGCCTTTCTTCAGGAACACAGTGAACTTGATCTTGGACAAGGCCAATTACAAAATACAATTATCTATATCATCTATTTCATAAAGAAACTAACAATGTAAATTAAATATGCACAACATTCAGCAGTTGCCGTACAGAACCTCAGATGTAGTCCAATGTATGAATATCAACACTTGAATCACAATCTTTGTTACAGAATAATCCCAGAATAAACTCCATGTATTTCTTTCAGAATTTTTTTTATAAGAAAGTCAACTTATTGAGTGTCCAGAAGAATAAATTATTGAATCCAAAACTCAGACGAGGAATAAAATATTCTGGCAACAAATTAAAAGTAATACACCTTGTTCCTTCAAGGTCTTGAATGACTGTCCGAATAAATATTTGGAATGCCTATTTAGAACCCTAGACTACATTTCAAGTCTCGCGAGATTGGTCATGTGGTCTCTTACTACACTAATATTCACACGTAAGCCAATGTTACTCCACTTAAAAACTAATCATAAAAGAAGGCTGTTTACAAACAGTGATCATGCGACGAAAGTATGTCCATGATACTGACCAATTATTTTAACTTCCTGTTGATATTGTTACCAGGATAAGATGGACTCAATGTTAATTCTCACTTATTACATTTTCTTATCGAATAAACAAACTTTGTGCTAAAATATATCTCACTACTAAAAATAGAATCCCGAATCCGAGAAAAATATTCATTGCAATTAAATGGAATGAAATAAAAAAAAATTTAAACCTTAATCACAAGCACTTTAATCACATATACGTAACACCACCCTCACCCCAAATGCTTTGTATATAGTTTGTCCGATTTCAACCTGATTCATACTAAGACTGGAGGATTCAATAAAAATTTACTAAAGTAATTATATGCATGAATTGAATTTAAAAGGCTAAAACGCATACGCCTGACACTGCAATTTCACGTTTGGGTTTAAATATCTTTACACAATTATACAAAAATGAAAGTTACGATGAACTATTTTAAAAATATATCTCCTTGTAATTTCAAACCAAACATAAATGAAATACGCGTAGAAAAGAATAATATCCTTAAGTGAAAAAATAAGATAATTTGTCTTACATTTGATGAAGAATTTTTATATTCGACTAATACATGTGCATGAATCTATTACTTCCTATTTTCTAGGTATATGTTATTGGTAGCTGATAGAAGCAGACGATATACAGAATTCGCTTCATCCCGCCGTCCCTCTGCCATCGCTATATTATCTGATGTCATGCCATCAATTGGGATAAAATGCAGTGTGAGTAAATCTTGCAAAATTCCTAGTGTAAATTTAACATTGCTTGGTACTTCAGTGTCGATACATCATGGGATTAACGTGTGGCGTGCACGAAAACTGAGTAATTGGAACCTGATTTCAATAGGTTATTAAACACTGCAGAAATAAAGACATTGACAAGTTCCAACATGCCAATGAAATCTCGTTGCCTACAGTCATTAGGTGGGCTTTTGTGACCAGTTACTTCATGTTAAGTAATGTATAGTAAATAATAGCTAACAGAACACATAAACAAAAGTTTTGGTTTTGCTCAAATTCGGAAATTTATTTTTATGATCGGAGGCAACATGTCCTTCAAAATTTTATACATTTTGATTTAGTAACACAAAGTTCTGAATGTAAAGAGCACAGGTGGCTCTTGGAGAAAGTTTCGGAACTGTCATTCGTCACAGGATAGGAAGTATTATGTGAGCTCAGAGATGCTATTAAGTGGTCTTTCATTGGTGTGCTGTATAATGTGCCACTACAGGATTCGTCATTGACTGTCGAATTTGTTTACAACTTACAGGCTCCACATGTCGACAGCATGTGTATACGGTAGGAGGGCAAATATCTCAGGGGCTGTATATGTCGGGGAGCCACACTGGGTGGTCAGAGTGGAACCTTCCTTCAAAAAGCCACTCAAACCGAAATCTGAAACAAAGGAACAAATGCTTCCAGTAATTTCGCGATAAATACAATACATCATGGAAAAATAAAGACCGTAGCAGTTGGCATCGTGATGGTCTTTACCGTCAGATTACTGATGTCATTACAGGCGCAGCGCAAAAGGCCAAAATATGGTTAAACATCAGTTTACTTGACTACCGACTCAGACATGTACTTTCGATAAACCATTAGTTTCCATGAAGGTATGAACACACCTGGCCTGGAGGTCATAAAAATAGTCTCGTGGTCTAACTTCCTCTTGACTTGAGCTTCAGAAGTTAGATTAGCCGATATATGAGCCTTGAACTATCAGGCGTCGGATTTTTAATTAAATTTGCGGATGAGGATGAGAACGTGTTTACAGCCTCCAAACTAGATAAAGATTCCCTTCGTCGGTACCCATATTCAACCAGAAATAGACCTCCTTCCACTGTATCCACTAATCAACTAGAAATATCCCCTTAGAGACTGGCGAGATACTTTCTGACATTTAAAAAAAAAAAAACAGCATACATTCTGGTAAAACAGAGCTATATTGTTATTTTGTTCACAGGCATTTCAAGAGTGATTATTGTACATTAAATGCTGCTTATGACAGTCATTTATTCTCTAGTGTCTGTACATTTCTCTATGTAAATTACCTCAAAATCAGACTATTTGACTATATGAACACTATATAAGCGAAGATCATAGTAGACGTATATATATATATATATATATATATATATATATATATATATATATATATATATATATATATATATATATATATATATATATATATATATATATACGCGTGTGTGTGTTTGTATGTATGTGATCTTATCTAATACAATCTCAATCTTTAATTTTTTATATCTTATTCGAAATTATTTCACAAAAGATTTTTAGTGAAGAAAAGTTTAGCTTTACAAATTAATTATGAGCTTAATGTTTGTAGTTTCAAAACAAAATCTATTATGTTAAATATTCACATGAATCCTTCATTGAAACTACTTTCCCACAAATAATCGGTTTCATTCAAATATATCACAAGATCGAGATAAAATCCTCACTAATAAAAATTAAATCGTTAAGACTAAACAAAGATAAAACCTTCCACGCGCCCTTGACTTAACCATCTCATTGCCAAGGCATGCAACGGCCAAATTAATAGAAACAAGTATAAAATAACGTTCGTATTTAGTTAAACTGATTATATATCGGATAATGGAGCGAATACTGCGTACGATGACTGTTTTCTTTCTTATGGCAATCAAACTGATTCTTCTCTTTACAAATTAACCCATTTAGTTCCTATCTACATTGACTTTTTTAAAACAGAGTGACTGCTGTCACTAACGTGTTCACACAGAAAAAAAACAAAAATAAGTCAATATTGATTGATAAAAGGTAGAGAAAAGCCGTGGGTTAAGTCTCAAATACCCGTCTTATCGACAGTGTACCTGCAGACTAACTACCGTGCTCGTGTATTTACCGGTATCGAAGTGAAACATTTCGTTTAGCACTGTATAGAAAATAATTCATTAATAGATATACCTGTGATTTGGTGGTTGCCGAGTTGGAAACAAGCTACCTTGGTAGCGAGGGAATATTTAGAGTGTGACCTTACACCTGTTTCATCTTACAAAAATGTAAATGTACAAATAATAGTTAATTAAGCCATGTTTATGCCATATTAAATAACAAGGAAGTATGGAAGAAACGTGTTCGTCAGATTATAAAAACTTTCTTGAACATACGATGCTCTTAAAGGAACTGTTATACTGAATTTAAGTTGGAAGCTTTTAAAATTTCAATGAACATATCGAAAAATAAAAAATCTTTAATTAATTAGATGGTATGACCAAGTATTGCTTAAAATGAAAAGAAGAACCATATTTTTATTTGGTTAAGCACTGACAAAGATAGATATTACACATTTTCAATCTGACATTCAAAATTAGTTTTTGGATAAATCTTACGCATTAAACGTCATTTTGGTGGTTCTGTAATTTCCTTCATTCTTGACATCATTGGGCCAAATCGATTTTATTCATGAAACATAATCCAAACCGAATTCAGACTGGAAAATATTATCATCACATCTATCGTACTGAGTTATTATGTATATTTAATTAATAGTGTGTGTTTGACCTTTGTCCATGACTGAGGATAGATTTTTGTGCATACCAGATTTGTGTCATGTTTGTAAATTATAAATTAGTTCTTTACTGATATTCAAATGCAAGGTCTAGTTTTATTTAAAAAGTTAGAATGTTCTGGAAGCGAACGCCTGACACATCCCGATCATTTTTATTGAGCATTAGGTAAAGTAAAATTTGTATATAAGGATGTGGTAAACAAAATTATTCATTACTATTCATTGACTATTTGGATTAACTACTACCTTATGATATTATGAATTCATCCAAAGACATTCTGGATTATATCATTTTGATAATCAAAACTATTGGCCATCAGCATCTTCATAACTATTGGTACATCAGCACACTCAATATTTTAATTCATTCTAAAGTTGTGTACTTTTTATGGAACATATTTGGATTTAATTCACAGTTCTGTGCGTTCCTCTTAAATTTTCAAATGGTAATCTAAAGAAATAATGTTAATATGTATCTTTCTACTACTTAGTTTAAGATGATAAAATCGTAACAGTTGTCAAGTCATAAGAAATTTATACAAAAAGCGAGTAAAAAGTGTGTGCTTCAGTTCCTAATCTGTAGTAACTGAAGGAAAAGTCAGTTATGTTCATGACACATTATCGGAAGAAAAAAAACATATCCACAACAGAAACTTTATTATTTTGATATATAACATGTCGAAATTCTTTCTTTTTTTTACGTTTTCTTCAGTAAAATAAGGTATATAGATATGTTTTTCGGTACAAAAATAATATTTTTTATTTTGTACTGCCAATGCGGTAATTACCCATCAAAGTTTTGCATACGAGTTTCTAAAGGACATAAAAATAGAAATCTTACTAAACTGACAAGCTTAGTTGCATTTATTATTTTGCATCAAATTAAAATTTTCATTTTTTTTCCTATCAATATATATTTGACTGTTGCCAGGCATCGGTCGATTTGGCTCTGTCTAGCCATTTAATGCGTAGAACACGATCAGTACCCAAATTATTGGTTTTACGAGTCTTAGGTGGGAAGCGTACATCATTTTGAAACACCGTATTTTCTATATCGCGACAATTATAAGAGTTTTTAAGAACGTTGACACATTATGATATCCTATATGTGGATCAAGAGAAAATCAATACCTTACAAAGTGAATATCTCATAACTGTGGGTTGTTTCTCCATTTAAATAGCAATATACTCCCCGAAATCAACTGTCCTTTATCAAATATTGCTTTTCAAGTATCCCAATATCATGCACTTATCGTCAGCGACTGTCAATAAAATGCCATGATTCACGTAGACGCTTTTTATCGCCAGTCGCAACAATAAAATGCCATGATTCACGTAGACGCTTATTATCGCCAGTCGCAACACTTTAAAATTACCTGCCAAAAGTATCTTCTTCTGCAGAAGAGCGTAAAAATATTCCGACTGAAGTTATATACAGAGGTAAACTTGGTAAGGACTTAAAGAGCATATATATATATATATATATATATATATATATATATATATATATATATATATATATATATATATATATATATATATATATATATATATATATATATATATATATATATATATATATATATATATATATATATATACATATGTATATGTATGTGTGTGTGTGTGTGTGATATCATTCGAAGAGATTTTTTCATTACTTTTGCTTGAATCGTGTCCTGGTCTACTACTACTACTACTACTACTACTACTACTACTACTACTACTACTACTACTACTACTGTGTAAGTTTCTTACCTACTAGCTTGATCGTACCACACGTCAATATAAAATTATCTGGTTTAAGATCCCTGAAAGGTAATATAAATGATGACGTAAGAGGACACCCCGTTTCTTTTTCCACCATGAAGGAAACTGCTAACATCAGAAAGGAGAAACTGACATGATATAATTAGCGTCCGTTAAGAAAATAATGCACATATTTCAATGAAATAACACAAAATCAGTTTCAACCGCAAATATTAAATGAGACGAAATTAAGTTTATCTTATAAAATAACATGTCTGTTGCCAACTAATATAAATAAAATTACCGAACACCAGGGAAATAAGCTAAACATTTCGATTAAGCTCAATTTAGGTTTGATCAATCGTTTCACCGGTAGGCATGGCATCGTTATCAGATTCGTAATAGTCGTTTCACCGGTAGTCGTGGCATCGTTATCAGACTCTTACTAATCGTTTCACGAGGTAGGCATCGCACTGTTATCAGACTCTTAACGTCTCAAGATAATAAATAAAAAATACCTGTGAACAACTCCCATGCTATGCATGTGATGAACTATATCGGCCATCTGCCTCATGTATGCACGTGCTTCTCTCTCCTCTAGTGGACCCCTGCAGTGCGATAAATGTTGTATTTAAAAAAAGTCCCTTAAAATCTATCTAGTCCCTACATTTGACTATAAATATTGGCATTTAAATTGGGCTTTTTGCTTAAATTGTTTGCCACAGTTGTTCTAATCCGATAAATTTTGTAAAATACAGTTAATTATGTGGTCTAATCTATGACATTGTCTACCACATTTAATTCGGTGTTTGAATCAGTTAAATTGTATACCACAATTAACTTTGTGTTCCAATCAGTTAAAGCTGTATACCACAGTTAAATTTGTGTTTCAATCAGTTAAAGCTGTGTACCACAGTTAAATTTGTGTTTCAATCAGTTAAAGCTGTATACCACAGTTAAATTTGTTTCAATCACCTAAAGCTGTATACCACAGTTAAATTTGTTTCAATCACCTAAAGCTGTATACCACAGTTAAATTTGTGTTTCAATCAGTTAAAGCTGTGTACCACAGTTAAATTTGTGTTTCAATCAGTTAAAGCTGTATACCACAGTTAATTTTGTTTCAATCACCTAAAGCTGTATACCAAAGTTAAATTTGTTTCAATCACCTCAAGCTGTATGTATACCACAGTTAAATTTGTGTTTCAATCAGTTAAAGCTGTGTACCACAGTTAACTTTGTGTTCTAATCAGTTTGTAGTTCAAACAATATGGAGTTGAAAACTGAGAAAATGATACGGTGATATTTGTTTATCTCTGTTTAAACAATTTACACTTTCTGTATAATTCTAACAATCTTACCGATCAGCCACCAGACTTAGCTCATAATGGTCACTGTCTTACGCACGTAAAAAGAAAGGGACTTTGGCATAGCTTTCAAACTGACTGCATCATTAATTAATTAATTAATTAATTAATTCATATATTCATTCATTCATTTATTCATGCATACATACATACATACATACATACATACATACATACATACATACATACATACATACATACATACATACATACATACATACATACATACATACATACATACATACATACATACATACATACATACATACATATACATGAATTGTCACATTTTCTAAGCAACCAGCTAAAGTCACATATAAGATATAATCTACCTGTCATGAGAATAGTACCGTGGCCTTGTGTTTGATCTCTAAGATTGCTGTGTGGTTAGTGTTGAACGCTTACGCAAGGTTACAATGACCAGTCAGAGACGAGAAACCTGAGTCGACAAAGGCGACCGGTCGTTTCACTTAACAAAGGCTTGCCGTTATCACACCTATATGTTAAAGGTTAGTTTAATGATCAAAACGAACGTGCACGGGTGATCGGATTGTGTTCTTATCGATCTTCGCGTTTACGGACAGAGAGAGAGAGAGGGATATTGTCCGCCTAAGTTTGATTGAATCGGTCCACAGCGATATCCAATCAAAAACTTAGAGGTAGATTCTAATGAAAGACAAAGCTTTGAAAAAGTCAGTAAGTTATACTTGTTTGATTTTTGCAGAATATTGTAATCATTTGTAGTATGTATACTTAATTACTAAAATCGTTTAGTATAAAAAATTATCTTTGTATTGTTTCATTTACAAGTGTATTTGAGAAATGGGCTTCAACCTTACGTAGAGAATTATTAGATGCGAGGCGGAATTAAGTAATTTATTAGCTTCTGGACAAAATTAATTTTAAAATTTTCTATTTGGTTACTTCGCAGTAAATCAGTGCTTTATTAATGATTTATGTTAGAATTTACACATACTTAAATTGTGCATTAGGAAACACGGTTGAAGTATGTAAGATTAGTTAACATGGATGTATGCATGTATCAGAGCATCGATATTTGAAAATTTGCGTACTTTATATGAGTTGTAAGGCAAAGCAATGCATCTGATTATTGCAATATTGTTTAGTATAACGGGATTAGGAATAGGTAATGATGGGATGGAACTTATTGATGTATCTTTAAGAAGTAATTGATACCGTGCTGTATTATGGCGTTTGTTTTATCATACAAGAACGTATGGGTATCTCGATGTGAACGTTTGCGTGATGATAGGCTGTGTTTAGCGTAAGATGAGAGGGCTAAAGAAAAATATAGTACCGTCCTTGTGTTTTTACAGGAAGTTTTTAAGGGATAAGTCATCAAGAGTTGGAGACAGAACTGAAACTGTAACCAAGACAGTCCAAGTGTTGTCGTTGGAAAAAAATGGATGAGAAGGAGAACGATTCTACAGAAAGTTGAGGAGGGGGAGGAACAGAAGGAATTTGGAGAAATAAGAGAGAGGATACAACAGATGAGTAAGAAGCTCACACTGCTAATCAAGTGATGCAATAGTCTCATCAAAGGAGTGGAATTGGGAATTTGAGTCATTTGATCATTGAATTGTTATTAGATTTGTATTCATTGAATTTCACCCTTTTTGTCTATTTAACCATCTAACCGTCGCCTTTGCTGAGAGTGGGCTCAGAGCTTTACATCTAACTTTCACTAAATTTAACTTCCAACAAAATCCAACCAGGGTGTGACTTCTATAATAGTTTAAATAAAATATTGGGAGGAACCCCACCTAACCATATAGTTAGTCATATACATACATACATACATACATACATACATACATACATACATACATACATACATACATACATACATACATACATACATACATACATACATACATACATACATACATACATACATACATACATACATACATACATACATACATACATACATACATACATACATACTTCCTGTTCAAATATGAATTAAAGTTTTCTCCTTCCATCAGCTCTAAAATTATGTAGTAGTTTCCCTCGGTTTCCATGACGTCCAGAAGCCGGACGATATTGTTGTGTTTTAATGTCCTCAGGGCCTGCGTCTCTCTTTCAAAGCGCAACCTGGCGCTCTGCCTTTTCAATGCCGTCTTTTTGGGAATGATTTTGATCGCCGTCTGCAAACGATTTCTTGTATTATTCTTATTATTATTATTTTATTATTATTATTATTATTATTATTATTATTATTATTATTATTATTATTATTATTATTATTATTATTATTATTATCATCATCATCATCATCATCATCAAAATCAAAATCATCGTCGTCGTCATCATCATCATCATCATCATCATTATCATTATTTGTGGTAGATCTAAGTTTGCACTATCTTACAGACAGACAAAACTACAATTATTACTAGCACAAGAGAGATAAAATGATTTACATATACAAAATTTAAATTGAGTTCATAAATTTGTCATAGAATATGCTCAAGATGATTTTACTTTACAAAGATTAACTTTTACAAACACTTTAAACCTATGAGCGATTGAATACATCTGTGTTTATTGATTTGCATTTGACATGCAGTGCAAGTAGGATTAAGCCCAGGTCTCAAGCGATGTGATATATTGTTATCATAAAGTCGATAGGTTAATCATTATCGATTACCAAGACTTGATTTCTCACCTTTTCTTGTGCATTTAAATGGTAAGATAATGTTTCTTTCCGACTTTATTTCTCACCTGTTCTCCTGTATTGACATTCCTTCCTAGTCGGACAGTGGAAAATGATCCTTCACCTAAGATACTTCCCAAAACATAATCTCCAACTCGCTTACGGGAATCCAGGGGTACGAAACTCTCCTTAAAAATTTGCTCAAAAGCAGATGACATACTGGAGTTTCTTGAGTTCTAAAACCCCACTCATATCCTTTTTATTAACTCCTGTCGACGTCATTGTTGTGACCGTTGTCTTCTCATCCTTTTTGAAAATAACGATGCTATCTTCACATCAGGGGAATAAGAAACAAACGTACTTGAAAGAACTGCAACACTGGTTGAAGTACTTAACAGTAAATCGATCTGACACTTTAATCTACGTATGTAACACTAATGACTTTGTTTACTACCACCACATATTTCTGAAAAATCAAACCAACGCGCTCGTGCGGTTCGATGGATCTATAAATCATATTATGTGCAATTGCTTTTATCAATAGGTATTATATGCCACTAAAATGGCTCTATCAGGCCCTCTCTGTGTTATATTTGGAAGCTTTGATATCGACAGGTTATCGTTCAAAATTCATGTCAAGTTGAACACAATGTGGTCTGGAGTTAACCAGTATTTGCTGTCGTTTCCTACACATGCATCCTTTATAGCCGTGCCCATGTTCTCCTGAAAAGTGAAGGACCGTCTTAAAATGTTAATACATAGTTCAGTCCCTCGAAAGTAGCCTACTGTATTCGACTGTATTCGACGACCAGACCAAACTTGTTAGGCAAATTGGCTTAACCTCAAATTGGTGTGCTAGAAAGGAATTTGCTTGTCGTTTTAAGTGTCATTCGTACTCAACAGAGTGGAAAAGGTGACGTGAAAATTTAAAACCTATCCGCGGTCTGTCTTTATTTAAAACATATCCACAGTCTGTCTTTATTTAAAACCTATCCACGGTCGGTCTTTCATCTATAAAGCAATTAAGCAACGTCATCTTTTATTGTCAAGCTAAATAGTCCAATCCATGAAATCTAATAAACATGCTAGCAATGGGAGGAAGCATTTCAAAATCGATTAAACTTAAGTGTCAGATTTATTAAATCTCAAACTAAAAAAAAAAATGTTTTATATATTTAGCGACATTCGTTATTGATTACAACATTGCTTTAAAAAGATACAGACACTATTTAGAACTGAGATGAAAATATGAGCAATCATTAAATTAATCTGCTCTGATAGTACAGCACTAGAAACATATTAAGTGTTCTCAACAGCCAGATATATCTTTGATCTGCAAAAGTATCGCTTTTCCTGGATCTCATTAAGTCTCTAAAAGAAGAAAAATTTCAACGTGAATGAATAAATAAAGATCTATTGTTTCTTAGTGTAACTTGAGTTCATAAATTAGGAATTCCTTTCTTTGATATCGTCTAAACAGGAAGAGAGTTACTTGAAATATAAGAAACTGATTTATTAGTCTATCCTACACATCATATTTATATGAAATAGTATGTAAATCTTTTAAAAATAAGTTATAAAAACTTAAAAATTTATTACCGCTCAGTAATGCGAGCTCATGGCGAGTAGAAAATTTAAGTAAGTAAGAAAGAAATATTATAAAATAAAAAGCAGATAAAGAAGATTAAATAGAATGGAAGAGAGATGCAGCAAAAACTACTAAAAATAGAAATCATCAGCGAACTAAAATGACATTAGAAGCAATTTATATCCTGACATGGCTCGTTTGAAACTTCCTATATTGACCCAGGTGAAAGGTTTAAATTTCGAGATGATGATGATGATGATGATGATGATGATGATGATGATGATGATGATAAAATAAACAAAGCAAAATTAAAACTAACAAAGAAGAAATATAAGCAAGAAATCGAAAAAAAGATGAAATTTGTTATATCACTGCATCATGGTGTTCTACAGAGTTTCATTTAATTCTGTTTTTCCTTATTCCTTTTTCGATATGACAATTTTTCGTTATCGGTTCATATACTGTTTCTAAACCGAAAAATATCAACGACGAAAAGAACGATCAAGATTCATTTTGCTTTCTTGTCCTGTATGGGATTGCTAATGGTAAATAAACAACCATTTGCAAAAAGAAAAACAATTTTGTGAGTAACAGACCAATTTATGAGCAAAGGAGTCGCTTTTCTCTACATTGTAATTTTTTTGTAAAGAAAGCTACCAATATGAATTGACTCATTAATTGGAAGAAATTTTGTTGAATGATTCTTTATTGAAATTTACAAATTTTGATTGGATTTTACAAATGAGGAGTAATCAATCATGCACTCGTTAAAAAATTCTCTTTATGACATAAATATTTTCATCTTGATAAAAATTGCAAATAGGTGCGACAGTTGGATATAATGAAGAACATGATATGCTATAATGATTAGATTTAAAAAATATGTTATAACGATTAGGTTTCACTGACAATGAATCTAAACAAACATTTTAATAAATTCTGTAGTCTGTACAAGTAAATAAATAATTTGTTCGTTCATGAATTTATTATGGAACATACTATTTGGTATAAAAAATGAATTTAAGTATCACTGAGAATAGCGATAATCTCATCGAGGAAGATGTGCCGTGATTTAAAGGCTTAGAACGATACCTGGATACTTTATACTTTATTGTAATTAAAGTTTTGCCGTATGTTTAACTTCAATAAATATAGTAATTAAGGGAAAAATTTATAGAATGAAATCTTATTTCACGTTTTTAATTTCTTCATCGTTGTCTTTCATCAACCGAAAATGATTGAAGAAGGAAAAAATATCGACATGTTTGATAGTATGGAGAATATTACACTGAAGATTGCTTTATCAAACATATGAATAAACATCATTTCTATCTTAGAAAATATTACACTGAAGTTTATATTGTTACAAGCCAGTAATTTCTTCACCGAGCAATGTCAAAACCCTGGCGTGATTCCAGCTAGAAGTCATAAGTTTACCCCAAATTTCCAAAGACTTCTATACAACTTCAGTTGTAAATTAGAAAGCCCGACGTGTCAATTCTGTACATACATTTTACTCTAATCAATGCAAGACCACAGATTTCCCAACTTGCCAAATATCTATCAACCGCAAATCTGCATAGTTTCTCTTGATCAACTTTCCGTACCGTCAGCAGTTCACGCCATAGAAACTCTACAACTTTCCCCTAACACAGGGAACTATTTTAACTACGCCACCTTAGGCCAGTCAATATATGGTTTTAAGGCACACTACGCAAGTACAACTTCATCACATTTGCCACTATGGCGACATTAATGGTATCTGTCGAGTCCCTTCTTGTTTATTCCTTTACCGGTTTTCTACCACAAACATTGCCACTGCAGTCGCAGCACCAGTGCACACCACTAGATTTTAATAATGACAGTCATGCGGTTTGGGTTTGCATTCACTACTAATTGACCATGGCATCATGGAAACTCGCTAACACTTTCCCTAATTGACGTTTGCTCCTAGTAACTGGCTAATTATTTCGGGCTAAAGAATATTTCCATTGCACCAAATGCCAAAAATCGAACAAGTAATCACACAAATCTAAGAATTCCTTTAAAGGGGTGCCATAACAAATGCGCATCTTCAAAATTTTATTACAATCTTAACAATCCTGCAAAAAAATATAATTTCCAACATAAGTCAAATGTTGAGAAAAGCCATATGTTGAGATCACAAAGATTCTAGCCGTTTTATGAATTAGTGTCAGCAGATAGAGTAACATAGAACCGAAAGTTTGTTACAATTAAATTTATTGCAATCGGTGAGTTGTCTGTCTTTTCATATCCCAGTTTTTTTTCAAACTGGCCAATATATACTTTGTAACATCTCCTTTGGTAATTATCGATCGATCGAGAGTGAGATTATTTAAACCAACAAGTACCCGCAGTGCCTAAAAGAAAATGTAACAAAGATATAATAGAAACGCTTTTAATATATTTCAGTTAATATATTAGAATATTAGAGAGAAACGATAGGTTGAAATGTGAAATAAGCAGTCGAGACCTATAGTCAGTTTCTAATAATTCATAATTTCGTCAATGAATATGGTTAGATTTGTCACTATTATTTAGTTGTATAAGTGTAGATATTTCAGAAGTAATGTTCCTCTGATGTTCAGCTTTTAATGCATAGTCATCAGCTAAACTGTTCAATGTTTCTATGTCATAAGTCAGTGCTGATTTTTTCTTTTTCAAACTCATGATTTCCTCATCCAATGCTTTTCTTTTCTTATTGGTTGTCTCAGTCTCCTTTCTTTTCTTCTCATCTTGCAGAAACACTTCATACCTGCTGTATGCACTGCTGGCACTGATAAACAGCATTGGAGTTATTTCAACTTTGTTGATTCCACCAGCAGCTCTAATGGCATCAATAATGATCCTTTTGGCAATCAAAGTTCTTTCTGCTATATTTATCTCTTCAACTTCTTTATTTACGGAGAACCCCCTCTCAACAGTAGCTTGCTTATGTGACAAGAGAAGTAAGGTCTTCACAACTTGCCAAAGGCTGGAATATTGCTGCTGATGAACAAGCCTGTCATAGAGAAAAGTGTCAACACATTTGGTCTTTCTTGAGAAAGCTCCAAGTGATTCATTGTTAATGGCCGAGTCAACAAATGCTGAAAACTCATTAAAGAACAGCATCACAACAACTGATATTGAACTTTCTCTTGTTGACTAATGAGTGCAAGATTCTCTTCAATTTAGCCTCTGCTTGTGCTTTACTTTCTAAAATGGCAGCAGGGTCAAGACATGCCATGTCTTTCACTAAACAATAGTGAAGAGGAGATTTAGTGTGGAATTTGTCAACAAAACAAACAAGAATACTTTTGCATGCATCCTTAAATTCTAAGATTTGTAGCTCACTCACATTTTTGGCCTTTCTTAGTTCATTAATCATAGACTCTGCTACAAATCCAACAGCAAGCTAGAGTCTGGTTACATGAGTTAATGGGTCAGTTACTTGAAATATAACAATGTATTTTGTTGTTTTGATTTTCCTCAATCTTTTCTGGGACAACAAACCTCTTCAGAAGGCTTATGGCTATAGTATTTAGATCGTGATGAGCAAATTGTAGCATCGGTGCATCAGTTTGGTATTCTGTAAGGTATGGCTCAACATGCTTGGAAAGTGAAATAAAGAATGCCAACTTTGGTACCAAATATTCATCCTTCAAAAGAGCTTCTTTCACGATCTTTAAAGAATTCGGTCTTCGGATCAGAAACACTTGATTTCATTACCTCACCAACATATTTTCTTAAAGGTTCCATCAGATTTAAAGCCGTCTGAGCAACAGTGGTGTTCTCTAACCACCTGTGTTTGCAGAACTGAAGAGGAAAGGTGGAAGTACCAGTAACATTCATAAAATGTTCTCTTCTTGCTGGTGTGTCGTGAAAAAGCTGGAAAAGGGATCTCAGATTTTTATCTAATTTCCAGTTAACAGCATCCATTGCTGTCTTGCATGCTCCATGGACCTTGTGAAGTGAACAACTTCCTACATTTAATAATGTGATGCCATGTTATGTGGTCAGAGCAGAATCAATCTTTTTATAAAAAGCCCAATTAACATTTGGCCCATCCATAGATCACTGAATCAAATTGTTCAAATTCAGGTTTGCTGTCGTCACAGAGTCAAATGCTGAGACCATATCTGAGGCAGTACAATGACCAAGAAAGTTTGATGTTAAATACCTGGTTCTGACTGTGCCATGATCCCAAAAACGAACGTGGAAATCCATTTGTTTAGTTTGAAGGACATCATCTCATCAAAGAGTAAAACAAACTCTTCACATTTTATCAGATCCTCTAAAAGAGATGTAAAATATGGAGCCAATCCAAATGAAGCCAAATATGATGTTTTCCTGTCTGAAAGACTGAACGTTTTGGCAACTGCACTGTCAGGAAACATGTACTGGAATACTTTTGTTATTCCTGAATTTGATGAAAAGCTGAAGTGTTTATCTATTGTATGCAATGCCCAAATAATTTCTGCCTTTAATGTGTCTTCTTTTGCTACATGGTCTTACATAGATGCTGAGGTTGTAGACACTACTGAACAGGATGGTTGAGGATTTTGATTTTGTGGTAACAATACCTTTCCTCAATCAGACTGTTGACGCTAGAAAAAGACAAAAAAAGACAAGTTAAGTTTTACATTTATATATATATATATATATATATATATATATATATATATATATATATATATATATATATATATATATATATATATATATATATATATTAAATATTATTATATTTTAATTTAATTCTGCTTTTTTCATGCAATAATTTTTATACTGCTGGTACTTTCTATACATTCAATTTATCACAATGTAATGCTTAATGTTCGAATAGTTTCAACACAAATTTGATTTACTTTTCTAAATTGATAATGATATATCATTATTAATTTAAATCCAGCCCACCATAATAGCAATAAAAGGTAAATAATTTGAATAATTATATATAAACTGTAAATTTAAAATTTGGAACGTACGCTTACTGTTACAGTTATGACACAGTTGTTTCCCTTTTAATACCCTTATAAATTCTTAAGTTTCAGATAATGATAATAAAGCAAACTTATACAAAAGTGAAGAGTAATTATATATATATATATATATATATATATATATATATATATATATATATATATATATATATATACACACACACACACACACACACCTTGAAAATACTCAAATAGTAAGGTGTAAGACATTTAAACTTTTTCACTAGTTTTTATTTTTGCTCTCAGTATTTTCCTTTGTTTCGGTAAATAGTTTGTTTCGGTAAATAGTTTGACCAGCTTAAAATTCAATGTGATTTCTGCGAAATTATTTTTGACGCTATAATTCAGACAGAGAAAGACAGACAAATAAAGCATATTTATACTCACAGTCAAGACTTTCTTCAAGTCAAAAGTGGATGATATGCTCTTCTCGTTCGCTTGATGTTTTATTCCTTTTGTATGTATTCGTAAGCCACTTTCACATAATCTCATAATACTAAACGATTTTTTTTACACAATTTACATCTAGCAGCAAACACATATTCATCTTTTTCCAACCAAGGAGCGTACTGCTGTTTAGAGAGCCAACTAATTTGAAAACGTGTTTTGCTCGTCATTACTGCAAGCCAGGATAAACCGGATGTATAAATTACTCATAACCCGGATGTAAGACAGCTGTAGTTGATTTCCGGTGCAGTTTTTTTAGGGGGGGGCGGTGCCGGCTGTTTCGTATAAAAACTTTTAGTTACCTTTTAACTGTTGAAGATTTTTAAGGTTTTACTGGGTTGTCGATTTTTAAGGTTTCCTTTTAATTTATAAGGTTTCTCATAAAAATTTTAGTGCTTTCTTGTTAAGTTTTTTAGGTTAAAATAAAATATTAGGCTATTTTAGGATTTTTAGGCTCCCTAAGAACCCTGACTAGTCCTGAAATGGGCTGTTGAAGGTTCTTAACTTGAGTTAACATACGGCACATTGCACTGGTCATCTTTTCTTCCTTAAACTTCCTCGCACACTGTACATCAAGACTCTCTTCAGACAACCTTGTCTCTCCACATCTGAGTGAGCCCATGATGATTTCACATATCTATGGGGAAGTCCAGGATGAACAGCGTAGCTGATATTAGGGTAGACGACTCAACGTTTGGACACATCTTGTCATACGAACAGGTGAAATCAATGAAGCGCTCCACGGTTGTTTATAGTTTAAGGCCGGATCGAAAAGGATTTACATCTTTCACCGATCCAAACGCGCATTACAAAATGCACTCAGAGCGCGGAGTCTCTCTTTCAATCAGATGAGAGCTACGCGTAACGTCACATACCCTATACTGCGCAGTTAATCGATGAGGCATGGTTAGAGCATGGCTGATACTAACAAGACGACGTGTTGGGGTGCGCCTGCAGTGGAGACTAGTAGTGATAGCACGGCGGCTACCAAAGCAACCTCAGCGATGCTTTCAGACGAGAATGATTTTAATTGATAATTAGTTGATTTTCTCTCCTTTTCTCAAGAATTCGTGCCGGCACCAGTAAATTCACCGATTTCTTCTTCTTTTCTTCAAGTAGAGGACTTTAGACAGAGGCAGAACGAAGAGACATGTTTTAACATCAGAATGAAGCAGTGCAAGCCTTTGTCATTTAACAGCAACAGAAGGAAGAAGAAAGAAGACAACAGTAGAAGAAGCAGAGAAGACAGAGAAGACAAACTGCGAAGGAGACAGTGAAACTCAATCGTAGACGGTGCTACTAGACATTTCGGCAGAGTTAGGTATCTGAGACAAATGTACCAGACTCTTTCACTCGAACTAAGAAACAAACATTCCAACCCAAACATCACTCCCTCCATGCTGACTACCCCTCACTCTTTCACTCGAACTAAGAGAAAAAGACCTTAAGTAGCCAAACATTCCAACCCAAATATCACTCCCTCTATGCTGACTACCCCTCAGAGGCAATCAGCAGCAGAAGATATCACTATTAAATCATCGACAGTAGCAGGTGAAGAAGTAGGACTTGGCCGTCGCAAGGTTATAAGGCAGTTAGTTCTTGATTTTGTTTTTTTTTATTGTAAAAAAATAACTCAGCGGTCCTTTTCAGGGCAACCCACCTTTTTAGAAAAACGTGACTACTTAAACTTTGCCAACTCAAGTAAAACTTAAATCCCTTTTCCCAATGATGATTGACTGTTGTTCGTGAGTATAGGTCCTTATTATAAATATCATGACCAGGAGACACTTATTTTTTCTTTCTGGTATATTCTCTCGTTTATAAGTTGCAATGAATTTTCACAAAACATCACCAAAAGTTCATTTTCTTCTTCTTTCACTCTTTTACCCCATTGTTTTAATTTCTTCACTGATACTGGCTTTTCCTCTTCTTTACTTTTTTCTCGTTTTTTTTCCTATCTTTCTTGACTGGTATGGGTTCTTCTCCATTTCGGAAACAATCTCTTCCTCTTGTTTCTTTGATCGGGTCTCTTTTGTCTTAGGGCACTCTGAACACCAATATACTTTCTCCTGATAATGATATCAGGTATTTTGACCGTCGTATCTCTTTAATCATGTCTTGCTTTCACGCTGTGGAATTTTTGTAACCCAATTCCTTTCTTCTGAAAGATACAGAAAGTTTTTTTAATCTCAAAAGAAGGCGGAGTAGTACCTTGAATTCTCTGAAGTAGAACTTCAAATAACGCCTCGCAAAGCATTTGATTGTATTTCTGTACTGGCACTTCCATCTTCTTGACTGCTGAATGAATACTCTTTAGGCTAAAACCATATATATATATATATATATATATATATATATATATATATATATATATATATATATATATATATATATATATATATATATATATATATATATATATATATATATATATATATAGTTGCGTATACAATCTATCCAGTTGAAATTTTGCCGATCGCACGAAAGGAGAAGAAAGTAAGAGGCCGTGACGTGACGTATTGCATCGCACACGAACTAAAGTATTGACTCAAATCCATGCCAGCGATTTTGAAGACTGCATGAACGAGCATGAATCAACATCTTCCACATCTGTACCCAGACCAAGAATTTCTACTTCCAACAAAAGTCAACCTCTAGCACCAGAAAAAAAATAACACTTTCGAGAGACGGAAAAACGCTCCTCCAGAAAATTTAGAACCTACGATTTTCACTTAAACGTTGAAGTTTTAATTTCAAGTCTGAAGTACCACTGGAGAAATCAGTACAGAAAACTTAAGACATAAATCATCATAAGACACAAATAAAAATAACCAAAGATGAACATAAACAAGTGTACAATCTACTCCATCAATCTTTGCTCCAGGGAATCTGGGTACATACCCAGGTGCTCTTGTTCTTCCTGTACCATTTATAGTCTCCTCCTGTTTTTCTGCCTCGCTCGTTGGTAACACATAGCAAACAGTTTTCTACGAGTATATGTTAAGTATTATAAATATTATCTTGGCCTGGGTCAAGGACATTGTGTCTACCACATTTTATATTTTAATTATAACTAAGATTATATTTTGTAAACATTAGCAACCTTCTGAAAGCTTATTTTCCATAGGAAAATTGTTTTTAAAAAAAATGCTAATTGTGACCTGAGGTTAAGTAGAGTACTATATAATCTTGTTTTTCTAGAAATTATTCATTCATGCTGTATGATCTGAGCAGAATCAATTTTATTATTGTTGTGGGTTTTGATTCGCAATACGGTAAGTTCTTGTTCCATTTTTTACTTTGTATTCTAGAAATAATTTTTTTAATGATACTTGTTCCTTCACACTATTTTCTATTAATTATTTTAAGATCATAGAGTTGTAATAATAGCTAGACGGACCTTTGGCATAAGCAGCCCCTTCTTGCAACCAGGCATCGACGCCAAAAAGGTTTCCAATGACGTACGTCTTTCCAGTGTAACCAACAAGCTACACAACTTTTGATAAGTATGCAAATCCGATAAATCGCAGTAAATCTTTTCTTTACTGACCATTCCGGTGGCCTTGTGGTTAGAGCTTCCGCCTCAGGTCAGGGAGGTCGGGGGTTAAACTCCGGCCGAGTCATACCAAAGACTTCTAAAATGGGTACTAACTGCTGCCTCGATAAGCGCTCAAGATTAAGAGATTAGTGTTAGAACTGGTTGGTCTGGTGTAAGGATAATGTGACTGGGCGGGGCATGATGTTACATGTCTGCGGCATAATTCCCCAGTGGTAGACATGACTATAAACTGTCACACTGCAGACATCGTAAAAATATGACTGAAAAAATATTCAAGCTACGTTAAAAATCCAAATCACACACACACATACACACACGCCTTTCTTGACACAGAGGTAGAGAATTATAGATCTGAAATCGAAATGCTTTTAACAGAATGAGTGTTTCGTGTTAATTTAAAATTGCATTGACCGTGATATATTTGCATGTTCTAGTCATAAATAGTCCTCAGTTGATCTGCTAATACGCGAAATCAAAGAAAGGTAAACACTACAAAACACATCGCCCACAACATCCAAAATTTTATGGAAACAAATGTGAAAGATTTTGGTAATCATCGAATGATTATTGTCATTCGCTTCCTTCCACGGAATGTGTTACGACACTACAGATAAAGTTAGTGGCATGGTAAACTTTATTCCCACGCCAGGCAGATTCTGAACGTACTTAATCATTCACAAAAATGTATTTCTTTTGGAAGAAATAATGATACTTTTGACAATCGGCCTAGGGTAGTGAATTGTAGAAAACCAGATCAATCGCTAACACACCACACACCGTGAAGAAGTCACTTCTTGAAGGGATATTTCCTTTCCAACGTCTTTGGTAATCTTCATGGTTGGTGTGTCCATTGCAATCATGTGTAGCACTAACACAATGTGTGTAGAAGTTGTAGTATCCAAAGTTTTCTGACTCATGGTTAGTTGCTTACTTTAGAAAAGAATCAAAACTCTTTCAGCATTCAGGATATACTGGTTAATACATCTATGCCATACAGGATGTATTCAGCATTCAGGATCTACTGGTTAATACATCTATGCCATACAGGATGTATTCAGCATTCAGGATCTACTGGTTAATACATCTATGCCATACAGGATGTATTCAGCATTCAGGATCTACTGGTTAATACATCTATGCCATACAGGATGTATTTGTACTTTGCGTCTCATTTAAAATCTAGAGAGTCTCTATGTAAATGCAAACAACGAATGTTCTATTTTATAGTATCCATGAAGATGATATTATTTTGTTCAGACCAAAGAAAGGTAGTGAGAGCACTTTGAATCAATCTTCCAAATAGACAAATACAACTCTGGATAATTGTTTGGAAGTCCATCAAGACAATTAGTCCATTTTCCTTTTAATGTTTGGAATTGACTTTTGAATTAACTATAGCCATGAAAAGCCGCATAAAACGTTTATTCTTACGTGAAGGGCGCATAAAGTGGTATATAAAGTAGTGCACATATGCATGGATGAGATCCATCTGTCATGTTACACTCGTCATTGGATTGCTGGAGGTGTTGAAGTTTGTCGATGACTTTGGAGGGTGTTAATACGATGACGAGCGACTTCAAAAACTGTCGTTATGGATGGAGAATATCAAACGAAATGATATGGGTCTTTAGAGTGTCCTAAGAAACACAAACGAGATAAGAAGCAGGAGGAGGAGGGAAAGTCTTCAGAAACAAGAGAAGCACTCATCCCTGTCAAGAAAAGCTAAATATCTAGATATATCAAGAACACTGGAATAAACAGTAAAATAAGAAGATCCCATGACGGTGAAGAAATTAAAAAGCGAAAAAGAATATGAGAGTCAAAGAAAGAAAGTAGAAGATGGATGTTGGTGATGTGCTGTGAAAGTTTCATTGTGATTTACAAAAAAGAGAATATACCAAAGAAAACTAAGTGTCTCTTTGTCTTTTAATACTAGAGTTATGTAAATTAAATTAAATTTGCACTCTCATACGCACGCCATATAAATCATGGAGCCTAAATTTGAATTTTGTAATGCGCTTTTGGAATAGTTGAAATATGTCAAAATATACTCGTCTTGTACCATTGACTCACCTGTTCGCAACACCGATCAAAATGTATACGATGTTAGCATGCGTAGAAGCATTTGTCTTTACCAGAATTAAAGGCACAGCTCTGTGGAAAAGAAGAATGTATGTGGAGTAAAAGGTTATATGAGGAGAAACTTGCTGTATGAACCCAATGAGAGACGAAGTTTGAGGAAAATAAGAATATCAGTGAGATATGCTATATTTATTTTGAGAATCATTGAAAGGTACTTTTTAGACAGATGTAGGTGACTTTGAAAAGGATGTTTGACGTAAGTTTAATTAATTAAGAAATTTATGAACTTAGAAACTTTAACTGTCTTAATCCTAGTCCACAGACAAGTCTTGTTGCAGTGGTAGCTGTAGCGGTAACTCTTGATGCCTTATGCTAGTCCTCTCAGTGTTGGGGGTTAAAAGTCGATGTAGTAATAAAAGGTTTCAAAATCTAGACTTGTGATAATCTTTTTCTTCTTAGACTGAGCTAAAGAAGTCGGACACGTTTTTCTGAGTAGTTTTAACGCCACTAAAATGTCTTGTAACAGTCCAGTCCTTGTGTTTGTAAGTCTCCCCCTTTTCACCGTTCAAAGTTTTCTGTTTCTCTTCTTGTGATCACCTTAGTTTGCATTGTTGTTATTGGACTAATACTTGCTATTCTTCTTTCTGATGTTGCAAAATACTCTCAAACTCTTCTTTCTGTTTCTTTCTGAAATCATCATATACTGGTGATGATAGAAAAGGAGGCGACTGTAGATTCTGCTACCGCCAGCAAACATGGAGAAGGTAGAAGATTACGCAAGCATAAATTGAAAGTCATCCTCTTATGGAGACAGTGGAGACATATCAGTGAAAGTCTAATAGCTATTCCAAACTCGTGAAGTAGTGCAGAAATGTTTCATTTGATGTAATTTCAAAATGTAACTAAATGAGTCTCTTTTTACATTCTAAATATTTAACTTGTCTCTAAAAATATCCTACCTTGTTGTTACATGCTTGTTTAAGTTGAATTGGACTGTGTTAATAAACTGTACACTCATGACACAATGATGTTACAGAGGAAAGAAACGTGTGAGACATACTTATTCTGACATTAGTTATGTTTTTTTACCCTACCAATTTCAAATATATTGACACTATCATCCTCAAAAACAGAATCAACTTATTAAGAGACAAAAAGAAGACATCATACAATATACAACTACTCTCTCTCTCTCTCTCTCTCTCTCTCTCTCTCTCTCTCTCTCTCTCTCTCTCTCTCTCTCTCTCTCTCTCTGATTTTTAATGTAACTATAACGTTTCGTTAGCAGTAATGTGTTACTAGTGCAGAGTCTTGTATTTTAATGTAAGGTTTAATTTTAGAGGGTAGTCATAAGTTTGTGAGCTAACGTCAATTACATTTAAATGAAAATATTTTTAATTTGCAGTGAGATCCTTTAATATAATCATATCTTTATAGTTACAATCATGAGTTTAAGAATTTCGAGTATAACCTTTTCAAATTTCTGTATGTCCTTTATGTGCCGTTGATGTATTGTGAAATATGTCGTTATATCTTTTATTCAACTCATCGCGCCTTTACCCTTTCCGCCGTCTTGCAAATATCAAAATTGATGCCTTTTTCATTATCCTTCATCCATAAAGTGAGACAGAATAAGATTTTTAGAGATTACATCGAATGTCTGTAAATAATAGAAAAAGTAATGCCTGGTATCGAATGCTACTGGAAATAATGAGAAGGAAGAAAAACAGTTTGGGGTGGAGTTGCTATGCAACCAAGGAAATATAATGTTGACCTTAAAATCAAAATGAAAAACAAGGAGGATATAGTATTCTTATGGATAATGCGAAGCACGAATTCAAGTCCAAATTACCATTTGGTTCACGTGCATATAATTGCTTAATGAATAACTTTTTCTCCTTTGAAGTTTATGACCATATTTTGGTAACATTGTAGATATTACCTTAAACCTTGGTTTTATAGGAATAGTCTTACTCATATATTACAACAAATGTTTTCCATATTGATGAATTATTCAAACACAGCAAGAAACCTCTCCGGTGGCTTAGTGGCTAGAGCTTTTTTCTCGAATGCTGGAGGTCGTTGGCTCGATCCCCGGCCGAGTCATACCAAAAACTTACAAATGGTACTAACAGCTGCATCGCTTGGCTCTCGGCATTAAAAGGTTAGTATTAGGACTGGTCTGCCTGGTGTCAAAATAATATGACTGGGTGGGAGATCACGCTACATGTCTGCGGCGTCATGCCCCAGTGTTAGATATCACTATAAACTGCTACACTCCAGACATCATAGCTATATGACTGAAAAATTATTAAACCTACGTTAAAAATCCAAATCACACACACACACACATACACACACATACACACGCACCCTGCAAGTTGATCCAAATTGTCAATTATAATTTGTAAGCCAGAATACTGGATTTTGAAAAGTTTCATTCTTACGCAGATGAATGTAGATGTGTATTATGCCACATTTCTGATCTGGGTATGTTAAAGCTTCCAATTTGATTTTTGTTGTTCTATTATATTCTGGTCTGTTCCATTTTCTGACCTAGAACATATTTCGATATGTTCTGTATAGGAGAACATGTCAAAACACGCTGCTCTTACGTGAAATATAAAAAGTATCTATTCTATTTCATTATATGCTATTAAGCCGTGTGTTATTAAAATAATCTAGCCTGACATACATACAGTGCATGCTATCTTAGGACCTACTGTATATTCTCAACAGGACACAAGCCAAAATTCCAACAAAGATGTCCAGAGTGTGATCATTTGGTAAGTGTCTTGCTTTCTCCTTTATTTATTTTTTTCCTCAGAAAGAAGGGCGCACGAGTAATGAAAAGACAAACAATAGTAAGTGTGTTTAGTTTCTGCCCATTTACCATTTCACGCTGGTGATTCACTATGGTGTGCAATCCCCAAAGTTACATGTAGTACCTTATACACATATAATGATCCACCTGAAGTACGAGATGTAATTTAATCATTCCTATGTTGGGAGTTTTGTATGTGATGATTCAACAGTAATAATTATGTGTGTGTGACTTTTGTTATGCTGTGACATATAAACAGGGTGATAGACGGATATGTAGGCGGGCGATAGGCTGACAAGGGAAGTAATGCTGCACCATATAGACAAGGTAAAGGGTGGGAATGTGTTGTTGTTGTTATAGAGTTTAAGGTATTTTCAGCCAAAGATAGGTTATATATGGTGGCTAGTATAGATGGTGGAGGAAGAAGCAGGGAAAACAACCCCGTAAAGAACCACGGACCCACGAAAAGCTACTGGCAAACTTTTTCACGTACCCGCATTGGCCTAACTCGTGGGAATGTGGACAGTTAGTAGAGAATATATATATATATATATATATATATATATATATATATATATATATATATATATATATATATATATATATATATATATATATATATATATATGTATATATATATGTATATATATATATATATATATATATATATATATATATATATATATATGTATGTATATATATATATATATATATATATATATATATATATATATATATATATATATATATATATCCATTCCTCGATGTTCAATTTATTCTAAATTTCAAATTTTACATTACTTTCGTCCTTGTTATCTATATAGAATATCGCCATGTGTATTCAGCTTGTGTCGGTATCATGTATTGGTTGACGGAAATCAATTATTGGTGAATGAAAACACGCCAAAACTCGCACAGAAGTTCATCCAAAACAACCGTTGCATTTACATTAGGTATACCATTATTTTGATTACACTAACAAACGTGTAATAGCCGATTTGTATGAAAATGAGGATATGTCAAATTATACCTGTACTTATTACTGCCATCTCACCACTGTCTGCGTGGGTTCGAGTCTCAGGCTCGGCTTATGTTGGTACGTGAGAAAGCTTATCAGTAGTTTCTTGTGGGTAGTTGGTTCTTTCCGGGGTTCTTCCTTCACCAGTTATACTAGCCACCATATATAGCCTATCTTGTGCTGAAAATGGCGTTAAACCCTATAACAACTATGACAACTACAAACTAAAGTTAAGTAGTACTACATAGTACAGTTAGTTAGGCTTTAGGCTAAAAAGGGTGAAGTATATATTTACCTCACATATTCACAATCAGGAAGCCAAGACCAAAAATGTATTTCCCCTGGGCTAGGGATCAGTGGTAAGTTTTTCCTCATTACGGAAAAAAACATCTCAAATGTATTCTCTGTGGTGGTGATGGTGCGCCTGAGTGGTTGATGTGGTCCACCTCATCTCCTCCAGATCGAACCATTCCGGCCACTTCGGTGTTACCCATGGGAACAAAATATTTTCCTCGCGCACAATTATAATAGGTGTGGTTATAGAATACGCGCGTGAAATGTCTAGCAAAATCTGCGAATGGATGAAGCTTGGAAGAAGAGGCATTTCCAATAAATCTTGCTGTACTTAGTATTACTATGTTCAAGTACGGTGGACCGACCTGGTGTCCTAAGTGGTTAGACGTCCGCCTCAGATGTGGGAGGTCGCGAGCTCCAACTCCAGCCCTTTCTGCGAAAGACATAAAAATGATAGTAGCAGCTGTCTTGCTTGGCGATCAGTATTAAGAAAAACATTTTAGGACTGGTCGGCCTGGTGTCAGGATATTGTGACTGGTGGGACATGATACTACATGTCTGCGGCATGAAGCCCCTGTGTTAGATGTCATTATAAATTGTTATATATATATATATATATATATATATATATATATATATATATATATATATATATATATATATATATATGTGTGTGTGTGTGTGTGTGTGTGTGTGAAATTTCTAACGTAATACACATAGTAGTAATATCTTTCATCAGAATTTGTTGTGTATCGTTCTACGTATTAGCACTGAATTCCCATATCTCGAATCCATATAACACTGGCAAAACAGTGTTATTTAAACGTTTCATTTGTTGATTTAGTGTTAACGATTTCTAATTATTTTTGTGGACTAAATGTAGCCAAATGGAAGCACCGCTTATCTGAAACACAGTTCTAAATATAAATATGTTGGTAAACCTTTTCAGTAAAAGTGTCACCATATATACAAGTAGCTGTTTAAGATTTTCCTGGACCAAATAAAATTTCTATCTTAGTTTCAACTATTTTCACGTTCAATTTCTATTCTTTGCAGAATTAACAAAAAGCAAAGATATAGCGAAGATCTTTTTATTAGAGTGACTCAGAAGCCATGTCATCGCCCAAGCAGTCTGATGAGGATAGCAGTGCCAGTGGAGATATGCAGGAATTCGATTTTTCGAGGAAGTCTATTTATGCTGACATTCAACTGGAAGTAGAGGGGAAACCATTGTATGTATCCAGATCTTTTTTGGCTACGATATCTCCTGTTTTTCGTCAGATGTTCGAATCAGACTTCAAGGAAAAGAATGTCGATGTGTTGCCTCTTCCTGGCAAGAAATATGAGGATGTTCTGACCTTTCTTCGGTGTACAAATCAAGGGGTGTCCGTGAAGGTTGACTGTGAGTTATGCTCTACAATCGCACACAAGTAAACAGAAAAATTAAACCTCACAAACAATTAAGTGAAATAACTGGAAAATAAATAAGACTTTCTGGAACTTTGTAACCTTTAATGTGGCCTTTCTGTTTTATTTATTATTTATTATTTTCGTTGTTTTCATAACTTTCATCTTTTAACACTATTTCTCCAGAAATGTCATAGGTACTGGTCTCCAATAAAGCAAGCGATGTAGATAGGTTTAGTTATATAATATTCTGCATCCTTAGTATTTAATTGTTTGAGTTTGTCAAATGTTGAGCTCTAAAGACATAGCTCTAAAGTTAGAATCGTGGAGGTTATCATTCACCTTATCGTTTATATTAACAGACATGAAAAATAAAGTGAATGCTTTCATTTCGAAATATGCTTAATTTGGCAATTGACATTTAATTAATTCGTACCAACAGAGCTCAGCGCCATCATGTCATGAGAATTACAAAAATCAGCAGAACCTATTCAAACTATTTTTATCTTTCGAGATCGATCCTGAATGTAATTTTTTTTAACCTGTACATAATCGGCGAAGCTAATGTTGATTGTTTGAAGTGGTCATGTCATTTAAAAAGTTTGAGATATTCGAATAGTTGTTAGAACAAGTTAAATTTTAGATTTCATTAGCATAATAATTACATTATCTTTCAGATGACAATGTATATGGGGTCTTTCCATTAGCACACGAATATCAGGCACAACGTCTTCTGGAGGAATGCACAAATTGCCTGCTGAAAGAGCTGCGGTCAGTACCTATCACTGATTTCGATAAGAACTGTCGTGACATGAATACTACTTTAAAGGTCCTCAGATACTGTGAAATATGCGTTTTAGCTGAAAATTACGATCTGGAGGATTTGTTGAAGATTTGTGTCAAGAACTTTACCAAAATCAACGCTAAATGGTACAAAAACGCACCCATGTTCCAAAAGATATCGACAAACCTTCGAAACAGGATTTTCTGCGGCAGACTTGATACGACAGAATGCGCGGTGAGGTAATTACTGCAATTCAAACATAATATCTGAAAAAATAGATTTTTAATTTCGCTTTAAAATAGGACAAGAGAAGCAGAACAAAATGATGCACGGATTACATGACATACTAATATCAGTGTTGGATCTAAATATATCGTGTATGAAGGAGGGTCTAAACAAGTAACTAATGGGTCCGTTAGACGAAACCCCAGATGGGGCCCAGGTGGCGAAGCCCTCTGAAGCTCACGTATTTTGAGCGTTCTCAATGCGTAATTTTAACCACAGAACTAGAAAGAAAACTTATTTTAGGAAATGTTGCAATTGTCTCGAGCATATTTTTGGAAAGGGGTGGTAGGGCCTTAGCGCTGCTTGCACAAACTTTTATTGCACAATATCATTCTCCTTAAAGACATTTCATTGCAAATTAACACTTAAAGATCTTTATAGAATCGAGAGAATTTTACGATTAGACTAACAGTGTAAACAACCGTATAACATTATAAATGACAAGTTGTGACTCATTAAATATAGTCCGTTACATTATATCCACAAAACTAAAGACATGAAAGAATTGATTTCCTAGCAACTGTTTAATGATGATTCCCGAAATGGAGTTGTAACCCAATACAAGTCCATGTGTAAACGCTTGTGAATAGAGACCAAGCATTTCTTGTTTGCTGGTGTCATCATAGTTTAAATCTGTTTACTTCAAAGGTATCTATCTTTCGTTTTGGAAAACAAATATCAGAAGATAAATCTTTCTGAAAAGAGATTGCATCTTCTGGTTCGTGACATTCTGATGTTGTTATTCTTGGATAATACTAAGCTTTCAATAAATTCATTAAATTCACTTGTAAATTCAGTGATAGCTTAGTTTAATAATGATTTTTTTTTAAATTTAAAAAATAAATTAGATTATGACAAAATAAGATATCTTCATTGCAGATTCTACCACCACTGCAAATAAATATTTTCCTCTGTACTTGATTCGATATCAAGACAATGACATGGTACTTATGAATGTCAGGTAAATGTAACAACACAAGATGTTATGGCCATCTTAGATATAGCGGGTTTATTGTATATTCTCTAGATATCAAAAGTCTAAGTGTATTGAAGTAATTTCCGTGATCTGATATAACTAGAAAGTATTATACACTACAACAAATACCAAAAGATATCATTGAAATTGATGGGTCGGGTCATCTGCACTTGGAATCATATGGTAAAATCAAATGCTGAGATAGTATTGGGGCTAAAATCTGCACTATATATTGAAATGTTCCTTTAAAAAAAACCGGGCAAACTAGGTCAAATAAGGCCTGTTGTCGTGTTATAGTAATCATCTAAACCAGAACTGAAACATTATGAACGATAAGTTTGTATTTTGTTTTACAATGAATATCAAGCTTTAAAGTGATAAATCTTGGACAGTTTAATTATAATCATGTATGGAGTATGATCATTTCATATTTTCCTTATTTGGGTCCTTTGCTTCGACTGATAAATTTGCATAAACTGCATTATTCGAAAAATGATATGTGATTGTAACATGATTTAACTGAATATTCTTGTATATTATTTTGCATTGTACTTGCTGGCGTTAACACAATATATGGATTTCGTACTTTCATAAAATTTTAAAATGTAGCCAAGTATTATCCCATAACGAGTTTATGTTGTACTTTAATAAAACAATAGTCTTGTCAAATATTACAAAACATAAAGAGAAAAGTACCACACATACTAATAAGGTGATATATGTATGCATCATTCTGTAAAATTACTGGCTACTGTCTGTACTATATTTTATCACAACCAATGATTAGAGCTATATTATGAAACTCAAAAAGGAAGATAGGGATAACAGCCAATTAAGAAATAATGAACCATATTATTTTTTTGAGGTGATGGAAAAATGTGATACTTAGTGGCACACAAAATTGCAACATAAAGTGAAAGAAGCCATACCAATGAGAATTAACTACATGCCAGTCAAAATAATGACATCGAATACTGTCCAACATCTGAATTCTTTTGATGAGAAAGTAGTTTAATAACCGCATGTAATAACACCACAAAACAAATGTCGGTCTCCGTAAGTCTACAATACAGTGTAGATTAAACACCCATGAGCCTTGTTTGATATTGTTGTTGATTCGGTGTTTTACACTAGAGCATCATAATAATTTATTCAGTAACTAGGCAACTGGAGTAAAGTGCCATGCCCAAGGTCACGCCATGGTAGCCGGCACAGGCTAATCCGTACAGAAGTCAGGTCGCAGAACACTTCTCCTCTCCTGGCCACACTTATGGTGATATAGCACTTATCGCAGTTGATAACAACTCAAAATGGATATTTGAAACCAGGAAGGATAAAGAATCTTACTGGATACGCCGCCTTAGAACATTGAAACCAAGCGGTTTAAACCAAAAGGACTAGAAAAGGAAAGTTATGCACTAGAAGCATTATTCTTTGAACCAGACACATTTTCTTTTCAAAACTTTTATAAATCTTCTTAGTATTCTTTAAATAAACCTATAAGAATAAAATATCCGGAATACAATCAAATCTCCGGGACATAATTTGCGTTACATAAATGTACACAAAGTAATATATATCGCTATCGCTCATAGATTTCTAGGTAAATGCAAATATTTCTCAGTATCCGCAACAAGTCGATATAACCTGGTTGAGACATAATACAGCTAAAGGTTTAATTAGTGTAGAAAGAGCCATGTATAGTTTTGCAAACACAAGTTTTTGTGTTTTATTTGCTTATTTTGTCTATGTTTTGAATATGCCTTTGAAAAAGACTCATTTGGACTCGGGCTAGTTTATATATATATATATATATATATATATATATATATATATATATATATATATATATATATATATATATATATATATATATATATATATATATATATATATATAAGGTATGTGTGTGTGTGTGGTCTTTTAAGATCTTGAATTTCATCAATATTTAATTGCTTATTAATTTTTGCTAATTAAAATTATATCAGTTCCCAACATTGATCCACAAGGGCAACATTGTACTGCAATCTGGATTACATTTCCAGCACAGATCACGTTTCAAAGCAGAATTTGTTTCACTCCAAATGAAATCAATTCGATATTTTCTAACAAACAATATTTAATCCTGCTTCTTCTTAGTTTCAGTTAAATCATATATCCACCTTATAATTCCAAACTATCTACAACAGAACACAAACGCGTGTTTGCATGAAGGCCAGCACCTCCAGCTACATTTGCATCGTACCGAATGGGCCCAGTTAATAACTCCGTTCCATCACTACTGGAAAAGCAGAATTTGGTTGCATCGACAGAACAAATAAAAATTCCCCATTTGAGACCAAGTGGAAAAGTATTTTTTTTCAAGGCGCAGTCAGTCACAGTATGACTCTAACTTTCAATTTTAATTAGACCAAACTAAAATTTCTTTTCCACACAAAATAATGGGCTTGCGATAGGCTACCAAGTTCAAAGGTCGCTGAGCAGTTCTATGTGCGCATGAATACTGTTCCTTTTGTTTGATGTACTATGCTTCTGTACTTACTTTGGAACAAGGATTGACATCAATTGCTTTGTTTCTTGTAGTGTTCTTTCTATTATTCAAGGCTTAGGTAGAAAAGCAAATTGAGTATATTATAAAGATTACCACATTTTTGTATAGGAAAATACCCGAGCCATACTGGACTCATAACATCATGCAATGCAGCTCCAAGAGATTCATTCACATTTTCACTTGTACGTGCAATAACATGTACATATTGAGTTGTTTTCACCTGAATATAACCTTTTTTTAGTTTTATTGATATTGACGTTTAATTTCGACTCTCAACAGAATACAGGAGAAACGTGCAACCTATCCATCCTATCCGTTATCATTCGGAAGCATCGCGGTACCACTCGTGAAACCTCAAAAGGCTAGTAACAATGGCGAAGATACTGAGTCTGAAGAGGATTGCAGTGATGAAGAAGATATTCCGGAATTCGAATTTTTGATAAAGTCTTCCTGGAGTGACATTCAACTGGAAATAGAGGGAAAACCATTGTATGTCGCCAGGTCATTTTTAGCCACGATATCTCCTGTTTTTCGTCAGATGTTCGAATCAGACTTTAAGGAGAAGAATGTCGATGTGTTGCCTCTTCCTGGCAAGAAATATAAGGACGTTCTGACCTTTCTTCGGTGTACAAGTCAAGGGGTACTCGAGAAGGTTAACAGTGAGTTATGTACTAAAATCGTACGCAAGTAAATAGTTTGAAATGAATCCCCACAAACAATGAAGTGAAATAGCTGTATAAATAAATTAATCTTTCTGAAACTTCGTAACTTTTAAATCGATCATTCCGTTTTATTTATTAGTTTTGATTTATCATAATTTTTATCTTGTATCTTATTGAAAGGAAACTTATAGGTGTTGGTCTCCATTAAAACAAACGGTGTAGATAGGTATATTGCATATCACATTCTGCATCCCTAGTATTTAATTGAGTTTTTCAAATGCTGAACTTTAATTTTATAGATGACATGTCTGAATAACAATAATGAAATGTTCCAAGTTTTTATCATGGAGGTTATCACTGACATCATTGTCTACATTAGCAGATATGACAAATTAATATTTACTTTTTTCATACGTGTGCAGCTCAGCACAATGATTAGAATAAAAAAATGAGCGAGACCCGTTCAAACTTTCACCATTTAGAATCGGTTCTGAAATATAATTCGTTTAACTTATGCATTATCGGCGAAACTAATGTTGATAGTTATAGAATCTTGTTCGTTTAAAGGTTTCAGGTTGTTAAACTGGTTAGAGATGTGTGACAACGTCTTGCAGCAAGTTAAATTTTAATTTTAATAGCATCATTATTGCACACTCTTTCAGATGCCAATGTATCTGGGGTCCTTCCTTTAGCATTAGAATACCAGGTACAACGTCTTCTGGAAGAATGCAAACAGTGCCTTCTAAACCAGCTGTTCTCAATACCTACCTGTACATTTGACGGCAACGTCTTTGATACTGATGCTAATACGAAGATAATCCAATGCTGTGAAGTATGCTTTTTATCAGAAAAATGCAGTCTGGAGGATTTGTTGGAGATTTGTGTGGAAAAATTTACCAGTGTCAATGCTAAATGGTACAAACAATTACCCATGTTCCAAAAGATATCGAAAGAACTTCAAAACAGAATTTTTTGTAGCAGACTTCATGCAATAGAAATAGCAGTGAAGTAATACCTAAATTCAAACACGCTACCTGAAAATATATATTTCTTTAGTTTCACTTGAGCTCACGGTGATCGACGCCAATATCATGAGATATTAGACTAATATTAACTGCAGATTCAGAAATATTGTTTGTGAGGGAGAGGTTGTACTTTTTACGGGATGGGTCTAAAGGACAAGTCCCAGGGGTCAAAACCAATTAAACATTTTATTTTAAGCATTCCCAACGCATTATTTGCTCCAATTAACTCCAATGAAAACTTTTTCCAGGAAACGTTGCAATTGTATAATGTTCTTTTTTTGTGGACCTAGGCAGATTTGGGCGGGGTGGGTGTACGTGCTTGCTGCGCAAAGTAAATGTTTACGTCTACACGCACATATTAACATTACAGAATATTTTTCGTTTGAAAGCCATTTTATTGTAAAGTAATACAACATCTTTACGGGATAGAGAGAGAACATCAGGACTACACTATGAGGGTGAACGTTTATAAATTCGTAATTACACTTGCACACATCTGCACTTGATTTTAGAGAAACTCACAGTCCACAGCAGTAGAGCAATTTTTTACATTTATCCACTGAGCTGCGTTAACCTTAGTTCCAGTGAAGTGAAAATTTTATAGCAGTTTCTATTTACTGACGAGTTGAATCTAATTATACTGAAATTACATTTGTACATGTTAGCTACATTGCAATTAAAGGAGTGAGGACAATCATAGCGGTCGAAGTTACCTTTAAATGCATCTGTTTCTGCACTAGACTATACAGTGCAAGTAACTGACAAGCTGTGAATCAGCAAAAAATGACGATATTCTAATAACGTATGTACTTAAAATTAAATGCATTAAAACTTCACTTCCTGACAAGGGTTCAATGATGATTCCCGAAATGGATTTGTAACCGAAAATAAAATAGCTTGTTAGCATTTGTGAATAGAGATGAAAAGCGTTCCTTGATGCTTGTTTCATCTTAGTTAATAAATGTTTACTTCAAATTTATCTATCTTCATATTTGGTCCTTGAAACTCTTTTTGTTGTAATTCTTAGATGACACTCACCTTTTGCTATATTCACCACTCTTTCTTTGGTACGGTAAATCTAATGCTAGATTAATTCATGAATGAATTATATTTAAGTAAATAAACTGTACTATGACAAAATGAGATATCGTCCTAAGATCGATCAATTCACGAAAATTCTACCACCACTGCTTTGATAGCACGATTTGTCCAGAACAAATATTTCCCCCTGTACTTGATTTGATAATAAGAAAAAGACACAGAACCTGTAAATCTCGGGTAAATCTACCATCACAACATTAAATTTCATGGTCAAAATTAACCATACATATAGCGTGTGTATTGTATATTCTCATGATATAAAAAAAATCTAAGTGTATTTAAGTTTCCACTGTCTGATATAAACTAGAAAGAACATTATTATATGCTCGTTTTTTTTTTTCTTTCTCTCCGTTAACTTTTCATTGACAGAAGTGTTCAGTATTTCCCGATATTGCACCTCGGGTTTAATTCATGCTGATGCAAGCGAATAAGGAACTACTTTCTATTGCAAACAAACAATTTTTTTGCATGAACTAAAGAAAATGTTGCATGTACTGACACATATCCGCACCTTTTTACACATTCCGTGTTAACTGTTATGATACAATGTTTCAGATTTAGGAAAGCTACAGTGGCTAACAGGGTCCTTACAATAACATGCAAGTTATAAGAAATAAACTGTCTTCTTTAGCTAGTATTAAAAATGGCAAAAACATACTTACAATTTTACATCCTGAATTTCCTAAAAATGTACATTCGTAGTTCTGTAAATCCGAATTATATGAGCAATGTCATAGATTCTAAGGTAGATTGCACATTTCAAAATTGCACTGTATTTTCGAGTATATTCCAAGTGCAGTTAAATCCTCCTTACTGCACTCAAAATGAAATAAACATTAAATTCCTTAGCGTCTTTTCGATAATTGCATATTATGATCTCAACCATTCAATAACACGCACGCCGATGTCAACACAATTCAATAGGATTAAATTAGCAAGCGCTACTGGAATCCAATAAAGTTGCTTCGTGTTGATAAATCCTAACAATAGTCACGACAAACGTATTCATTCCAAATCAAATGGAAAAGTTGTAGCAATGCTCATTCATTAACAATATTACTCCAAATTTCAATTTTAAGTAGACCAAACGAAATTTTCTTTCGAAACTTGCGTCTTGCTATCGACCAACTTCTAATCTGTATGGGCGGAGTTACGTGCTTATTAATAATATTGTTATGTAATGATGCAGCTACACTTGTGTATTTAGTTTGGAATACGGCATATATTCGGTTACTTTGTTTCTGGTATTTTTTTTTTGTTTATATATTTAAGCCTTGGGTAGGATAAGAAAATTATCATATAAGAAAAAAGTTAGTGCATATGTATGGGAAAATATGAACCCGTTTTGTCGGATGGATATACTGCACTCCCAAGGTTGTAGAGTATAGCCATGCGAAAAACTCGTTCATATTTTTCCATAAAAATGCAGTAGTCTATAAGTATTGTACACTACAAAGAAACCGCTCCGGTGGCCCAGTGGTTAGAGCCTCCTTCTCGGATACGGGAAGTAGATGGTTCAAACCCCGGCCGAGTCATGCCAAAGATTTATAAAAATGGTACTAATAGCTGCCTCACTAGGCGCTCAGCATTAAGAGGTTAGTGTTAGGATTGGTCGGCCTGATGTCAGGATAATGTGACTGGGTGGGACATCATGCTACATGTCTGTTAGACATCACTATAAACTGCCACACTACAGACATGTAGCCATGTGACTGAAAGGTACATTACAATTCCAAATCACACACACGCGACAATAAATACAAATAGATATCATTGAAATTAAGAGATCATGTCATCTTCGCATGGGAACGTATGGTAAAAGCAATTCTGAAATAGGAATGGGGCTAAAATCTGCCCTAATTATTGAAATGTTCATTAAAACACAGGCAAACTAGATTAAATAATGCCTATCGAAATAAGAAGTAAATCCCAAATCTGGATAGTTTGTACTTTAATCATATCAATTACGAAGCATCAAGTCTGAATCTTTATTGATACACAACTAATTACCATCAACATTAAATGTGATTGTTTTTCATTACATGTTGACTCTTTTTAGTACAGAGGCAATTGTAGTATAGTGTCTTGCCCAAGAATTCATTACAGTTGCCGACCTAGACCGATCCAACAAGCTTTAAGATAAGATAAGATAAGATAAGATAAGATAAGATAAGATAAGAATTCTTTATTTCAGACTGCATAGTCCATACACCTAAATTAAAATACTGATATAGAGTAAAACATTGTAAACATAAATATACATATACATATATATATATATATATATATATATATATATATATATATATATATATATATATATATATATATATATACATATACATATATATATTCACACACAAAAATATACACATACACACATACATACATATATATATACACATACATACACACATACACATACATACATATATACATACACATATACATATATATACATATACAATCACATACACATACACACACACATATATATATATATATATATATATATATATATATATATATATATATATATATATTTATATATAAATATATATATATATATATATATATATATATATATATATATATATATATATATATATATATATATATGTGTGTGTGTGTGTGCACAGACACACACATACACATACACACATACATATACACTAAAACATATATACATATCATATGTACAAGTATTCAGATATATTTACAACAATTATTTGCGCCATGCATTGTTAAAAAATGAAATTTAAGTGACACATTTAAATAGTAATTGGTTCCATCTACTAGCAATGTGAGAATTTAAATTAATGTCATATTTCCAAAGTGATTTCAATATACAGTTCTCACTATTAGAAAGTCTTGTTATCATTGAATATACATACTTTCTCATTACTTCCTCAAAACTGAATACATTATAATTAACAAACATGTTGGAGGCACTGTTCCATCTAGGAAGACCTAATAGAAAGCGAAGACTATTATTATAACCAATTACTAGTTTTCTTTTCACATTTTCACTAAAGTTTGTCCACAGTGGAGCACAGTACATAGTGCAGCAATAAGATTTGAAGCTATATATTTTCTCGCCATTTTTTCTTATGTGAGGCCAAAAGTGGAAAGTAGCAGTTCGGTTATGCCAAGTACTCCGTCATGGGTAAAATGTGTTGAGCCAGTTGTCCCCAGGACAATGGCAACAGAGCATCTTCTTTCGTTGATTTGCACATGTTCCACAGTGATGTCTTCGATGGAACTGTACTGTTCTTTGAATGTCTCTTGGTTTTCTGGATAGCAACACCAGGAGGGATAGCCACCCACTTCTTGATTCAGTTTGAGAAATTTTTTGATCAGTCTGAGAAATTCTTTTATCAGAGGAGTATCTTTTGGTATAGTTGTGTGTTAGGAAAATTCCAGATTTGTAGACTTTCAACAAGCGTAATCCACAATGCAGAGCACGAAACAATTCAACGTTCACTCCTGTCAAAGCTCGTTCTTCTGTGTGGCAACAAGGTTGATCTTGGTTAAATGTTTCAGTACACGTAAGTCTCAAAGAAAACATTGGTTTTCAATGAAAAAGATGTGGTAAGACGGAATAGTACAAAAAGAGATAAGACTTTACATTTAATCAAGGGTTCGTCTTGAAAAATGTATTCCACATCGATGTGTTCTGTCAGCATCACGTTGTGTCCTGTAGGAAATCGAACATTTTTTCCACCCAATGATACAACGAACGCACATCGATGTAATTAATTTCTACTCTGGAGATTTTTCATGTCGTACAGCAAACGTGTGCCATTGGTTCGTCATCTAAATAATATGAAGCGTGCGTTCAAAGATTCGATATCCACCACGTCGTAACCGTCGGCAATGTGTTTAAATCCGAAATTGGTTTTCAAACGTTCATGGTACTAGTCCTCTCAAATTTCTACCATTCGATATCTTTCTTTTTATAATCTCAGGAGTCATTGCTGCTTGCTCGTACAATTGACGAATTCTCAGAAAACATTTATCAGATTTCATTGTCAGAAACAGGTGGAGAATCCGTAAAATAAGTATCCATGATATCCGTAGATGATCTTTGGGGCTTCTGAATCACTCCCCGTTTCTAGCATGTTCAGTCCATTTCTCATTTCTCTTCACTTTCACACGAGTAATGTAACCAGAGCAAAACTATGGTGGAGTTTCCATGTCTGACGGAGAGGTGTTCGAGAGAATGCGATGGCTAGTTTTTCTCGGGCGTGAATTTCTTTCTGTACACTAATCCACACGCTTTAGCAATGGCAGAAAGAAACTGTACTTCCATGTTCCAGAAAGAATTGTTTATATTCCCATCTGTACTGAAAAAGAGTGGAAAATAAACTTTAGCCATTTCTGCCACTCCAAACCTTTTAGTCAGTCGGCTCAAATGCATATAATCTTTAATTTTACTTGTTCCACTTTCATTGAGATGAGTGTGGCTCCTTTCGTGGGGACCGTGAGGCATTTGATACCTTGTTCTAAATAATATTTCAGAATCAATTCTTCGTCGTATCCAGAGATAGCGTCTTCCAACCCTGTAGCATGTAGATGGCAGTCCAAGTAAAGCTAGATTTGCTCTTCGCTCCAAGTGTCATCGATAGGGTCTAAGATGCATTCGGAAAAATCGGAAAGAGTGCGGTGCATCCAAAAGATTATTTTCACGTCCTTCTTGGATAGTACGACAATTAAGACAGTATTCTTGCATTCACTTTTAGCAAGCCTGATGACTAACGCAGAAGTTAGGGACGCGAATGCACGCTAAAAGTAAACATGATGATATCATCTGGGTCCTTTTTTGTTGATTTTCCTTCATGTCTGCCTCCAGGACATTTTCGCATTTTTAATGTAACATTGATGTTCATTATATGATTGGGTCTCATCTTTTCATTTCTGAACAAGCCTGAAGCCTTGTAGGTATTGGTTCAGATGAGATATCCACAAGCTTAGTAATTCGCAAGCATCTTTCTCCCGTTGAGTTATTGTTACGCGATGTTGGTCGTAACGTATTGCTGACAAAGGATGTACGAAAAGCAATTTATTATTTTACTTTGAGAATGGATGGTTTGGACACACGATATCTCTCAGCATTGAATGTCTTGCTCCCGTTAGGAAAATCCTTGGTCACATTTTCCACAATGATGACGTGTTTTCCGTCTCGGAAATCGATGCCTTGAAACACCCGAGTACTGAGAACAAATTGAGGATACATGTTTAACGTATAACGAGAATCCAAGGCATCTTGAAGTTGTTGCATTTCAGAAATGTCACACTTTATGTCCTTCAAAATGTAACAGGAGTTCTGTTTCTCTTTGTTGTTTGGCTCTGTCTGATTTTGAATGCTTTGTCATGCTGTTTTCCATTCAGCAGTTTCGTTCTTGTCAGCATACGTTCGTCTGTCTATGTGTCTATGGACTAAGCACATATGATCTTGGTAGATTTTTAATTTGGACGGTCCTTCGTTTGGAATTGTGAATGTCGTGAAAATAACACTTTGCTGTGTTCGTTTCTTGAAGGGAAATGTGAGTCACATGAAGTGCAGTTTTTCCATTGGTAATGTTAAACTCGTCAATGGAATGCTGGAGGTGTTGAACTTTGTAGAAGACTTTGGATGGTGTTAATTTCAAAAACTTGTTTGGGATGAAGAGTGTCAAAGGAATGGATATTGTTCTTTAGAGTGTCCTAAGAACCACAAACAATTGCTACAGGTTGATCCTGGTGCAGTAACGAAAAAAATGCAACAACATAATGTTAAAATCAGATATGGACACACCACGATGCATCGCTATCAGGCAATCGCTGAACGATTCAATCAAACACTTGCACAGCGACTCATTGGACATCAATATTGCCAGGAATTACTTCACTTTTAGGACAGATCTCATGAATTGGTTGCGAGACAACATCATGTGGTGGCCGCGTTAAACAACGAGGTCACGATTGGAATTAACATGATGCCTTTTTATGAAATTGCAAAAAGTAATTGATATATTTATATGAAGCTGGTGAACTTGAGGGTAGTACAGCAAGAGCAACTGATCCCGTGTGAAGAGCAACAACACAAAATTTACTGCGTTGTAAGATCTACTATGCAGCCACCAATCAATGTATTAGATTCAACAGCTCCTCAAAGTGGATATGTCCGTGAACAATTACAGGTAATGCCGAAAACACCAACCTACCACCAGATTGGACACGTGCCAACAAAAAGCGCTAACATGAGCCAAACACGTTGAGGAAAGAAGCTCCTCTACGTCTGTTACATTCAAGGTATGTCAGACATTTTCGCGTGTTTTGTCATCTCTCGCATAATCAGCTATTGTTTTCTTCCTTACTTGATAATTCCTAGTGACGATGTTATTGTTGTGACGCCGTTGGCATCTCCATCACTCAGATAACCCTGCGCACCTGAGATATCTTTGTTACTCTAGACACAACCAGATAAACTAAATTTGAACATTTTATGTGATCATCGACAATCCAGATATTGGTATATTGTATTGTTAATCCCTGAGACGAATGAATTGTTGTTGCATATACCAGAGTCAAGTACGATGGGTTTGGAGTAACTGCTGCTTTCGTCTCTGACGCCAACAACATCTTTTGTACAGCCTCAACTGCAACCTAGACGATATCATTAAGAATGAATTTTTGTTTTCGGCAAATTCTATTTGCTGCTGGAATATCAACAAGTACATTTTGTCTACGTGTATATGATGGTCGATAACATAATGCAGCCAGCTGATCAGGAAATTTTTCCTTGTGAAACTCAAATAATATTACGCTGATGTGAATCACGAATATTTTTCCTGGATACAACTTTTGGATCTTTAGGGCGCCAGCAATCTGACATTGGAGTCACTGAAATTACGGTACGCAGTATTTATCACTGAACCTTGTCAGGTTGTAATCTGATTAACGACTTCGGTTGTCGTAGTTGTTCATCCTGTGATCGATGGTCGAACAAAACATCTGCATAGTGTACTACAAAGTTGATCAACCATTTGTGTGGTGATTCATCCGCAAATGTCGGAGGCTGTCCATGATCGCCACACATGATCATTGCAATGGATTTCTTTGAAAACCAATCATGAAATGTCGGTATTTTTTTTACTGTACAAATTTCATCCCAGATAATTATTCTCGGGATATATTTCTCAAACATTCGATCGGGCGTCCATGCATCACCTCGACATCTAAAGAAACTATGACACGTGTATGCCCTGACACCACGTTGTCTCATCTCTCATACAGGCCGGTGAATTGGCGTCAACTCAATCATGTCAGAGTTTTTAAAAAATTCTGTCGCACGTGTTGTTTTACCAGAACCACCTGGACCAGCCAGATAGACCGTGCAGTGTCTCGTGATTACTGACGGTGATGATGAAATGTTGTGATAAATTTACAGTATAGTAATATATCTGCTGTATTAACGTCAGCTGACTCTGGATGTTTGTGTATTTGTTCTTGTTTTATTCACCATGAACCCCAGTTGGCAGCTCTAGTGTCTTCTTCAAAAATGGCTCAAGAAGGTCCATTTTACAACGACTAATATACATGGCGACTTTAACATCGTCATTGGGAAATATATTGATCATTGATAATAGGTTTATTGATAAGTAGACGAGCATTGATGAAGAGAACTGCCGTCGCGGTAGGTAATGATTGTGCCAATAATTATTCCATCTCGTGCTGTTGCATTTCTGTGACACCAATATATCTTTTGCCGCTGTGTTATTGATGACATTATCTCCTTCTTCTGGATTTATAATTAATCTTGTACAAAGACGTGATAAACACTGAGTTAATTTAACTATAATTTTCCTGCATATTTCTTTGTCAACTTGCTGATATTTTGCACAGTAGTCGTTGAGAATGACATTGTTATCTGGCGTATGAAAGTGTCTACCAAACCAAATTGGTATAACAGAATGAATACTCGCTGACACTCGAATGATTCATTCTCGGCAAATCAAGTAAGATCGTGATTTGTTAGCGGATCATTTGTTGCAACTTTAGTCATTTATTGTGGTGGGTGCCCAAATCGTTCAAAATAACGATACCACTTCCCAAGTCCAACAAAAGCCACCGGACACGCAGGTTGGATAAGCAGCGACATTGTCGACAGACATCATATTGGGGGAATTATGTTTTGTGTTGCAAAGAACGCCATGACCAAATTCGACACAAGACTGTGATATATCGTTGAGAAATTCCTTTGGTGTTTGACGCCATTTATGTTTTTGTTCGGCTATATGATCATTCAAAAGCAGGCTGAATAGATTAAATAAAGCCCGTTGTCGTGTGAGAGTAACCATCTAAACCCGAAGTGACACATTTTGAACAATAGGTTTGTAATCTGATTGCGATGAAATGTCAAGCTTAGAAGTGCAAAATCATTGACAGTCTATAACTTTAATTATAATCAAGCAAGGACCATGAACATTCAATATTTTCTTAACTTGTGTCCTTTGCCTCACTGATAAATCTGCATAAACTGTATGTAGCAAACATGAAATCGAATATGGTCCAAGATCTACATTGTTTTATGACAAAACAGCATTTAATAACACCACAAAACTATCCTCGATCTCAACAGGTCCACAAACCCTATGGAATAAACACTCACGAGTAAGCTGGCATTAGATTTTGTTGTTTTACAGTAGGGCAACACAGTAAATTATTTAGTACCGAGGCAATTGGAGCAAAGTACTTTGCCCAATTATAAACAATGTTATATATATATATATATATATATATATATATATATATATATATATATATATATATATATATATATATGTATGTATGTATGTATGTATGTATATATGTATGTATGTATGTATGTATGTATGTATGTATGTATGTATGTATGTATGTATGTGTACCTTTTTGCATCTTGAATTCACTCAATATTTATTTTCTTAGTGATGTCTGCTAAGGAAAATTATGTCAATTACAACAATTGATCCACAGAATTACATTGTGCTGCAATTTGGACTACATTTCCAGCACAGATCACATTTGAAAGGAGAATTTACTACACTCCAAAATGAAACGAATTTGATATCCCCTAACAAACAATATGTAATGCTGCGTCTTCTCAATATCAATTAATTCATATATTTCCACCTTATATTTCCAAACTATCAATGACATAACATAAACTCTTTTTTGCATGAAGGTCAGTCCCTCCATCTACATTTATATTGTACCAAATGGATCAAGTTAACAACACTATCCCATAATAACTATAAAAAGCAGTATTTGGTTTCGTTTACAGAAAAAACAAAATCCAAAGCAAGCAGAAAAGTTGTTTCGAAGAATAGTATTTAACCATATGAATCTAAATTTGAATTTTAAGTAGACCAAAATTAAAATTTCCTTTTCAAACGAATGAATTGGTGTGCGATAGGCTACCAAGTTCAAAAGTATCTGAGCAGGTTTTATGTGCGCATGAATACTGTTTCTTGGTTGTTTTTTGTTTTGGTTTCTTTTGTCTTGTTTTTGTTGGATATTTTTCAGGGTGTTGAACTACGCTTCTGTATTTAATTTCGAACATGGAGGGAAATCGATTACTTTTTTCTTGTAGTGTTCTTTGTATTATTAAACCTTAGGTAGAAAAGCAAAACTGAGCCTATAATATAAAGGTTAAATTTGTATATGAAAATACGAACTCGTTTGTTTGTTTTTTTTCTGAGCCATACTGCAAACATAACATTATACAATATAGCTCAGAAAAACGCGTTCATATTTTTCATATACGTGCAGTTGCTGATACAAATTAAATGGTTTTGATCCCTAATATACCATTCATTTAAGTTCCATCGATATTGACGTATTCAATTTCCATTCTCAACTGAATATAAGAACCATATAAGATTTTCTGGAGATCTTTTTTACACGCACAGAATCCATGTTTTCAGGCATGGCATTTGAATAGGATATTAATGATGATGACGATATTCAGGAATTGAAGTTTTTGAAAAAGTCTCCCTAGACTGACATTCAGGTGAATTAGAGAGTAAATCATTGCATGTCTCCGGGTCTTTTTTAGCCACATTATCAGATGTTTGAATCAGACTTCAAGGAAGAGAATATCGATGTGTTACCTCTTACTAGCAAGAAATATGCGGATGTTCAGACCTTTCTTCGGAGAGCAGGTCAAGGAGTGCTCGAGAAGGTTAACTGAGTCACGCGCTAACAAACGTACACAAGTAAATATTGTAAAATGAATCCCAAAAACTAATGAAATGAAATAACTGGAAAATAACTTAATCTTTCGTAACTTTTAAACGATCCTTCTGATTAATTTATTAGCTTTGTGTTATCATAAATTTGTATCTTATGTCTTATTGGAAGGAAACGTATAGGTATTTGTCTCCATTAAAACAAGCGGTGTATATATGTTTATTGTATATCATATTCTGCATCCTTAGTATTTAATTGAGTTTTTCAAATGCTGAGATTTAAAGAAGGCATAGACGCCTTGTCTAATTAATCATAATTAAATATTCAAAGTTTGTATTATGGCGGTTATCGCTCACAGCTCTATCTACATTAGCAGACATGACAAATTAAGTTAAAAACGCTTTATTTCCAAACATTTAATTTGATGCATAATATTTAGGTATTTCATAAGTAGAGAGCTAAGCACAATCATGAAAATAATAAAAACCAGTTAAACGGTTTTCACCTTTCACGATCGGTTATAAAATATAATTCGTTTAATCGGTACATCATCAGTGACGTTAATGTTTATTGTTAAATAATTTTGTCCGTTTAATGGGGTCAGGCCATTAAAAAGGCTTGAGATTGCGAATAGTTCTTGGAGCAAATTTAATTTTAAATTTTAATTGTATAATAATTTACATTCTCTTTCAGAGTTCATTATACCTGGTGTACTTCCTTTAGCGCACGAATACCAGGTAGAACGTCTTCAGGACGAATGCAAAAATTGCCTACTAGACGAGCTGTTATCAGTACCTACCGACAGTTTTGATGATAAGTACCATGATATGAGTACGACGATGATCAAATACTGTGAAGTATCCCTTTAAACACGGTCTTGAGGATTTGTCGGAGATTTGTGTGGAAAAGTTTACCAATGACAACACTAATGGTACAAAAAAGTACCCATGTTCCAAAAGATATATAAGAACTTCAGTACAAAATATTTTGTAGCAGAGTTCATACAGTACAAAAAGCGGTGAGGTAACACCTGAAATTTTAGTTTCAAATCAACGCACGGTGAGCGAAGCTTATATCATACGACATTATGCAGACTAATATGAGCGGCGGATCCAGGAATAACGCGTGCGGGATGAGGGGCTGAACAATTAAGTGATGGGTCTGTGCTAGGCAACTCGAGGTGGGGGAGCGTCTCGGAAGCCCTTGCATTGACCGGAGCATAATTTTAACCACCTAACTGCAAAGAAAATTTACTGTAGTAAACGTTGTGTTTGTATCATGCTCTTTTTCCGAGTACCTAGTGGAGTGGGCGTGTCTACTCTGTAAGTGAATATGATGTGAACTTTAGCACACACACACACACACACACACACACACACACACACACACATACAGAGTTTGATTGAACAATATCACTTTATCGAAATGCGTTTAATTGCTTTTCTGAATAGAGACCAAAGTGTTCCATGTGTGTTTACTTCATTTTAGTTCCAAACTATTTACTTCAAAGGTATTGTAATAAATATGGAGTATGCGCATTTGTTTCTAGCGCCTCGTTTCTTAGATTTGTGTGATTACGTGTTTGATTATTGTAACTCGGTGCCGTGGAAATATTCCTTAGCCCGAAATAATTAGCCAGTTACATGGAGTAAACGTCACGGAGTGAAGTGTTAGTGAGTTTCCATGATGCTCTGGTTTACTTTTAGTGAATTCAGTTCAGAGCCGCATGAGTGTCCCTGTCGTACACAGAACCGGATTTACCATTGTACTTAGTGTGCTTAAGCACAGGGCCCCTGTTGGCCGGGGGAAAGTGGCATTTTCTTGGCCATACCTCGTTCAGGGCCCAAGTAAGGGGCCTCATAACTTAACTAGCATAGGGACTTATTTGTCCTAAATCCGGCATTGATCATACAATATTCCTTTTTTAAATCTAGTGGTATCATTGGTGGAGTGACTGCAGTAGCAGTAGCAGTATTTAAGGTAGGAGACCGGTAAATTACACAATGGAATCAAACAAGAAGGGACTCGGCAGATACCTTTTTTGTCGCCATTGTGGCAAATGTGATGCAATTTTACTGGGGAAATGTGAATTGGAAACTGTATTGAGTGGCCTAAGGTATCATAGTTCCCTATGTTAGGAAATATCAGACTGAAAGAAAACCATTTAAAGAGAAAGCATGCAGATGTTTGGTTGATAGGTATCTGGAAAGTTGTGGTCTTGCACTGATCAGAGTAACAATTTTGCATAGAATGGACACGTCGGTCTTTCTAATTTACAATTGAAGTTGTATGGAGGCCTTTGGAAATTTGGGGCAAACTTATGACTTCTAGAGGAATCGCGCCAGGGTTTGACACAAATCGGTCAAGTAAATACCCCTGGCTTGTAACAGAATATGTCTTCATTTTAGGAAAAACATTTCTTAAGATACGTGTTCTTGGGTTGAATGTGCAACCTCTGGTTTGTGAACCTAGATTTCTTGTTATTCTTAGATAACATTAAACTTTAGATACATACATCCCTTCTTCAGTTAAGGTAGATCCAAATGCCTGCTTAATTAAGGGATGACTTTAAGAAACTAATTTACAATATGCAAAAACGAGATATCATCCATAAAAATCGTTTTTCGAAAATTTTACCACAACTTCTTTTAAAGCAAGATATATCCGGAATAAATAGTTTTCCCTGTTTTTTTATTCCATAATAGAGAAATAACAATTAATTAATGAATGTCAGTTAAATTTGCCATCGCAAAATTAAAATTTCATTGCCAAAATTAACCGCGCATATCGTACAATCCTAATCTGAAAATTATTATTGTATTTAAGTAATTTCCATGATCTCATATAAAATAAAATGTATCGTACACCACATAAAATAAAAACATGCGCACTGAGGTCATATCATCTGTACATGGTGTTGTATGGTAAACGTAGATGGTGAAATAGTAATGGGGCTAAAATCTGCTTCAAAGAATGAAATTTTCATTAAACAAAACACAAATTAGGTTAAATAAAGCCCAACATCTTGTTACGATACTCATCCAAACCAGAAATAAATCCAAATATTTCACAGTCCATGACTTTAATCATAATCAGGTAAGAAACATGAAGTCCAAACCTTTGACATTCTATGGCTTTACCTAAAAAAACAAGTACACACCGTTAATATTCAATATTATCTTAACTTCGGTCCTTTCCTCGACTGATAAATTTGTCTAAACTGTTTGTACTAGAAGCACCCAATACGATTTGGGGGTTTCCTAATGTTTCTTGCTAAAATGATCTTTTTCGCGAATATGGAACCTGGTTTAAATAGATATATATATATATATATATATATATATATATATATATATATATATATATATATATATATATATATATATATATATATATATATATATATATTATTTTATATTGTATATACTACAATCTTCAACAATTAGTCTTAGGTCAAAGTTAGGATTCAGTAAATGTTTGAAGATTCGTCAAATCATAAATATGTAACCATGTATTAACCCATAATGAGTTTATGTCATATTTAATAAGTACTAACCAGGTTATATTTTATTATTCTTTGCCAAAAAATTAGATCTATAGTCATAATCCCCCCAACTCCAGGTTAACTGCCAATTAAGAAGTAAGCAACCATATCATTTAATGCCATGATAAAAAAATGTTATAATCAGATAAACATAAGTATAAAAAAACACGTCGATGGAAATAAATAAAGTGGCACTCAAAAGAATGAATTGGCTTCATTTAAATTAGTGTTCTTTTTTATGCATGTGCCTCTTAAGTTGTTGAAAATCAGGTTAGAATACTGATCCACTTCAAAGTGATTAAAACAGTACTTTAGGATCACATATTCATCTGATTCCTTTGTAACGATCAGGCAATCTTTGTCACACAGATCCCTATTCTTAACTGACAATTAATTGAGGAATGAAGGTAGTGTCTACGTCTCAATCTGCTGACATGCCTATCTATGGACAACCTCTTTGTAACACAGAAAGATGCCGTAGTTGACAGTGTATAAGTGGAGCCATAATACAATTTAAACATATCTATTTCTTGAATTTTGAACTTTCAAAACAGTCTATGCCATAGTCGTCCTTAAATCAAATAATCGGGTAAGATACTTGCATTTTCATATTCATTTCCGATTTCAACTGTCAGTCAGGGTATCCGATGAATATAATAGGGTTCAACGTCCATTTAGATAACAACTGCCTTGATTTCTGGCCACCTGCCTTGCTAATTACAATTTAGGAACTCTTTGTTGATCATATTCATTAAAAATAATGAAATTAAATTTAAATGCTGTTTTTGTAATAGTTTTGTTTGAATGCACCCCCATAACAAAACAGAAATGAGCATACCCTTTAAAACCTCACTTTCAAAAGAACCAAATAGTTTCGATAGCTGTACTGTTGTTTATGTTTTGATATAATTGGCTGAAATTTGATTTACTATCTTTCCACACAACGCAGGGGGTTATGTTTTTAACGATTATCATAACAATAGGTATGTGGGTCATATAATTATCTCACTAAGTCCTCAAAGTAAAATATCATGGTATATACTGTCCTAGTAAGAAATTTTCGAAATAAAAACTGCCAGAGTATAGACAGGTATAATGTCAACTTAATACTTTCGTTGGATATATTGAGTCAAATGTGATTCTACGAGCGTTGTACGGCCTTTAACTTTTCCTTACACTCTTGCAACTAAAAGTGGCAAGACAATTTAACCAGTATTCTAAATATGGATAGTAGACGAAGTAGCCAAGATTCCAGAAGGCAGCTCGGATTTGGGAATGTCAGTAAGTTCATTTTATTTTTTTTTTCACTTGCCGATAATTTTCCCTAATTCCTTGGGTTATATGCGTGTAACGTGTAGACTTGTATATATCAGTTCTACTTGTATTGTTCATGTTGCCTCTGACATTTTATCTATAAGCCTTTTATGACGAATTTATGTTCACACTTTTGTTGAAGTAAATATTAATTGCTCTTCTTAAATTAATTAAAGGTGTTTCTAATAGATAGCATTATCATGTTGACTGCATAATTCCGCATTTTTAACAAGATCTAAAGGAAACACAATTTCGAATTCTCTATAGGGAAAAACATGTAATAAATATTTCTTTTTGGAAGGAATATATACAATTCTGTGGATTACAAAATAAATTTAACTTGCGCAAAAGAATATATCGAAAGATTTACTAAAAGTCTTTCAGTTACAAATTAACTTACAAATATATTTTCACAGCTTGTATTGTCCTCTTTTTGCAAGAGACTATGACGCTATCTTGGTCTAGAAATCTGGACACCACATAATGTCAGCCATGAAATTATTAGGTTCTACTATTATTTTACATTAGTAACTGTGTGTGTGTGTTATTATTGTTGTTTTTGTTGTTATTTATAGATTTAAATGTGCCTTTCTGTGCGTGTTTCCCTTTCCATCTTTTTCATGCAGTTATCATCAAACTCCAGACTTTTCTTGGCATATTTTTTTTTAAAATTTAAGCCTCCTTAATTCCTTGCAAGAAAAAAATGCAGACTCTTCATTGCGCTTTTCCTTGCTATATCAACAAGGCCAGCAATCTCTCCTCTGAATCTTCCGTTGCTTTGTCAACAAGGCCAACAATCTCTCCATTGCATTTTGCGTTGCTATGTCAACGAGACCAGCAATCATTCCCTTGCATTTTCCGTTGATATGTCAACAAGGCCATTACTCTTTCCCTTTGTTCTATCCGTTATAATATAGAAGAAATCGTTAGCATGAATTCTAAATCATGCAGAAGTTGGATAAAAATTGAAGATAATAAAAATTAAGTTATTCAGTATAAATATACATATCTCGTAACAACTAACAATGTCGTTCCACTCATTCATTACTTTTATTTTTTTATCTTTTAAAATATACGAAGTGTTAGCATTGTGCACTTCTATTTCTTGTGAGAAATAGCTAGATGTGAAAGAATATGTGTAGGAAGTGTGAAATATGCATACTACAACTTAATCGTTATCTATATCATAAAGTGTTTTCAAGAAAAAAACTCGGTAAATCATTGTAACCAGCAAAGTATTTAAAGACAACGAAATATTTTGTAGTTAAAAGGTCAAATTACATTATGAAAGTTTTCAAATTTGATACATAAAAATACCCGTTTTTTTACAACTCAGAGTATCGTTTGCATTCTTTGATTTTTCTTCTACCTAACATGACCGCGGTTTAATCAACAGAGCATTGCACTGCGCATGATCGTAACAATGATAATTTCCTTATGTGAATTGTTCGAGTCCTAAAGAATGCAACTGTATACAAAATGGTATAATGACTGTCAGGTGCTAGTAATCTATAAAAAGGTTGTGAGCAGATTAAATAACAGGCAGCTAATTGTAGTTATAAAGCTATGTCACATGATTCGATTTTCCCTTTGTCAAGTTACAATACCGAAATAAAGAAAATGATTTAATTTGTTTCATATCTTTTCCATGTTGACTGATTTTTAAGCCGCAGTATGAAAAGGTATGAAAGTGGAGTACGGATTGGGGATGGGGAGGAAACGACTTCATATGGATATTTAATTTTACCAACCTGTATTGATTATTGGGGTAAACTTTTAATGCGCCTTATTAAGAAACACAAGTGCTTAAACTAAAACCTATCCAACTTTTATAAACCATTAGACTTACAAAAATAACATGGATATACGGATCTATAAATACACATACACACACACAAACACACACATGCACATATGCAGGGCAATTAGCAAAGGAAACATTTGTGTCACACACGTATTAATAAAATCTTAACATCCATAATTAAACAAATCTTCGGGTTTCTCTAGAAAAAAAAGTCTTCTCTAGTTTGTATCAAACAAATGGAGAACCATGGTCAAGCAAGATAAAACGATACAGGAAGTTATAATCTATTTCTGGTTGAAAATAATTTCCTTTAATGGCCCAAAGACCAGTTCACTGTAAGAAACACTGTAGTACTACACAAAGATTATATTACGTTTGTTCATTAACGACCAGGTATGACAGCAAAATATGTAAATAGTAAGGACATTGAAAACTGATAAAGTTTTCAAAAATACACAGTTAAACTCTATGTTTCCCTTAGTGTTCACCAATCGGTCTCAGTTCCGGTACATCTAGTGATAGGTTCTGTTACAATTCTAATTATAGCATTTTTGTAAATCTATCTAAAATTTGCTGCATAATAACCGTCCCAAACGACATCGACATATCCGAAACAACCGTCTCAAACAATATCGACATGATTATGTCAATAATCAACATAATTGTTCAGAAATTTTGTAATTGCTATACATTTATCGCCTTAAGGAAATAATGTACATGTAATGGCCATTTTCAATCGGTGCTAAGAGTTAATTTCAAGTGTTTTGACAGCCTCCAAAATAATTTAAATTTTGAAAGATTATTGAAGGAAAATAGACCGGCAAATGAGTAGAAAAGCATCCCATCCGTTTTCGTTACGGATTGAATTCAGATAACCATCTGTTTGACCAGGCTTTAAGAGTTTGAAAATTAATATTTTAAAAAATGTTCCATCCAATAGAATTATTTGATGAATTTGCCAGAGATATATTATCCGTATATAGTATCTTAAGACACCTCATTCCATATGTTGGATCGAAGGTTAAAACATGCAGAGGCTGCATCTAAGGAAATGTAGACTTCAGAAATAAATGTCTGCAATATAACTGTATGTTATATCTGTCACTGTCTCAGTGTGAACACTATATATGTGATATCTCTTACTGTCTCACGATGAACGCTATAACCATGTGATATCTCTGTGACTTTTGTAATTTCCTGTATATTATGTGCTCTGCGTTATGCAATGAATTGCATGTTTAATTATTGCTCTTTTGCTTTCACGAAACTTCTTAATTCATTTACGTGGCATTGTCAAGCTTCACTAATAATGTACAAATACGTTTTGAATGAAGGACCACTAGGAAAACTGCATAGAGTTTATAACTAATTATGTCAATAATTTACATAACTAAAATGTAGTATTATTATAATTATTTTAATATAATTATCGTTTATAAATACACTTTTTCTGTTCGGTTACCTTCACGTCCATTTTGTGTAGCTATGGTCCCTGGATGTTGTTATACTTCAGCAATATATTCTATACACATTTTTTCATTGTGTTGTGTATGCAAAAGTGTATTTTTATTAATTTAAAATTTTAATAATGCAAATTTCATGAAAATTCGTCTTCAATCTTGGAACTTTAACAATGTTATGGCCCTTGACGATTTTGATCTTTCCCATTTTGTGGTAACTAACACAAATTAAGCAAAAATTAAACACATATTTTTGATAGTTAATGTTTTTCAGAGTGCCACTACAGTGTTTGTTTCTAACAATCCCAACAAGTTATGTCCCTTTATTATTTCATAATGGGATTATTATGTTCCTGTCTCTAAAGGATGTAGGTGTACTGTACAGAATGTCTGATTTGGTAAAATAATGATCTTTTATCCTTATTAATTGTTAATTTTTTACGCAACCTACTTTACCCGTAATCGACATAAATGAAACTCAGCAGGCACGTCCACGTATTTGTCATCTTTATTTTGCTTATCGATATTTTCTATATAATTGCCTCACTCATTTAAGGAATCTGTATACTTAAGATTTTACACTGGTATGAGGCCCTTACACAATTGCGAGGCCCGACACCGGTATAGGGACCTCATACAGGAATGGATCCTAACGACTTTATTGGATCCCTACACCTGTATAGGGTCCTTACACAGGCATACGGTCCTTAAATCAGAAATGATCATTAGTATGTTACGATTCTATGATCTTTAAGTAACAGAAGAGGGTAAAACACAACAAGTTTCGTAAAACTCAGCAAACAATTTATTTCCCTAGAATACGAACCATTTCAAAAGAACTTACAGTATTGTGAATTAAATCCCAAATATTCATCACAGTTCCATCACAAGTCCAAATGTATGAAGTTCCCGTTGAATTCCAGTGGTGTTCCAAACAGATTCAAATATTGAATGAGCCAATTTAGCTGCTGCCTTTAATGTGCTGATGTGCAAATGGCTTTTAGAATGTGGCGATGTGTTAACAGTCCTCTGATTTATCACAATAATATAATCACTATAATTCCACCTTAATGGATTAGTCCAAGAAATATGAATGTGCACTTTGTAATTTCAGTGAATAATTAAAATAAATAAATCCACCCAATTTAAAAACTAAACACAGCAATAGGACTGATTTCACTTCTGATGTTAAAGGAATGAGTACTTTTTCAAGTAAAAAACACTGACAAAAAGTCTAAGACAAAATAATAGATTATGGATGTAGGTCAGTCTACTGTATAAAACATTCTAGGTTGTTAACACGTCTAGGAATTTCTAGGTGAAAAAAACAATGTCCAACAATAAATTCAAATAAACATGTTTCCTTCCAAACTAATTATTTACATATTGAATCTACAATCATAAAGAATTATTAGTTATGCATTATTGTATTTAATATGTTAACATGGAGAAAAGGAACAAACAATGCAAATTAAATATACATAAAAAGAGTATTTCTTCGTTTTGAAAAAGATGGTCTAATTCAATAAAGTTCCCTGAACTCGTTAACTTTTTCTTGATATAATCTCTTCTTTATAATTTTTGGAGTTTTGTTTTGTCTTTGTGAAAAACAAGAGAATTTTCATTGATATTTACATTTATGGATTGGGGGAGCGGTTCCTATATCGTTGTAGGTTAACTGTTGAAATCGTTTGGTATACAATAAAATGCAATGCTTTGCAAACTTTTGCACCCGAGACCATTATTTGTATGCTAATATATCGTCTGTAGCAAGCCTACGGCTCGCAGATAAACAGCGACCTATGATCTAAGAACAGATACAGAAAAAGTTTTTTGCTGTACGATTATCTAATTTAGTAATTTGCAGCGATTTTATTCTTTAATTGTCATTACATTTATTTACTCAGCACAACTAGAGGGTGCTAGATAGCAATTATAGGTCATATTCATGCATTTATGTGACCATGGGTAAAGAAATCCAAAACTAGGCCAAGCTAGGCACCAGCCTGAACAACATGTAGTGACTCGTTCTTCTTTTGTGATCTAAAACACAATCCCTCGACAAGACATTAATTTTCATCTTCATAAACTGAAAATTAAAGAGAAAATTATTTTAATAAACAGATTAAAAGAATATTCCATATATAAAATGATAACATTATATATTGTTTAGACAAGATTATTACCCATAATGCTTACATTATCTGATGTCTGCAATTACATATTGGGTGTTAAAATTCATCCATCTACTCACACCACAAAAATAATATTAATTATAATCAATGAAGAAGTTCAGATAAATAAGGCACCAATTTGTATGTTAGAGGATAGGATGCTTTCATTTGTTATATATATATATATATATATATATATATATATATATATATATATATATATATATATATATATATATATATATACGTGTGTGTATGTATGCATGCATGCATGTATGCATGCATGTATGTATGTATGTATGTATGTATGTATGTATGTATGTATGTATGTATGTATGTATGTATGTATGTATGTATGTATGTATGTATGTATGTATGTATGTATGTATGTATGTATGTATGTATGTATGTATGTATGTATGTATGTATGTATGTATGTATGTATGTATGTATGTATGTATGTATGTATGATTTATTTCCCTAGAAAACAGTGTAAAAATATTAAATAGGACTTACGGTATCTGACTATTGTCCAAAATTAATCATAGAATTTAAAAATATAAGTCATATTACTAAACAGTTCTAATTGAATCAAGGTTGGAATCTCGGTGAAGTTCCGATATGGAATGTGTTGACGTCATATGAAGTCGTTGTACTGATGGCAACAGTTCCTCGTTGAATTTCGTGAAGCAAGAATAATATTCCTTCTTTAGAATTCCAAATAATTTCCACGGAATGCCTTTGTACAAGACTTTGTTGAAGAATCGCTTATTTTCAAGAGAATACAAATTATTTAAATAACAATTTAAACTCAAATGGCAACAACACAAAATACCTATGAGGTTTTAAAGGTATTATTTTAAGACTGAAAAATTTACTAGAAAATATCTAATTTACCAATGATCTTAGATCACATGGTGGGTCACGCGTCGGGTTACCTCATCATTAATTTGAACAGCACAATAAAAAAAATGCCACTTAACACGTAGTCCAAAATAGCCCTATCTAAAAATCAGATAATCATGCTAGAAATGAATACGTGGGTAACCCGTGGGTCGAACATGACCTTGGTAATAGCCAATCATTTTCATTTAGAGTTTACAAACGTCTCAACCATTGTGAAATAAAAAAATAGTGATAAAGCAACTGTCACATTCTATTCAGGTCAAGAGAATTTTCCGAAAAGAGATTCAAATCCAATGAAAATTATCACGGCAAAAAAAAGAATGAAACCAAAAAAAAAAAAGAATTTAAAACTAACACACGAGCAATTTAATTACATATACGTAACTATATATATATATATATATATATATATATATATATATATATATATATATATATATAGAGAGAGAGAGAGAGAGAGAGAGAGATAGATAGATAGATAGATAGATAGATAGATAGATAGATAGATAGATAGATAGATAGATAGATAGATAGATATCAATGACTTTCAAACAGCTATGAACAAAAAAATCCTGCTGTTTTGTGAGTAAATATATAACTTCCAACCTGTTATTGAAACAATACAAATTGGGTTTGGGGGGTTGGTTGTTGGTTGAAATGGCAGTTGTGTCACTATGGAAATTTTGTAAATGTTTTATTTTTACATTGTATTTTGACCAAAATTTTGATTCATCATAGCTGTTCATTTAAAACATACCTAATCAGAAACAAAATTTATGCTTTAGATAATTTATTTTCTCTATCTTTAACTTGTATTTTGTTTGCTGTAGAGAAAACTATATGATGTGATTATGATTTTTGACGTAGCTTTAACGATCGTTCAGTCATATCGCTACAATGTCTTCAGGGTGGCATTATATAGTGATATCTAGCAGTTGGGCATCATGCCGCAGACATGAAGCATGATGTCCCACCCAGTCACATTATCCTGACATCAGACTGACCAGTCCTAATACTGAGCACCAAACGAGGCATCTGTTAGTACCAATTTTTTAAGTGATTAGTATGACTTGACCGGGGATAGAACCTACGACCTCCCGTATTTCAGGCGGACTCTCTAACCACTACGCCACCGGAGCGGTTGTATAGAAAAAGGACACTCTACATAAATCAACTTACGTTTAAGAGAATGAACATATCTCTCACGTTAATCATTTTTTTCATCTGTTCCTTCCCTGAATTGCTGGAGACACCCGTGATAAAAATCTCAACGAATGCAATAGAAATATCTGGAACACAGCTCAGATGGTTACTCGATATAAACTAGGACGCCATATTTTTTTTCTCGATCTACCTATCTTTGCCTCGTTTTCGCGATACATTAAAATTTATAATGATCTCATTAAGAATGGTCTATAAAAAAATAAAAAATAAAAACTTCTGAGACTTGTTATGTGTCGTATGTTTGAAAATATATGCTCTTTTCTGTATTTATAAATACTGACCTTAGGAACATAGACGTTTGATGAAGTTCATCGATACAGATTTCAAAGGGATATAACTACACGCGATATTACTTGAAAAGTAAAAACAAAGTAAATGTTGCTTCCCTTACAATCTCTGTCTGGCTGCCTATTCTTGCAAGGCAACTAATTGTTATGTAGGCCTGACAAAAATGCGAGTCTCATATACCCCATCAACCTTACCTCAACGCCTGATAACATTTCTCTTTGATTCTGGTTACAATCCCAAAAACCTTTTTCCCTTGAACTCGTCTTTGTTAGAGTTGCATTTGCACACATATTCACTTAAAAAATATTTTAAATTGAGATTGCATGTTATCATTGACTTAAAATATACAACGATTCGTGTAAATACTTTTAAGTTCATTGTGCGCAAAAAGAATCTAGTTTTTGACCCAAAATTACAGCAATTTAGACTTTGATTTCGTTAAGTAAAGGTCAGAAACTAAAGCTGACTAAAGTTAACGAGTATCTATAACTGAAAACACTATCGATATTCTCTTATTTGAGTCTAGAGGGCAATATACCTCCTAAAGTTTTTCGATATGCACAACTTTCAGTTAAAACATCTAGTATTCATTGCCTTTAGTTACTTATCGTTTGCAATAAACAATGTAAAATTATATATATATATATATATATATATATATATATATATATATATATATATATATATATATATATATATATATTTACTTATAAGTGTGTGTGTGTGCGTGTGTGTTTACTGTATACTTAGTTTGTCCATTGCTGATATTAGAGTTTTAGTGTGTAAGCAATTTTAAGATTTTTGTTTGTTTTTGTAATGTTATAAATAGATGTTTAATCAGGTTTGAATTCAAAACCTAACCTTGATTATGACCTTAGAAGGTTCTAAAAGCGAACTTGTTTCGTGTAATTTTCCACTGTGATTTTTTTAAAATGCTAATGCGACACGGGTCAAAATTATGTATGTATGTATGTATGTATGTATGTATGTATGTATGTATGTATGTATGTATGTATGTATGTATGTATGTATGTATGTATGTATGTATGTATGTATGTATGTATGTATGTATGTATGTATGTATGTATGTATGTATGTATGTATGTATGTATGTATGTATGTATGTATGTACATACATGTATGTATGTATGTATGTATGTATGTATGTATGTATGTATGTATGTATGTATGTATGTATGTATGCATGCATGTATGTATGTATGTATGTATGTATGTATGTATGTATGTATGTATGTATGTATGCATGTATGTATGCATGCATGTATGTATGTATGTATGTATATGTATGTATGTATGTATGCATGCATGCATGCATGCATGCATATATATATATATATATATATATATATATATATATATATATATATATATATATATATATATATATATATATATATATATATATATATATATACACTTAATATTTTGTATTTTGCATATTCCTAAAAAAAACTTTATAGCAACGTTTCTTTAATCGATCTTTGATATGTAATTACATGAAGTACTTTATTTACTCAAGCAATAATTTGTATTTGTGCATGAGTGCGTGTTTGTATGTGTGTGTTGTTTTTTCTTCTATTTGATTTAAGGAATATGTACGGTCACATTCTTTTCATTTATTGGCGACAACTAAAACGATATACTTGCAATTCTTTCCACAGAATTATATGCATGATAGCTTTGAGGCCAACACAAACTATTGAGTAGTTTTGTCTAAAACGAATGTACTAAAATACAAACATAAATAAATCAAAATTTATGTGATTATTGGCAGTAATAATTTTTTATTCTCCTAATAGATGTCATTCTAAATTAGTACAAGTTAATATTATTCTGTTAGTAGAGAAACTGTCAAGTTTCATATTATTGATTTCTAAAAGAAAGTATGACTTCTACCACGTCAAGTTAATTAAGTCCTGTCCCGTGGATCGCAATGATTCAAAATAAATATTTTGAGAAGAAAAGGCAGCAAATGAATGAAAATAATATATTTTTTAAAGGCAAAAAGTCTATTTCAGGAATTTAAATATGAAAGAAAGAAAATACATAATGACGGTTGAGAATTTTTTATTCATATAAGGACGCGGATCTTAGTCATAAAACTAAATGACATTTATACCCTGCTCGGATTTCACCAGCACAATCTCACTTACAATTGACATGTCATATATGTAAAATATTTGTATAACTTGAAGATTTATGTTTGTTAAATGGAGTCCAGAATGCTGCCTCAAGTCCTATAAAACACTTTTGATTGACAGCAACATATTGGCGAAATTGTGGCCATAAAGTTATTTCAAGTGATATAAAATACCTCTAATTGACAGTTTTATGAAAAATTCGCTCATGTTTTTTTTTTTCTGAAAGAAAGGTAAGGATATGTACAGTGGCCCATAAATTTACCCATTTAAGCAAGTTTCCATCAGGGCATTTTATGACATCTATACACAAAGTCAGACTTCCTCCGTGATCAGTTTTACTGACATGACCATCACAAGTAGGAATGGTAAAGTCAACACACACACACACACACACACACACACACATATATATATATATATATATATATATATATATATATATATATATATATATATATATATATATATATATATATAGTTTGCTGCTTTCTTCACGATTTGATCAATCTTAACACCGACCAACCTTAACAAACACCAACCCACACACCTCAACACGCACCGATCACACCAAAAATGGCATATTTTTTTATCTCGGCTAAGGGCTTTATGACATAAATATGATGTTTGATTAGTATCCATACAGACGAGATGTTTAATACTCACTATAAATTTAATTATTTTCCTTTAAAAATGTTAATTTATTTTGGAATAATGTTCAGCAATTTTATTTTATGAAACTCCTATGAATAACCATCAGGTACCCAAGTTCTTTTCTTGTTTGTTGCATATGACCGAGTGTATTTTTACATCTTCCACAAGTGTAAAAGAGCATATATTTGGTTTATCATATTGTACCTCCTTTGTGTTTGTCTGTACTTATATGTTAGTATTGATGTAAAATCAAGTTGAATTTTGTGCTTAAATTGTGGGGTAGAATTTCATGTAGCATAAAATATTTTTGTTTCAGAGCAGATCCATGGGCATAAATTAGAAAAGTTACCAAAGAGACAAAATCTAGATACCAGTGCAATTTACAAAAGTAAGAGTGCATTGTACACTGTTTGCAAAATAATACGTAAAATGACATTTTGCCCCAGCCACGACCCATCCCAAATCCTCAGTAGCCAAATATTGCCCTATTCCAGTGGTCTCAAACTCAAACCACCCTGAAAGCCGCATGAGGGTAGTTATGATGGCCCAATGGCCACACCATTGGGCCGCACCACCTTTGTTATCTCTCATGATACCTTTGACTCCGATCAATTTGTGGATCACAGTATACGGTATGGCCGACCACATGCAGACAGCGGGCCACGTATTTGAGACATCTGCCTTCACCAACCAGTCCACCTCTCTATGCAGCCATCTGCATTATGTTCCTGAGAAATGAACGTCCACACGCTACTGCAGGAACTCCCACACCATGAAGCCAAGTCAAACTTTAAGTTTAAATGTCAACATGCTACAGAATGCGTGGACTTTGTAAATTTAAAAAATACGGGCGAAAGAGTGTAACAATTAGAGTGGTGCCTAGTGACAAAACAGATATGTGTGATTGAACCTGGTGAATATTGTCGTTCGGGCGAGAAGAAGAACTGCAGGAACGTTGTACTGGGGTCAAGAACGTTGTTTTCACATCATGGGCAAAGAACAACGTGTGTCTCATGGTAGTAGTACGTAAGCACAATTTTGGCCCAAACTAGTAAATGTGGATTGATATTATTGTCAATAATCATTACAAATGAACCGAAAAAAACAAAAAACGGCATAAATATTTCAGGAGGTTAAGGTAAAACTGATACACCCTGCAGATAATACAACTGTACTGATTAAATAAAAATTACTCCGAAATGTGTTATATCTTCTACATCAGTTTGCAATTACAAAAGGCTTAAAACCAAAACCTTTGATGAAAGTTCAGCACTGTCGATTTACAATAACATTTTTAATTTTTATTGTCTGCAAATAAACTTGAAATGATAGGAATTTAAACTGGTCTAAAGAAACTTTGTGGCTTTTATTTATTATTTTTTCTCCACAAAATATCTCCAATATGATTATAAAAGAACGGCCTTAAATCGTATAATTAAATTATTCCTTGTCTAAACAAGTCAATGCAGCAAACCACACAACGATACCTACAGTAGTTATTAAATTATGTTTCTTTACAAATACAATATTTTAATCATGTTAATATCTGTGTTGAAAAGGCTGAAGTGAGAATCCAGTTTGAATTGGAAAACTCAACTGCACGCTATAATGTATTGAATTTGACATCAGGTCATTTCCTGTCTACGTTCAAATGTATGGCTTTACATAGCGACAACACCTGAAATACTCTACAAAGACTTGGACCTTTTATGTTCGTTTCCTGCAGTTGATGACCTGATGCTGATTATTGTATTTCTGAACCAAACACACATAACATGGTACTGTACTGATTTGAACACTACCAACCAAACACACATTACATGGTACTGAAATGATTTGAACACTACCAACCAAACACACATAACATGGTACTGTACTGATTTGAACACTAACAACCAAACGCACATAGCATGACTCTGTACTAGTTTAAACGCTACCAAGCAAAGATACATAACATGGCACCATACTGGTTTGAACATCACCAACCAAACCCACAAAACATGGCACTGTACTGGTTGTAACAATACTAACCAAACACACATAACAATACACCATACTGGTTTAAACACCACCAACCAAACACACATAACATGGCACTATACTGGTTTGAACACTACCAACCAAACACACATAACATGACACCATACTGGTTTAAACACCACCAACCAAACACACATAACATAGCAATCTACTGGTTGAACACTACCAACCAAAAACATGATATGGCACTAATCTTGCTTGTGTGTGTGTCTGTGTGTGTGTGTGTGTGTGTGTGTGTGATTTAAATTTTTAACGCAGCTTTTAACAATTTTTCAATCATATCGCTACGATATCTACAGTGTGACAATTTATAGTGATGTCTAGCACTGAGGCATCATATAGCTAACATGTGACATGATGTCCCACCCAGTCACATTATTCTGACACCAGGCCAACCAGTCCTAACACTAACCTCCTAATGCTGAGCTCCATGCGAGGCAGCTGTTAGCACCATATTTTAAAGTCTTGGGTATGACTCAGCCAGGGTTCGAACCCACGACCTCTCGCATCCGAGGCGGACGCTCTGACCACTAGGCCACCGGAGTGGTTCGATAATAGTTTGAACACTACCAACCAAGCACAAATAATATGGCACCATACTGTTTTGAACAGTCAACCAAACACACATAACATGGCACTATATTGGTTTAACACTTCTAACCCAGCACGTATAACATGGCACTATACTTGGTTGAACACTACCAACCAAGCACACATAACATGGCACTATACTGGGTTGAACACTACCAACCAAGCACACATAACATGGCACTAAACTGGGTTGAACACTACCAAAATAATGTTTTAAAGATTCTGACGACTCATGAGGTAATGGAAACAGTGACTCTGACGACGAAAATTGTCGACTTGTAAACACCGACTGGTACTGCTTACTTTCTGATGCTAAATTATTCAGTCCGATAATAAAGGTAGATCATCATTAGACCCAGACTAGGCTGTATTCGTAGATTACCACTTTGTCAAATAGATTACACAGTTCTTCTAATCTAACCATTCTTCTCCGTCAGTATTGTAACTAGACATCTTCACACATCACTATTGTATCTAGACGTCTCCACACATCAGTATTGTAGCTAGACACCTTCACACATCAGTATTGTAACTAGACGTCTTCACACAACAGAATTGTAACTAGACGTCTCCACACATCAGTATTGTAGCTAGACACCTTCACACATCAGTATTGTAACTAGACATCTTCACACAACAGAATTGTAACTAGACACCTTCACACATCAGTATTGTAACTAGACACCTTCACACATCAGTATTGTAACTAGACACCTTCACACATCAGTATTGTAACTAGACATCTTCAAACATCAGAATTGAAAGTTTGTTCTTGTTAACAATTTTCAGACATTCAAAACCAGAGAGCGAGTTTTGGGTGCGGTGTGCACTGATAACGGTATAATCGTTGCCAATAGTTTATTAATAAATAATTAATCTGACTGCCTATTCATCCTAAATCCAGAGAGAACCTACTAATTAACTGGTACTCAACACTATATTCTTAGATATTTAAAACGTAAATATTGAAGGGTATGAAAACTGAAATGCGATTTTCTGTTCATGCTTCTGAGAATACATAGAGATACTTCAAATAAACAAGTTACAAATTTTCATAGAATTATTTATGGGGGAAATTTCAACAATTCAAGTACTGACATTAATTGAGAAATAAAAACAATCTCTTTTCCTATTTCGTCCAATTAATCATAATACATCTCTGTGGTGAAAATACATGCACAACAATGAGCACAAATGAAACGTTATGTACACTGGATTAGGATTTTCTCTCATCCCCTTTCCATATATTACACAATGGATTCTTAATCTAAAATTATCCTTTACATTACCTAAATCATTTCAACAGTTAATGTACAAAAATAATAGAGCTTCAATGACCGAACAAAACATAACTCTGTTCAAAATTCAGCTTTAACAATAGACATGTGAGACTAAGTGCAACAACAAATTATTAATGGTGATGGCATTGTAACCGTCACCGCGTAGCGTAGTAGTTTTCACCAGATCCTATTGTATCAGTCAGATTCAATAAGGCTATAAATATCACCAGATCCTACTGTATCAGTCATATTCAATAAGACGATAAATATCACCAGATCCTACTGTATCAGGCATATTCAATAAGACGATAAATATCACCAGATCATACTGTATCAGTCATATTCAATAAGACGATAAATATCACCAGATCCTACGGTATCAGTCATATTCAATAAGACGATAAATATCACCAGATCCTACGGTATCAGTCATATTCAATAAGACGATAAATATCACCAGATCCTACTGTATCAGTCATATTCAATATGACGATAAATATCACCAGATCCTACTATATCAGTCATATTCAATAAGACGATAAATATCACCAGATCATACTGTATCAGTCGGATTCAATAAGACAATAAATATCACCAGATCATACTGTATCAGTCGGATTCAATAAGACTATAAATATCACCAGATAATACTATATCAGTCGGATTCAATAAGACGACAAATATCACCAGATCACACTGTATCAGTCGGATTCAATAAGGCTATAAATATCACCAGATCCTACTGTATCAGTCGGATTCAATAAGACGATAAATATCACATCATACTGTATCAGTCGGATTCAATAAGACGATAAATATCACATCATACTGTATCAGTCATATTCAATAAGACGACAAATATCACTAGATCACACTGTATCAGTCGGATTCAATAAGGCTATAAATATCACCAGATCCTACTGTATCAGTCGGATTCAATAAGACGATAAATATCACATCATACTGTATCAGTCGGATTCAATAAGACGATAAATATCACATCATACTGTATCAGTCATATTCAATAAGACGAAAAATATCACATCATACTGTATCAGTCGGATTCAATAAGACGATAAATATCACATCATACTGTATCAGTCATATTCAATAAGACGAAAAATATCACATCATACTGTATCAGTCGGATTCAATAAGACGATAAATATCACATCATACTGTATCAGTCATATTCAATAAGACGATAAATATCACATCATACTGTATCAGTCGGATTCAATAAGACGATAAATATCACATCATACTGTGTCAGTCGGATTCAAAAAGACGATAAATATCACATCATACTGTATCAGTCGGATTCAATAAGACGATAAATATCACATCATACTGTATCAGTCGGATTCAATAAGACGATAAATATCACATCATACTGTATCAGCCATATTCAATAAGACGATAAATATCACATCATACTGTATCAGTCGGATTCAATAAGACGATAAATATCACATCATACTGTATCAGTCATATTCAATAAGACGATAAATATCACATCATACTGTATCAGTCGGATTCAATAAGACGATAAATATCACATCATACTGTATCAGTCATATTCAATAAGACGATAAATATCACATCATACTGTATCAGTCGGATTCAATAAGACAATAAATATCACATCATACTGTATCAGTCATATTCAATAAGACGATAAATATCACATCATACTGTATCAGTCGGATTCAATAAGACAATAAATATCACATCATACTGTATCAGTCAGATTCGATAAGACAATAAATATCACATCATACTGTATCAGTCATATTCAATAAGACGATAAATATCACATCATACTGTATCAGTCGGATTCAATAAGACGATAAATATCACATCATACTGTATCAGTCATATTCAATAAGACGATAAATATCACATCATACTGTATCAGTCGAATTCAATAAGACGATAAATATCACATCATACTGTATCAGTCATATTCAATAAGACAATAAATATCACATCATACTGTATCAGTCATATTCAATAAGACGATAAATATCACATCATACTGTATCAGTCGGATTCAATAAGACGATAAATATCACATCATACTGTATCAGTCATATTCAATAAGACGATAAATATCACATCATACTGTATCAGTCGGATTCAATAAGACAATAAATATCACATCATACTGTATCAGTCATATTCAATAAGACGATAAATATCACATCATACTGTATCAGTCGGATTCAATAAGACAATAAATATCACATCATACTGTATCAGTCGGATTCAATAAGACAATAAATATCACATCATACTGTATCAGTCATATTCAATAAGACGATAAATATCACATCATACTGTATCAGTCGGATTCAATAAGACGATAAATATCACATCATACTGTATCAGTCATATTCAATAAGACGAAAAATATCACATCATACTGTATCAGTCGGATTCAATAAGACGATAAATATCACATCATACTGTATCAGTCATATTCAATAAGACGATAAATATCACATCATACTGTATCAGTCGGATTCAATAAGACGATAAATATCACATCATACTGTATCAGTCATATTCAATAAGACGATAAATATCACATCATACTGTATCAGTCGGATTCAATAAGACGATAAATATCACATCATACTGTATCAGTCGGATTCAATAAGACGATAAATATCACATCATACGGTATCAGTCGGATTCAATAAGACGATAAATATCACATCATACTGTATCAGTCGGATTCAATAAGACGATAAATATCACATCATACTGTATCAGTCATATTCAATAAGACGATAAATATCACATCATACTGTATCAGTCGGATTCAATAAGACGATAAATATAACATCATACTGTATCAGTCATATTCAATAAGACGATAAATATCACATCATACTGTATCAGTCGGATTCAATAAGACGATAAATATCACATCATACTGTATCAGTCATATTCAATAAGACGATAAATATCACATCATACTGTATCAGTCGGATTCAATAAGACAATAAATATCACATCATACTGTATCAGTCATATTCAATAAGACGATAAATATCACATCATACTGTATCAGTCGGATTCAATAAGACGATAAATATCACATCATACTGTATCAGTCATATTCAATAAGACGATAAATATCACATCATACTGTATCAGTCGGATTCAATAAGACGATAAATATCACATCATACTGTATCAGTCGGATTCAATAAGACGATAAATATCACATCATACTGTATCAGTCGGATTCAATAAGACGATAAATATCACATCATACTGTATCAGTCGGATTCAATATATTTGTTTGGTTGGGATCTCTCTCTCTCTCTCTCTCTCTCTCTCTCTCTCTCTCTCTCTCTCTCTCTCTCTCTCTCTCTCTCTCTCTCTCTCTCTCTCTCTCTCTCTCTCTCTCTCTCTCTCTCTCTCTCAGTTTTCATCCCTAAGTTTCTCCTTTCCACATTCTCTATCTCTGGTCATCCTCCATGTTCTTGTTTGGATCACATCGTCACACTGTTAACGTCTTTACAAGCTCTGGTTCGGTCTGCAATTGGTCTCCTCTATTTATTAACGCTTCCTTCGTGTCTCTAATGGTGACTGTCAGAACATCCACTGATACTTAAAATACTTCGATGGCTTTTTACAGGTTGCATGACGGTGACTGGATGATGATGATGATGATGATGATGATGATGATGATGATGATGATGATGATGATGATGATGATGATGATGATGACGACGATGACGACGACGATGATGATGGTGGTGGTGGTGATGATGATGGTGGTGGTGGTGGTGGTGAAACAGAGTTAGAAGTTTCTTTCGGCTCTTGCTAATTTGGTGACACTTAATGGACTGAGTCTTTCAATGGTGGTGGAATCTCTATCATAAATATTTGAGCATCATATAACAGAGATGAAATAGAGTTACCTGAGCCTTTGGATCTCATTTACTTTGCGTCCTTTAATTTGGATATTAACTATCATTTGATTCTTTCTAAGGTTTCTCTTTCTATCTTTTAAAATTGTTTTCTTTGACTATAAAAATAATATGTTTGTATTATCACCTGATGTCTATTTCTATCCGACACAGCTGGCTTGACATAGTGTTTTTATTGCATCGTATATGTCTTGAATTAATCTGGCTGCCTGAGATATATGTGGATTCATGTACCATTTTCTAGATGCCTTTGGTAGTCCGCTTTAACTATTCTGTCGGTTTTCTTGAAAATGAGCTGCCTGAAAAACAGCTTGATCAATATTTTCGCGTTCCTTTGCATTCTCAGTGTGAAGTCATGCTTTTTTATCTGACAACCCATCCAAATACTTTGTTAATAAATCCGTGTTTCGAACTTCTCTCCTTAGATGTGTATTGTCATGTAGACGCTTGAGTTCTGCTGCATCTTTAACTAACTTGAACCGTATATGCCATTGTAGTTTCAACCTGTCACATCTATAATTAAGTTCTTTGCACAAAGCTTTGTAGCTTCACCGAACACTATGAAGTCCATGCACAAATTTGCCAACTGATCACTGAAGTCTAAGCAATAGGTCATCCAGCGTTTGACCACTCGTCCATCTTATGCCTCGTATCCCTATCCTTAAAACGATTGTACCAAATTTCCTGTCTCTCCCTATGAAAATTTTAGTCCTCTTTTCCAGTTATTGTAGTTCTTTGGATCTTATGAGTGGAAATAGAATAAAGCAAAATTTACTCATCGCTGCTCTTACATGAAGTTGAAAATGAACCGTGTGTGAGCTCAATTCATACTGGTCTTCTTACTTCTCTTCTGATGTTATTGCGGTCGCCAGATGTTAACCTTTAATTAGAATGATCACAAAGATGACTGCTGTCTCATATCGGACTGGCCATTACCATATATTGGAACTGTTACTTTCTCTTGTAACTTCTGAGTGCTGAAGATATTGACCATCCAGATTCTCCCTGTTGTTATCAAAAACTATCAAAATGTGTTTTTTGTAATTTTATCATGCAGTCCCGTAGACATACTTTTCAGTGCTCCATCAGCTCTGCATACAACGTTCCTTTGTAATTTACGTTACGTAATTAATTTGCATTCTTTGTGAGTCTGTTATTCATGATATAGTGTGGGTAAGTAAAACTGCATCTTATCGCTGACCTTGTCCATAATCAAGTTCATTGTGTACCTGACCAAAAACATTGAATTAATTATCCCTAAAAAAATAATAATACATAGCTAATATCTTCTCTATTTTCATGGTTAATATTAGGATCATTATCAATAGAATTAAACATATTTATTTTGGTCTGAGTCAAGAACATATATTTTACCTCATTCTATATTATAATTTTAGTAAGAGATTTTAACTTCTAAACAGATAGACACTTCTAGAATGAAATTTCCCATTAGGTAATTGTCTTATTTTCAAATGACAATTGTGACCTAGGTCAGGCAGAAAATGTATCTTGTTTATTGGAAAAAATATTTATTCCTGCAATAACGTCTGGGAAGAAGTCATTTATATTATTGTATTCAGACTTTGATTTGGGTGAAATTATTTATTATTTTCTATTACGAAAAAACAGTGCTCGATTGTATTCTTTGAAACAGATATTTACTGGTAATTATCATGAATCTAAACAAAGAAAACTGGGATTATACTGCTGTGATTCAATAAAAGACTGTTGGATCGTCTCCAAGTTATTGCCATCACAACCACATCCACACTTTCGTCGTTGGATTCATTCTAGAATACCACAAACGTTTATTTAGAACTATATTCATCAGGACTTGTGCTAGAAATTCTAGGATTATTTGGGATTCATTTCGCAATACGTAAGTTCTTTTTTTACATTTATTTTAGAAAAATAAATTATGTGACTAATTTTACAAAACGTGTTGCTCATTTATGTAACTTTTTAAAGACTATATTCTTAATAATTATCACCTGTTTTATCTACGCCACTTGGCTGCAACTTTTGAAAACTTTACTTTATCGTCACAATTTTCAAGGAAATATTGTATTATTTACCTAGGAACCTTTGGATACATCCATTGGCGGTCCCTCGTCATCCGGTAGATCAGCCAATCCACTATCAATAAACATTGTCACCATAAAGGTCATATGCAAATCAGCAAGTTCAAAACAATTAAGTACAGATGGCTGCCAGGTAGATGGTCTCACGGGAAAGAAATGTATTTCGCCATTTCATGACACAACAATTGTTACCTACTTATATAAATAAACATATATTATAACTATAGTTTCATCATTGCATATTTTCTAACCATAACTAATTTTTGCCATCTTACCAAGACCATGTATCAGAAAATCATTGCAGTCTGCTGACCTAGACGCTTATAATTTTTGACATCGAGTTGTTAATGCACCCAGTTCCCCGACTACAAAAAGTTCCTAAAAAATTTTGTTTTCTCTCTACAAACCGATGTAGATCTTATTACCATAAGATTTCCTCGACTTTCTGATTTTTATGCACTGTTACGTGTCTAGGTTCGCACGAAAGTAACAAAGGAAAGAGTGAAACCAACAAGCTTTGTAAAATTTAAAAAGAAAAAATACGAAAAAGGCCATTTGTGAATACTGGTTATTTACAAGTTTAAAACAAAACTGAACTGAATTTTCCTGAAAAATGTCAAATCCAGTGAATAAAATAAAGTTGTCATTAAAATTACATGTAATGAAATAAAAATAAAATAAAAAATTTAAAACTAACAAACAAGTAATTAAATTACATATACGTAACAGCACATATCAGCTGCATTAACTGCTTCCTTTTGAACACTTCTTCCCTCCTCTCTTTTCAAGCAGATTTTAAATTAGATGTTATCGTACAGTCGTGATGTTAGTTCATCCGTACTCTCATTATAAGATGTACACATTTAGTCATTTTTAACTAAATATTTTCATATTTGTTGGCAATCGCTTATATAGCTTCATCCGTAAATTACTGTATCAAACAATAGTTGATATGCGTTAAAGTAACTGCATCTGATCAGCCAATATCTGTTAGGGAACTACATCAATTATATGCTGTAGGGAATGCATCAAACCAGGTGATATCGGCCCGATAACCAGTACGTCACTATGTCTTTCATTTTAATGGTGGTATTGATGATAAAATAATTGGTCCGATATCATAAAATTTTAATGGCAACCATTTTTATTTGAAGAATAATATACGTGTGAAATTTCTCAAGTAAAACATTATTTTATTACTGCAAAATAAATACGGAGAACATCATAAATTTCTCACCTTCTTCCCCCTCCCCATGTAAAAAAACCAACATTATGTAGGATATTAGTGCTTTGTAGTTGTTAAGATTAGTTAAGATAAACTATAGTTGGAGAGGTGATGGTGTAAAAGAAGAATTTGCTATGACAAAATACTCTCCCAAATAATATATCTATCAATCCGTCAAAAACACTTATAATCATCCATTTTCATTAAAATGTAGTGCACTTACACGATTTAATGGGGATTAAGTTAGTAAAGATTTGGTAAAGTCATTATCATTAAACTCGTTAAAATCAATACACAAAAAGTGAATTGCCTACATTAATCAATACTAGTATACCCGTCCAACATAACAGTCCGTCAAATTTAATAAGCTATGCAATCAAACATGGATTAAAAAAAAAATTGTATAAAATGTAGTCAAAGCAACTATGACTGCTACGTGTTTCCATCAAAGCCATATTTGTCATGGTAAATTACAGAGCCTGAAACATACTTAGGAATGATAAATTTTTTTTTCACTAAATGATGGGCGCATGTCACGTTGTCATGTAAACACGCATAATTCCTTTGTTAGAGATATATTAACAGGAATATACCGAAGTGTGTCTGAAATGTACAGTAATCTCAGGACAAGCAGAATTTTCCTTTGATGTAACCTTATTCACCACTAGCGCATGCAGAGAGAGAGAGAGAGAGAGAGAGAGAGAGAGAGAGAGAGAGAGAGAGAGAGAGAGAGAGAGAGAGAGAATTATGTAATATAATTCACGAAAGTTTGTTACGAGTCGTGGTTAGACTTGGGGTTATCGACCCACGGCACGCGTGCTACAAAGTGGCGCGTCCAGAAATTTTGTGCGGCACACAAAGGGCAGCCAAAAATCTCGATCTTAACCGCGTTACTCTACTGATGAGGCGTACAGATCGATAATTAGGAGATAAGTAATTGCTATTTATAGCACCAAATTTTACCAATTTTATATGGCCATTGATGTATTTTTGATCTGCTTTACTGCATGTTGTTCTCAATAAAAAGTTCAGTCCAATGTATTTTCATGCACCATAAAATTGTTAAAATTTTGCTTTTACAATTACTTCTAGTAATATCATCTCTTGTAAAGGGGGTTATTTTCTTACATTCAAGAATTTATATACCTAAGGAATGGGTAATAAAAGTTGTATTAGTAACTTTGACCATAGATGGTATTTACTTATGACTTCAAAAGTAAGTAGTCTATGGAACACTGAGAATATTTTAAATTAATTACAGCACGCTTTCAAGTGAAAAAAAAGTCAACATGAAAATGCCCATCTATCACCAGCCTATAACGGACACTGAACTTCATGTATGTATTTTGTTCAGCTTCTTATGGCTTAATTTTTTCAGTTTTTATCCAAATAAATTTTCTTTATTATTATTATTATTATTATTATTATTATTATTATTATTATTATTATTATTATTATTATTAGTAGTAGTAGTAGTAGTAGTAGTAGTAGTAGTAGTAGTAGTAGTTATTCTTCAGTCTCACATTCCTGCAGGAATATGATTGTGTTATCCAGTATAGAACATGCTAGCTCTATTCTAATTTGCACGTGTCCTGACGTTTGGACTATTTTCATCTGGGAGCATAATGCGTACTAATTAGCTAAAGGTTCCCTTTTCCATCATCACTAGAATATTCTTTCACAGTAATCAATAATAGCTACATTTCTCTTCCATGTTGCAGCTTCATTTCTATATCATTGATAAGGGGCCCCGAGTGGCCGAGTGGTCTAAAGCGCTGTCCGTTACGGATCACTGCCATCTCACCTCTATCTGCGTGGGTTCGAGTCTAAGATTCGGCGAATGTGGATATGTGAGAGAGCTTGCCAGTAGCTTCTCGTGGGTCGGTGTTTCTTTCCGGTGATTTCCCGGTTTCTTCCTCCACCATTAATACTGGCCGCCATGTATAGCCTTTCCTGTGCTGAAAAATGGCGTTAAACCCCACAACAACAACAACAACATATCATTGATAAAGCGTACCCACTGGTATGGTGTACGCTCAACAGATGCTAAGAGCTGACCCTCCAGTTTCCCATAAAAATGTTAGCATACGAAGTGACAACATGTAAGAGAAAGTCTGGATGACTTCATATCAAAGGCAAACAACTTCCATCCATTCTTTAATAAAATTCACGGCAGAAATCTCCAACTCAAACCACGTTTTTCTAGATACAATAACCAGACTTGTCGAAACCAAACTTCATACAGACATCTACTCAAAACCAACCGACAAACACCAGTATCTACTCCCAACCAGCTGTCATTCAAAACACTGCATTAGAAACATTCCATATAGCTAGGTTCTCGAGGATACGCAGAATTTGCTCCGACGATAAAATATTCCTAGAAAAATCTGAAAAGCTGTCGAAACATTTAATTTACCGAAGCTAGGACAATGACCTAATTATGGAGGCATTCCAAAGGGCTCATGAAACAAACCGCGATGACCTACTCAAATATGGAGGGAAGGGAAAGGCTGATAGAATACCTGACCTACTATCCAGACGACCCCAAAGTAGCTGAAATCGCGGCGAAACACTGACCCATCGTGGAGTCGTCGGACGTATTAAAGCTAATGCTTCCGAACAAGCCTGTAGTAGCCGATCAGAGACCCAAAAACCTCAAGGACATGCTAATCAGGGCGAAGCTAACGCCAGTCACTAGTCAAGACCATCCCAAACAATCTGGTCCCTGTGGTGATAAAAGATGCAAAACCTGTCAACATAGTATAGAGACTAGACATTAACTATCACAGTGACCAGAGAAAAATTAAACATACACGGTCAAAACAAAACGTGCAAAACAGAGAATGTAATTTATCTCATCACCTGTAAGATCTGTCGCCTTCAGTAGGACGGAGAAACTGAAAAGATACACAAAATTATAAACCTTAATAGATCTGATTGGATAACAAAGAACGTGCACAAAAGCCCGGTCGCAGAACACTTATCCTCCCCTAGCCACACCTTCAGTGATATAACACTTGTCGCCATTGCTAACAACCCCAACTGGAGTTCCGAAACCAGGAGGGAAAAAGAATCTTACTGGATACGCCGCCTTATAACATTGAAACCAAGCGGTCTTAACCAAGAAGACCAAAAAAAAAAAAAATGCTATTTACTATCAGAATTATCCTTTGCAGACGAGACATTTTCTATTCCAACATTTCGAAATCTTTTTAGTGTCCTTTAATTACGGCTATAAGAATAAAATATGCAAAATAGAATCAAATATCCGGGATATAATTTGCGTTACATAAATTTACACATAGTAATAGATGTTGCTATGGCTCATAGACTTCTAGTTGAATAGAAATATTTCTCAGTATCCTCAACAAGTTTATATAGGCTGGTTGACACATAATGTATCTTTAGGTTTAATTCATGTAGACACAGCCATATGGTGTTTTACAAACACATCGTTTTCTATGTTTTATTTGTTTGTTTTGTCTATGCTTTGTATATGCCATTGAAAAAGACTTATTGAGAGTCGAAAGCGCTCAGACTAGTTTTGCACAGTTCGTCGTCAGTTTATTGCATCTGTCTCAATCAATCCCTGACAAATGTGATCCTTTTCTGGATCCAGTTCACTTGAAAGAGCTGTTATTCTCCATATGATTTGTGTGTGTGTGTGTGTGTGTGTGTGTGTGTGTGTGTGTGTGTGTGTGTGTGTGTAATTTACATTCACCAAGTAAGTTATTTTCTGCATATTTGCAGTTCTTATGTTGATATTACATTATGTTCAGTGTGTATATCACCATGAATATATTCGTTCAAATATATACATATCTATGTTTGTCTTTCTTTTCAACGATTATCTATGCATGTTTTTAATTCTCTCTATCGCCTATCTATGCAAATTTGTCTATCTATCAAACAAGCTATCCGTCTCTTTGTTTCTTGGTGTCCATTTTTCTGTTTTTGAAACTATATATATATATATATATATATATATATATATATATATATATATATATATATATATATATATATATATATATATATATATATATATATTTATCTCTCTATTAATATTTCAGTATATCTATCACTTGTCTCAATAAAAAAATAAAATAAAAATAATATTGTTATAGATAAGTCGTATACAGATAGAGCAGATTGTTATCTTGAATCTTTATCGGTGTTTTTATAGATATCTATCACATTAAATCAATAAAGTGTTAGTTTTAGTTTTTTGACAAAATATATGTAAGATAGAGACTTGAACCATTGTACAGTCAGGGTAGGTTGTTGTCTTGGATCGTTGTATATATGCTATATATAGTCAGGGTAGACTTTGTCTTGGATCGTTGCAGATAGGTTGTATATAGTCAAGGTAGATTGTTGTCTTGGATCGTTGTAGATAGGATGTAAATTCTTGTCTTAAGCTATCGTAGATATTGTGTTTAGAGTTAGATTGAATGTTGTCTTTCACCGTTTTAGAATTTTGTATTGTACCGTTATATTATCTATATGAATACCGTCGGAGAAGATTGTTGTCCTAGATTGTTGTAGATAAGCTGTATGCAGTCAGTTGGACTGTTGTACATAGGGTGTATACGGTAATGACTCATTGTTGTCTTGGACCGTTGTAGATATCAGGGTAGGATGATATCTTGGAACGTTGTAGATAAAGTGTATGCAGTCAGGGTAGATTATTGTCTTGGGCCATAGTAGATAAGGTGTAGGCAGTCAGTCGTACGGTTGTAGAAAGGATGTATACGGTAATGACCTATCGTTTTCTTAGATGGTGGTAGAAAGAATGTTTACGGTAATGACATATCGTTTTTTGGACCGTTGCAGGTAAGATTTACTCAGTCAGGGTTGATTGTTTGTACACCAGGACAATAAACACGATTCTGAAATATTCAGTTCAATATTTGAGAGTGTCAAGACCCCATTTATTTTTAAATCATTTTCTTTGAATTAGGTAGCTCCTGCTAAAAGCAGTCAATCACACTGCGGTAATTAATTCTGTGAATATACTACCATTCAGAAAACGATGTTTTGTTATTTTGTATATATGTGCTCAGATTTGCAAATCTAGTTAAAATTCGATAGGAATTAAGAAAAGTATCTATCAAGTTTGAATAATATGGTGTCTTATAATACAAGCATTTTTTTATTATGTAAATACATATGAAAGTCAAATATAATAGTGCAAAGTCAACCATTCTGAAGGTCTAACGCGTATACTTGAACAAATGGGTAATATCTACATATCCTGTAGAAAAGGAAAACAAACGAGATAAGAAAACAAGGTTATATATATATATATATATATATATATATATATATATATATATATATATATATATATATATATATATATATATATATATATATATATATATATATATATATATATATATATATATACACTCATATTCTGCATGTGCCTGTGCAAAATTTGAAAACAAAATAGGTCAGAAATTAAGGTAATTTAAATGATTACTTTTTTTCGGTACAAAGTTTACTTTTGATCTAAAATATGGCGTGCATAAAAGAATATTTAACAGCCTTTGTTCCATGTAAATCTACCCTTATTCATTTTTGGACACACCAGAAATTAATTCGTTCTTTCATGGACAGTGTTATTAAAAAAAAACGTTAAAAAACCCCACAAAAACCATAGGAAAATGTTATCTTCTTGATGTGAAGTAATAACAACAACACCGAAAGGACTTTAATTGTCCATTTTTAAATGATAATTCTGAACAGATGATTCATCCAAATGCTATGTAAAGGGAAAGATTGTAGAGTCTTTACATAACAAAGTCGGCCTATTATAGATTCGGTTCTTACACACTTTATTTTTATTTTCATTTACTGTCATGGTTGGTCTATCTAATAACGTTGCATCTGTGATTTATTTATGGTGTTTTACGTTCATTGAAGTTTGAACATAAAATTAGAAGTTTCTACTGTATGATCCACAAAAAAAGAATTCTTGTCAATCCTTGTATTTAAATAGTATAATTAGTAAACAGAACATAATTTACAAAATGTAAACATCTATTCAGTTCCTGCCCGAATAATACCCGTTACGAATAATACGCGATAAATTTTATTGTAGAGATTACAAATTTTATTTAAATGCAGCCTTTTGACTATGTTTCATAAAGCTGAATGATAATTTGTTCGAACAACTTCAACTGGTTAAGGACAAATTTCGCTTGAATATGTAACAAATAAAGTACTACACTTTTTAACGGCAGGCAGTCACCTGGTTACCGTATAATGGGATTATCACCTGGTAAAAATTTGATGGGATTATCACCTCGCAAAAGTTTGACGGGATTATCACCTGGTAAAAGTTTAATCATTTGAAAATGATAAAGACATCAATAAATACCCTTTTCTTTTCAACTTTGGCATGATCAAGGAATTTGAAAATGTAGGTGTACGTTATTACTTGAGAGAAACATGAAAAACACAACGTCTTTGCAAAGAATTCTCCTGAGATATTCAGTAAAATTTTGTCAAGTTTAAAATGAGAATTTTGATATTCCAACCTATTTCTCTGTGCTGTCTATTGTTTATTTTATCTTATTTTGCTAAGGAATCCTATATTAAAGTGCATGTCAGCATGGTCATGTAAGCACATTTGTTCTTTTAAGTTGAATATCACTTATTCTAAAATTTTCTAATAATCGCGATTAAAAAATATGTATAATCAAAATTCTAGAAACGTATACTCATTACGAAAAAAGTTTTTCTTGGATATCTACCTGACATGCACGACTTGTACTTTAACTTGATACACAGATGCACTGAACATAAAGAAACATACAAATTTTTATTTAAAAAAAAAATGAAATTACTGCCGACATTATATCCACCTTAATAATATATAAATTATTGACCGATAGGTGGAGTATATAATGTACCGAGCGTGTAAATAGTCCAATTAGGGTAGTCCGAGTTAGTGGTATGGGCAGAGAAGTCCAGCAATTTACTAGACACATTATGGATCTCAGTACAACATGTGTCAACGGCACAAACATATCTTTTATCGAATGACGCAAAGCAAAGAAATAAGAAAAGTACTAAAGAATCAAAGATTGAATCTCAGTTTTCGTCCAAATTGAGAAATGTATTTCACAAGTGCATGGTTTACACTAGAAATAACCTTAAAATTTCCTTTGATGTCTAAAAATCAAACGGAAACGATTTTAATATTATCCAATGCTTGTTATTTATGCTGGTTTTAACGAAAACTATTTTCATTAGGGCCAGTACTCGATATTTATGCTGGTTTTAAAGAGAAATTTTAAAGACAGTTCAAGGTTAAGGTTACATCACAGCAATAGAACAAGGTTAAACAGTGTCATGCGATACAATTCATCAAATAGTAATATGTTTGGAGTTTTTATAAATCACTGATAAACAGTCGTTTGACTCGACCAAAGCTTTAAAACTTTTGACAAGGCAAGAACAAAACCTGACAAGGAAAATACCTTAATTATTTAAGTTGGCAAGTTTTATAACACACACACACACACACACACACACACACACACACACACACACAGAGATAAATAGCTCAGGACGAAATTTCCGAATACTCGTGTCATACCACTACTGTGATGTCAACCCAACTAATCTTGGAATTTCCTCATGACAGAAGTAGCCGATCTTAATGCAAAATTACTCCGACGTCGATGAAAATTAAAGAAGACATTACAGAGTACGTTGTTTATTTAAAATGTGGACACTAATCTCCACTGGGGTATCTTGTCTAGACGTCTGAAATACCGTACCTTGCCATTAAAGTAAATATTCATGCATTTTCATACTATAGCCAACGATGGAAACAACAAACAGTTTTACGAAGGCTATTTATTTCGGACAATAAATACGGCAGACATCTTACTCATATAAAAAAAACAAAACATTTTTTAAAAATCTTTTGAATGAGAAACATATTTTTAAACTGCAGCAGTGATGGGTTATTTCTATTCATTTCATTTATAAAAAAATCATCAATTTGTCATTATTGTCTTTCACCACCAATAGGTAATCCATGATGTAGACATATCACCAATCTTAATGCCTACAAATAATCTACAGTCTTTTCTTTGTCATCAATTGTATTGAACAGTTTGTTTTGCTCTTTTGCTATTGACTGAGTTAGAATGCGCGTCTTAAATGAAACCCCCTTCGAGTGTAATTTTGAGTTGATACTGGTGTGTTGTTTGCGTTTTTCTTAATTTAACAGATGTATTGGCATACAAAAGAAACAACTCAGAAAAACTGACACGGAAAACTAACAATTCACTACAAGCAATAAATACATTGAAAGCAGACGAACATTATCAGTCACTGTTAATACAGTATATCAATCGATTGATTTATCGGTAGTGATATATATCCCCAGTTTTATAGTTAATTTTCTTCACAAAAGCCTGCTTGTGCTGAAAGTCTAATGTAAGTACCAAAAGGGGCATTGAAAAGTGATTTCTATGTGAAGAATTCACACTCAATGCTATGTTATTGGAATACTTTTTAACGATTACAGTAAGAGTTTTGCATGATTGGGACACTTGGACTCAGTGGAAATAGGGCTATACAACCGTTGTATTGCTGTATCACGGTTCATATTCGTTTGTATATCAGACGTGTATGTAACTGACACTAATACATACAATACCAAGCTAGATACATCAATTATTTAAAGAGCAGAGGATTCTGACAAGGTGTGTGTGAGCCTAGTTAAACGCGTCCTTGGAAACCATCTGTTGCTGGAGGGAAATGTAACGCAATGGAAATTGACTCAATGTAAAACACAGGATAGACAAACACATAGTTTCAAATTTAGCTGCTGATTGCAAGGTAACGATTCACGTTGAGGTCTAAAATGACGAAACAAGTTGCAAAAAATGAGGATAATGCTATCAAAATACAGGCCATGTACACAGGTAGGATGCAAAGTGTTTTATTTATTTATTTATTTATTTATTTATTTATTTATTTATTTATTTAATCTATGTTGTCTCGTAAAGAGTAACTAAATTAGTTGGATAAAAGGCAGCTTGGCATTCCAAGCACTACTCTATCTTTTGATGACCATCTACTTTTGAATTTCCATTCCCTTTGCATCACTTTCTCATTATGCATATACATTTAAGTTCAAGTAAGAAACCCATGTTACATTTTAAGACGAGCAGAAAATATTAATGAAAATATATGGTTCAAACTTTTATTGTTATTAAAGTACATATATTTTAATGTCGCCACGAATGCATATGTAAAACAATCCGTCTTCCCTAGATGATTACTTGAAGAAAAACAGTTGTGAGAACGCGTTGAGCAGATTAGAAACTGGCTGTGTATGAGGGAAGATCATTGAAGGGAGATTTTAAAAATGAAGTTGTGATATACTGTCCTCGTTGAATATATTTGTAATTTGGAGCTACTCTGTATACCGGTCTATTTTTTTCGTACTTTTATCCAAATAATAATGTCCTAATTAAAGCTTATCATACCGTTCATCTCCAAAATTAAAACAAAAATTTAGGCCCCTACAGAGTCAGAGTCCTAACAAAGTCTGGGTATTGACAGAGTTCGGTTTAGGGCATTTTCGGCACTTCATTCCTCTTCTAGTATTCTTTTGCGACAAAACCGAGATGCCGAAAACTCATGCGGTAAATCTTCCTGAAACTCTAAAACTCTCAATGTCACTGTAAAGTTCTCAATTCATGTCAATTTTTATATCTTTTTCATGATTATAAATGCAAAATTTCCTAGTAGAAATTAAAATGTGACATTATATATATATATATATATATATATATATATATATATATATATATATATATATATATATATATATATATATATATATATATATATATATATATATATATATATATATAACGAGTGCAGATGGAGATTATAATTGTGAAGGAAGGTTTAAAAAGGATCAAGTAAATTAAACTATCTTTCTTTAGATTTTGATTTTTGTTTATTATTCTACCTTCGGACCATTTCTTCATATAGGTTGCAAATCCTAAAACTATCTTTGCCGAATTAATTTTTTGTTTGAAAATATAGGGTCTATATTAATGTATTTATCCCTTTAAGGTCCTTTTATTATTTGTCATTTCGAATCTATTCATTACATTTACCAAAATGTTCAATCATAATCCAAGGAAAAGATACATGGCTTGAAAAACCTCATTCAAAAAATTATTGAAAGATCGTATATATTAGGTCGATAAAATCTAATCCAATTATATTATTTTTCTTTACTATCCCAGTATCCTTTAACGATATTGATAGAATGGTAGAGCGACCAGATTTTAAACAAGTTCGCCGGCACATGATTTTAGCACTAGTTTTGTGTATGCCAATATTCGAGTGAACTAGCAAAGCCAATTTTCAATGTCCATGGTTAAATAGATTAATTTCCGTGTCAGTGATAATGACGGGAAGCTATAATATGGTTATGGTTGATGTGGCACTATCCATCGATAACAAATAAACATAGGTTTCCAAAGAATTTTATGTTCCATCTGCTTCGTTGTGCCCAATTAAACAATTAAAAAATGCTGTCACAAAGAAACTAGATCACTGCGCCCATCTTTTAAAGGGTAGATATTATTTCTGGCAATAAATGCACTTGTCAAGTTTGATAAGTGCATGCAACACAGTCAGCTTTGTAGCTAACTACGAAAACGTAATGTTATAGGAACATACAAATTCAAAAGTGAAGGCAAGTTGATGAGACCTACTTTTGCTAGCATTTAAAGGTACTCAGTAAATGGTACAAGCTTATAACAATTTCTTGATGACTGTAGAATTAAGCTATAATTTTTATTCGACTCAGACGATTCCAGGAATGTATTGCTTAAGCTACATGTTATCAGTTAGCCCTGTTTCTCAGCCATTTTGGTATGAATATTAGTTGCCAAAAGGAGCTCACATTGACCTACTGTTTACGCGTCCACTTGACAAAGAGTGTGTGTGTGTGTTTGTGTGTGTGTGTGTGTATGTGTGTGACTTCCATCGAGACAGCACTTAAAACAGCTTCATAATTAGGTACAAACTACAAAGTTTTATTTCTGTAAATACTTTCATAGCAGATGATTTAAACGGCTTTGCAAATAGTTATTAAAACGCAGTTATAATTTAAAATTTTCAAAGCGTTGTATGTTCCGAACAAAGTCGTTAAAGATACTGAAAGACATTGTATTATCGTGATAAGGACGTCTTCATTAATCTGCATAAAAAACATATCCCTTCTTTTTATGTTTATTGTGGCCCAGTTTTAATTTGTCACGCTTGCATTAATGGTTACCTCGGGTATAGATGTTGATTCAACCTGAGAAGACCTAATTATCAGCGATTATTTTACCTCCAAACGCATCTTACACGTCGTGCTAATGATTTTGGAAAGCTGATAATCTATGTCATGATAATGATTTTGCAGAGTAGGTATTATGCTGTCTTATCTGATGGTTAACACTAGACTCGGGCCGCTGTCCCTAATGTTGACACGAATACTAATCAATTCTGTTAACGATAACCTGTTCTTAAATAATTTACTGATGTTTAAATAATGAATGATCCGCGCATTTTTAATGTCGTTCGTGTAACGTTGATCAGAATATAGTAAATGCATTGCTAATAGATTTATGCTCGTGAAACACACACACTTTTTGGACGCTGTGTATCGTTAATACCTCCGTGATCTCGACCACTGTTCTTTTAAAGCTGATACATGATGAGTATTCCTTATACGAGGACGTATCAAAAATCAATTCCATCCCATTTATCAAAATTGGATTCTTGGATGGTGTTTTGCTATATTACACAATGATTCTATACAAATATGTACTTTTAGATTATATATTTTGATTTCTATTTTGGTGATATCTTGGGAGTTGCCAGGTACATCAATCTGTTTGCCGTGTCCGCATTTCCGCCCGTTACCTTATAATCCTGTAACTTTTTTAATGAGGAATGGTAGATGACCGCGTGCATTTCAGTTGACAGGGATGAAGAATAGTAGATGACAGCAGATGACGGGATAAATGGTCTGCATAAAATATTGCCTTTTTATAAGACGTTGATTTTTTTTTCTCGTAGTCTAAAACTATGTTTACACCATTGGATGGTGGTTTTATGTCCGGTGTATTAAAAAGATAAGGTTCTGAGGACTAATGTTTCAGATCTTGGATACAACCGTGGGGTTTGGGAGTGGGGAGTCAAAGGTCACATTATCATTAAAACTCATCTTTTTCAATTACAAAAACAGTAATAAAGACCTAATAATATATCCTTATAACGTATCCTTACCTTCAAAATTTTCTGTTTCTAATTTTGTGGTGTTTGTTTTTATTTTTGAAATCATATGATTATATATGTTTTTAATTCTTTTTATGTGTTGTCAAATGTTGTAAAGTGCTTAGAGATTCTAAAAATTAAGCGCTATAAAGAGTTATTATTATTATTATTATTATTATTATTATTATTATTATTATTATTATTATTATTATTATACATAAGGTAGACACCTTATAACCTGAACTTCGTCGATTGAGGGTCGATGATCGCATTTAATTTGATATTTCACAAGAATGAGTATATGACAATATAGGTTTCAAACCCGGAATACAGCCCCGGTGATGCGTGCAAGAGAAGATAATAGCAAAAGTGAGAATCGTGCGGATTTTTGCGATGGCTTCCGTCTCAAATTGTTTACAGTTATGGGAATGTTAAAAATTTTACAATCTTTTTACTCATGCATGATTTGCGAGGGACGGTTTAAAACTGCATACATCCAAATTTGTAATCCAAATAATCTGGTTAAGGTTTAATGTTGTTTTCTATTTTTTTTAAAGATTCAGTCAAGCAACATCGGTCAACAGTTACAAAGTGTAATACAGTAGCTAGCATGTATCATTTATTTATGTTGTGGTAATGATTGTAATTAGGGTATCGTTGATAACGTTCGTGGAGGAATTATTGTTTGTGGTAGCTGTAATATTTGTTTTGTTAGTAGTAGTAGTTATTTTGGTAGTTGTGGTATTGGTAGTATTTGTAGTAGTAGTAGTAGTAGTAGTAGTAGTAGTAGTAGTAGTAGTAGTAGTAGTAGTAGTAGTAGTAGTAAATACAGAAATTGTACAGAACAGCAATGTTTTAATGATATGATCATTTCCTTTTTCTGACAACCAGACATGTGATTGAAAAAGGGTCATCGACGCCAAAGAAAAGAAATGGTTTTGTTTTTTTTTTTTAAAAAAAAAAAAAAAAAAAAGTCTTATTTGACTCATGATTGACTTGGAAACAACAGAAATGATCACGTACATATATATTTCCAATTTCGAAATACCGATATCAGAGAATTCCTCAATATCCAACCCCAAACATAAAAGTGGCTCCTTAGCTGTTTCTCTTCAAGGGAAAATTTCTTCCTTTGCATCCTTTCCCTCTCTACGGGAAAAAGCCGTATTTCACACGGTGGACCGGAAGAGGGAGGTGCTGGTATAATTTACACTAAAGAAGAAATTCCCTTCTTGTTGGGAGCGTGGGTACAAAATCATCTGTTCCCGTGGGGAAACATAACTGTAGAGCATCATGCTTGACTGTGTGGCACTGTTCCAAAAATAAGACCTGGTACTACGTGTATTTTCTGTCGGTGTCTTTGGTGTACCACAAGGTAATCGCATTACATTTGTTGCGTCGTGTGATTTCAGTTAGGTTTTCTTGTTAAAATGTAATCTAATCCGCACTTATATTTCACGATTTAGCTTTTCTTTAAGTCTTTACGGAATCCAATTATGCTCAACAATGACAAGACAAAAAATATTTCATCTTCAAATTCTAACACCTTTTCAACATTAAAAGAATATTCTTGCTTTAAATAGATAACCGGACTAACTTATCCTGTCCCTTGAATTATTTCATTTTTGAGTAAAGAGTTTCTTTCTTTCCTAACCAAAAATGGAATCTAATATAAAGAATCGTTAGGAAAATTACTATTAGTGGAGATGAGGGTGTTCCAAAAATGTAATTGATTTCGTTCTACCTAATATCTGAAGTTGTGACCAGATCGGTGACATGAAACGGAAAACATATCTATAAGGACAAAATGAAAAACGCAATTTTCTTAATAAGAATTGTGTTCACATTTTTTTTATCATTTTAAGAACAGAGAAAGAATTTAGATTCATTTCACGAGTCGTGATAAGCATGTAGTGCATACAATAATTATACAAAATCTAATACGCTGTAGATCGTATTCCCTTTGTACTATCTTTGGCCACGAGGTGACAAAAGTTCATTTTTATACTTCCAATTAAACGACGGCATTTTCTCATGTAATACCTTTAACTGAGTCAGATATGATTCAGTCTATCGAGGGATATTTTAATGAAGTTTAGTGATTTGAAAACGTAATCGACATTTTTGAATTAACTTGCATTGTTGATTTTAATAGCTACGGCTTGCGTTTTTACCTGTTTCTAAATGGTGATAGCATGTATAGTTCTATTAATTGGGTTTGTTTGCGGGGTCAGAGAATTCTTTTAGAATCAAGAAATAACGGTTAATGCTCCATCACATGTAACTTACTTATATTCATATCCACCCATCCCTATCTACACGTCCCCAAATAAAAAACGCATCATTTTGGAATATTTGAAAAATTCATTTGTTGTGCACATTAGCTATGCTGGCAGCACCTGCTTACCTCTAAGAAGCAAAGCTGTACATCATGAAAATTTTGAAAATAATCGTTCATAAACACTTGCAAATCATAATATTAACCTTTCCTGGAGTCTTAAATTAAGTATTAACTAACACTTTTGATTTTAAATGATTGGAATGTACATGTATCAACAAGTGTATGTAAATATAAAAAAGAATCGTCACTTGAGTAGTATAAAAACTACTGTTAATTTTGAAGGTAAAATAGTTTGTTAACTGAGTTTATGTACTGTGTTTAAATAGTACGATGTGTTCTAGGCACGCACAACGGTCAGTGGAGAGATGTTATTTTCACTGATTATTTGTATACTGAACTGCTGGCAGAACTCTTAAATAAATATAACATTAGAAAATGTCAGCAGTGTCAATCAAAATTTTTATCACGAGTTAAAACATAGCGTTGGGTATTTATTTATTTATTTATTTATTTATTAGCAATATCGCCCCATAACATTTAATAAATTATCCATTTCATATAATTTTACCTGGTTGTTGAAAAATACATGGTCATTAATTTAGGTTTATCCTACATAATAAATCAAATGAAATGTTTTCCTTTTCCCCAATGGCTATCCAAGAAACTATTTCGACTTTAGCATTTTCAATAGTTCGATAATTTCCAGGGCAGTGGCATTTTTATTATATATATATATATATATATATATATATATATATATATATATATATATATATATATATATATATATATATATATATATATATATATATATAAATATAGATATATATAAATATATATATATATATATATATATATATATATATATATAAATGTGTGTGTGTGTGTGTGTGTGTGGAGCATAATGTATGTTAATAAAATCAACTAATTACAATAAAATGACATTCCAAATTCATGTTATTAGATTTTATATTCAGTGGAATGGTAGAGGATTTGCTACAAAAGTTTTTAATTCTTTATATTTACAGCAGTTTCGCTGATATCCCTCTGATGCAATGAATATATTATATTATAAATACACTTAAAGAAGATCTAGGTTTTAAATGTGAATATTTGAAATTACTTTTTCTTAACCCTCAAAATATTAACTAAAAGCCTGTTTGTGTTTCTGACATAACTGAGATCAAGAAGCGCCAATAAAATTATATAGTCAATGTAATTAAAAACTTGCATAACAACAAAATAGAAGTGTCACATGCCAAACCGGAATGAAAGGCCAACTATTTAGAAAGCCAAAGTGACACATTTAAATAAGCACAAACATCGGTTGATATAGGTACGTACAGAGTAAGGCAGTGGACATTTGTGTGAGCATTGCTTGATATAGGTAGGTAAGTACCGAGAGAGTAAGGGGGATGGAGGTAGACGGGCAAATTAGATAATTATATGTATATGTGAGCGTCAGCTGATATAGGTAGGTAATAGGTAGGTAGGAACACTATTGATGTGGGAAGGGAAGAATTGTCAATGTGAGCGTCAGCTGATATAAGTAGGTAATAGGTAGGTAGGAACGCTATCGATGTGGGAAGGGAAGAATTGTCAGTATGAGCGTCAGTTGAAATAGGTAGGTAATAGGTAGGAACACTATTGAATGGTCAATGTGAGCGTCAGCTGATATAGGTAGGTAATAGGTAGGTAGAAACACTATTGATGTGGGAAGGGAAGAATTGTCAATGTGAGCGTCAGCTGATATAGGTAGGTAATAGGTAGGTAGAAACACTATTGATGTGGGAAGGGAAGAATTGTCAATGTGAGCGTCAGCTGATATAGATAGGTAATAGGTAGGTAGGAACACTATGGATGTGGGAAGGGAAGAATTGTCAATTTGAGCGTCAGCTGATATAGTTATGTAGGTATCTACTGAGGTAGAAAATGAGGAAGGAAAGTAAAGTAGGTTAGTGGGGAAAGTGGACTAGCTGGTGAGTCAGTTAATAAAGGTATGTGATTACTTAGATGGGTCATTATAGTTTCGCTTTGATGTTTTGCTACACTGCAACACATAATCTTACATCTTGCTGAGGTTAGTACAGGAAGGTTTCTTGCAGGGGCGGATCCAGAATTTTGTTGAGTGCGGTTTGGAGAGGGGATGGTGGCGCTCGCACCATAAACCCCAACCCCTAAAACCGCTCCTTCCTTGGCTGATGGCATACCATTTTAGCCCATCAAGACCGAGTCCATCGTGGGAATCAAACCCGTGCATTTCTTGTCACAAGTCCAGCTTTTTAACCACCCAGCCACAACGGCTTCTCGAGGAGTAGGAAGGGAACCGGTAAGAAAAGTAAAGTATATGCGTGGGTAGGGGAGTAGCTTGATGTGGGTGAAAGAAGGTAAGTAATTACGCAATCAATCTAACAGGTATGCATGCACGAAGGTAGATGTGTTGGGGGAATAGATAGTTATATATGTGTTCAAGTAGGAAGAAAGGTTTCTAAGGTATTGTCATTCAAAGACTTTTCGTTCATTATACAAAACAGATGGCGGACAATAGCAACCTATGAATCTTATATGCAAGTTGGAAAATCGGTCTTGGAATTAGATCATTTTGTTATGAAAGAGGTAACGTCTTCGTTTGCACAGGCAGGTGTGCAACTAACTTAATCTAACCCTGACACGACGAAATGGCTGATTACTCTTATTCGTTACTACCTATGTGTCTGACATGTTGAACATTCGTGTTTTTAATAATAAAATTTAAATCGTGCTTACATGTGTCAATATTAAATAAATCAAAATGATATTTCGAACTGAGGGCAACTATTTCATGTCCATTTTTGACAAGGGAAAACATTACTAGTAAAGAAATGTTCATTTAGTTATAAAGTCAGGATCATATGATACATATTTAGGCAAAGAACATACGAGAGAGAGAGAGAGAGAGAGAGAGAGAGAGAGAGAGAGAGAGAGAGAGAGAGAGAGAGAGAGAGAGAGAGAGAGAGAGAGAAATTTTGTGTTCATATGCAAATTATATAAACATTAAATATGACAGTCCTTTGGGATAAAAAAAAATATCTTAACATCAATTCTAATAGCATGTAAATTTTCATCCCTAAGATAAGATCTTGGAAAACAAGTCCCATTTACAAATGTCGTATAGCATCTTTAATTTCCTTAAGTACTAAATTCATCTAGAGGTTACTCCGTCTTTTGCGTACCAATTTGAAACTTAATTGGATTTAAAAGGTTAATTCAAATAAAAAGCGTCACGTGATGTTTATACGGTTAACAAATTAAAACTATATTTCACATACTGTGAGTGCAAAGCCAGCGAGGTAGGGATTTAAGACTGTCATTTATTTTTTAGAGATCAATGCAAACAGACTTTGAAAAGTTTAAGATATACGTGCAGAAATTTCACCGTGTTCTTCATAGTTACTTAGCAAAGTTGGACAGCCATTGGTTTCTTAAGAAATCGAACTAACGTTCGCCAAATAAATTCAAACAAGACAGACCCATTTATTTGCATTTTCCATGGAGCCATAAACTATTTCCGTTAGATACAGCATTTGATACAATCAAGAGTTAAGCGGTAAATTGATGTAGAAATCTTTTCAAGTAGATTTATTGAAAGAACTCAGTTACAGGAGATTTATTATGTCAAGTTTCTTGCTACGTTTACATTGTTCATCTATCTTGTGTGTGTGTGTGTGTGTGTGTGTGTGTGTGTGTGTGTGTGTGATAACAAAATAGTCATGTATGTCTTGAAATGTAAGAAGTGTCATCTATTATTGAAATGCCAAAACTGTTGTCCACTACTTTGGCGAAATTGTGAGCTAGATAAAGCGAATTGATAACCACAAAACAACATTATCAATAGGCTTGACACAAAACTGACTGACCATTACAATTCAACCGGACATTCGGTCCAGACCCTTGAATTGCTGACAATCGAGGCCAACTGTGAGCCCAGACCAAAACAAACAAACAAAATAAGCCTAAAGACAAATACTTGACTCTAATAAATAAAACACATTAAATTTAACCTGAACAACAGTGTATACCGTCCATTGGGCTCACTCCATTAATCACGGACACACTGCCACACTCTTCTATACTTACTGGATTTTTATTTTGTCAGCATGGAAATTTTGTGACCTACTTTATTATTCGTATTGTTGTTTCTCGAACATATTCCTTGATTTGACAGCTAAATTTTAGTATTTCCAACAACAATTAGGAGAGTATCTAGATTAGAGTGATAGCGCCATGATACATGTACTTCCCCTGAATTTCGTATACAAATAGTTTTACCTTTTAAGTAGTTGTTGGCAGCCATTGTGCGAGTGGGATGGGGGCAGAGCGCTGCACGACTGTTTGGTAGTCATTAATATAGGAATGAGTCGTCCGTATGTATACGTCTTTTATCTAACGTGTCATATTTTCAATGTGAAATCGATTAGACGATTCTATTCCTTGCCAATCGCTTTTGCTTGAAATTCAATTTACTTTTTCATCTTTGCTTTTTTATGCAAGCACCGTTTTCTACGTTTCAGATCAATCTCGCAAAGAGATGATGTTTCCTTTGTACTTTGTTTCCCTAATTTTACATCTATCTGGAAGAATAGTTCTCTCATGTACTATCATATAAATACTTTTACATTGAATAACGTGTGTTTATTGTCATTATTCTAATTATTAGATATTGTGGTTGATGTCCTTTATCCCCCTTGCATACAGTTTGCTCAGGTAATTTTTCATCACACATTTAAAATGACATATCTTGCATGTGTTTCAGTACAAACTGTCAATTGTTGGTGCAGCATGTATTTACGTCAAAATTGTTTTAATAAAACATTGCACAGTTTGGAAAAGAGATTACTATGACAGCAGCTTTTTGCCATCTATACGTGGGTTTATATACTTGTCTTTCAAGATTACGAGAAAGATTGCATACCGTCTACATCACTCCTGTAATTTAATGGTTAGAGTGTCCTCTTCTGATGTACGGAGTCGCGGGTTCTATCCCCGGCCGAATCATACAAAAAATGGTACTAACAGCTGTCTCGCTTGACGAACAGCATTAAAAGGTTAGTTTTAGGACTGGTCGGCCTGGTGTCAGGATAGTGTGACTGGGTGGGACATGATGCTACTTGTCTGTGGCATGATGCCCAAGTGTTAGACATCACTATAAACTACCACACTGCAGACATCGTTGCAATATGACTGAAAAATTGTTAAAGCTGCCTTAAAACTCCAAATCACACACATGCACAAACACCATTTCGAAACCAGATAACGACCTTGTAACTTTGGATTTTTAAAACACACATATATCACGTCATAAGTTACAAAATATCGAAATGATACATTTGCGCATGCCTTTGGTTCAGTCACTGAGTAATATTGTAACTTCTATTTTTGTAAATTTCATATTAAAGTAAATCCATTCAGCCCACCTCATCCCATCTTTATTGTAAATTTGAATTTAAAATAGACATATTCATCCAGACCCACCCAAAAGAATGTAATTAAATAATAAAAAAAACATAAGATCTATACATTTTTCTTAGATATTTTGGTAAATCCATTCTTTACGTCATCTCAGTACATTTTTTTACATCATCTCAATTCATCATTTTATTAATCATCTCATTAAACCTTTTCTTATATCATGTTAGTGATTATTTTCTTACATCAACTTTGTGCATCTTTCTTACTTCATCTCAGTGTAATTTTTCATACATCATATTGGTATATTTTTCTTACATCTCCGTGTATCTTTCATTACATCATGTATGTGCAGTTTTTTACACTATTTCGGTTCATCTTTTTTTCTTCCTTGACCTAGGTACATCTTTTCTTACATCATCTCAGTGCATTTTTACATCATTTATGTTTATCTTTTCTCACGTTATCTCAGTGTATTTTTACATCATTTATGTTTATCTTTTCTCACGTCATTTCAGTGCATTTTTACATCATTTATGTTTATCTTTTCTCACGTCATCTCAGTGTATTTTAATTTACACATCTTGGTGCACCTTTGTTTACTTACATCTCGGTGTATGGCCCATGTGCGACCTTTTTTAAGTGATGATGGTGCATCTGTCTTACATCATCACTTTGTATTGTTTCTTCCATAATCTCTGTACATATTTTATTACATCTTAACATTATATTTTTGTCTTATATGTGTATCTTATCTTACCTCATCTCCATTACATGTTTATATAGATGGCCTTGGCGCATATTTTCTTAGATCATCTCGAGGATTTATTTAACCTGATTTAGAATTTTTGTGACAAGTTTTGATTATGATACTAAAGTTTCCCATAAGCCATAAACTCAACAATCTAAGACAATTACGTTTGATTTATTCGTTAGTGTGTCAAGGTGTTTATTTAACCCACGCGGATCATGACTGACTGCATTTTACGGCTAAGATTATTAAGGGGAAGACAGTCTTTTGTCTAAAACGAATGGTTTGCTTGGTAACTAGCACTGAATTGTTACTCAGAGCATAGTCCAAGTGCACGGTGCGCGCGCATAATAGCATCTGTGACGCAGCATTGAGCAAAACATTGGTAGAAACAACGAGAAGTTAGGTCTTTTTGATTTGGTATGTCCCTCTTACATATGCGTTACACTCACTCAATAAATCAAATCATATGATTTATATAACATGAACATAATGCACATGTTAAATTCTTTTCTCGCCGTAGTGTGCACAGCGAGACTCAAATTTTTTTTAAAAACAATTTATATACACATTCTGCCACCATTTTCTGTAATTTTTAATTTGTTTATATCGGCATAAAGTAGGTGGGCTGGTATGCAGGAGTGATTTGTAACATCATATTTGCATCATATAAGAGGAGATAGTGGACTTCGAGTACTGCGCCTAACACCTGGCACAAATTAAATTTGCGTGAACACTGTTAGCTGTTAGAATTTTTCCAACAAAACACTACTTTTTTTAATAGTTCGGTTACAGTTTTACAGTTTTAAGCCCTATATTCAATTTGTATAAAGGAGGAGGGACCTCAATAAACTTTTATCAAATTCTTTTTGTATTTTGTAATATCAAGATGTGGCAAGGGAATAGGTCTAAACTAAGATGAAATGCTACCAATTTTTCTTCATCGAGACGGAACAGACAGGAGAAATAAGAGTACCTCAGTTTTACTTGGAAACCTTGACAGCATGCGTCATATCATTTGCATTTAGAAACCAGCACTCAATTGCCATAGAATGCAGTACCTACTACACTCAACTATCACGACAAAACACTCTTTATATGTTAATGAACTTTAGGTGTATCACATACAATGAACCGTCAAGCCAAAACGAGCAAATCTTGTCTAGATATAGCGCACTTTATGAATGTTACAGCATTGACTAATATATTTGTTTGGTTGGGATCTCTCTCTCTCTCTCTCTCTCTCTCTCTCTCTCTCTCTCTCTCTCTCTCTCTCTCTCTCTCTCTCTCTCTCTCTCTCTCTCTCTCTCTCTCTCTCTCTCTCTCTCTCTCGCTATTAATTAGGATACCAGAGAAAATCCATGTTAAAACAAGTGTGCCATGCTATAATAATGTCTCTGGTTCTTTAAAAGATGACCAAATATAGTCACATGTACCAACAGATTTGAGTAAACTCAGAAATGGAGGAAAGAAACAACTGTAGTGTTAATTAAATCATAATAATGACTCTGATTAACTGTAATACCTTTAGATGTATTACAAAATGTATTTTATATATATATATATATATATATATATATATATATATATATATATATATATATATATATATATATATATATATATATATATATAAAGAGAGAGAGAGAGAGAGAGAGAGACTCGTTTGTATAAAAAAGACTATAGTTTTAAATAAAAAAGTTTTAAATAAAAAAGATTAATAAAAAATAGCGACAACCAAATAGTTTCACCTAATACAATGTGAAAATGTAAACAACAAACTTACGGCATTGCGAGTTAAATCTCAAATTATCCTTGAATTCCTAACAAAAGTCCTGATAAATAAAGTTATTAAAAAACTTTAGTGGTAATCCAAATAATTTCAAAACTCTGACGGTGTTGTTATGCATGTATTCGCATGCAGTCTCTAATGTGCTAATGTACAAATAGCCTTAACCATTATGAGGTACCATCAACCTTTTTATTCCATTACAGTAATATAATCCAAAGTGTCTTTGTTTGAATTCACTTAACTCCAAGTTAATGTCTCTTTCCAAGAATATAAGATAATTCTGTAGTTCCAGGGAAGAATAATTTGAATTAAATAATTTCATACGCATATAGATATGTTTGTATGTCATTATATCTTACTTATACTGCATATAGACATATTTGTAGGTCATTATGTCTTACTCATACTGCATATAGACACGTTTGTACGTCATTATGTCTTACTCATACTGCATATAGACATGTTTATATGTCATCATTTCTTACTCATACTGCATATAGACATATTTGTAGGTCATTATGTCTTACTCACACTGCATATAAATACCTATAGATCTGCATATAGACACACTGCATATAGACACCTTTGTTTTTTTTGGGGGGGGGGGCAGGGGTTAGGCTGGAAATTGGTTTTCACTTTCTATAGCCTGGATTAATCCAACAGCTATTGATATGGACTTGTACATGTCATAATTGGATGAATGCTCGTCAAAGAAATGGACATTTAAAATATCAAACAGGCAACAGTTTTTTTCAAATAATTTTAGCCTTTTTTCCACACAGGTGTTTGTGTAGTAAATGTGTTCCAATGTCCAACCAAGAATGGAATATTTATTGCCATCTCAGTGGCTCTCGGAAGAGAAAATATGTGTGTGTGTGTGTGTGTGTGTGTGTGTGTGTGTGTGTGTGTGTGTGTGTAAGAGAGAGAGAGAGAGAGAGAGAGCACATGTTACACCCCCACCTCTTCCAAGGCTCCATAAACCAATCTGTTAAAAATAAATACCACGTAGCCATGTATAAAGTGATTAAATTGTTGTGAAATTATGTGTAATAACTATACTATTCAGTAAATTATTTTGACTTTTAGACTCTACCGACACATCATATAGACGATTTTTCTCTAGGATGTAGAATATACTAGGTAAAAAAAAATCTAAAAATATTACCATCATGTGCAGTGAGCACGATTCGCAAGACCTTCTCATCTGAAACCTTCACATGATTCATGTGTTCTCGCTTCTGACTGATGAATCTGAAAACTTATAACAGTTCTAGAAATATGTGTGAATGTATGTGTATAATGGCAAAATAAAATATCAGAAGCTAATGAGGTTTTAAACTTTTTTGGCTGAAACTACACGTTGACGGTGCTCCTGAATTATTGAGTCCTTAATGCTCCCACAGGAGTCTGCAGTTTTATCAATAAAGCACGACGAAATTTCATGTAGTCAGAAATTTCGTCATGTTTTATTGATAAAACTGCAGATTCCTGTGATGCTCCCTGGCCTATGTCGACTACGACTCGCCGGCGTGCTTCCCGTCTTCTGTCTTGTTATCAGTAGAAAAATATTTTTAAAAAAAGAGTCTGCACTGCATCAGGCTTCAAACGCTAACGTTTTGGTTCAGACCCAATAGTTTGAAGAGTCTCTGGTCTTTTGAAAGACTTTCATGCTCGAAATGTGTCGGTCATAAATCCCTTCTCTCTTTAATTTGATCGCCTATACAAATCACCCTTTAGGGTCCTGTAGAAATGTGAAAAAAAATATTTGTCGGGAACTGCTTTTATTCACACAATTCAGAGCTGACCATTGAAACATCGTTTCTACTTGACACTGAGTATTTGTATGCCTGTTGTACGGGAATCGTCGCAAATGACGTCACATCCTGCTTGTATGAAAGGGAGATAACAACTTGAGGGGTAGGTTCTTTCTATTTGATCTCGGAATTCAACGCATTTTTATTATTAAATGTTTGGGCAAATACAATAAATGCAAAGAAAAAAATAGGATAGATTATATACAAAAAACTACTACATATCCTTCTATTTGCAATAAAATTTTGCAGGTTAGGGTGTTTGTCCCCTTTAATGTCTTTCCTTCTCCATTACACAAGTAGATCAAATTTGTTAAATTTCAGAATTTCTCTGTAAGTTAAAATTTAAAAGCTTCTTTATGATAAATTTACAAGTTTAATTTAAATTAATTGGACAGCTTGGTTCTTGCTTCCTCTTCTTGCACGATGACTTCCCCAAACATGAGGTCAGTTATATTTGTTGATTGTAAGTTTCATCATTAAAGTGTAATAATTGTTCTTTCTTACATTCGGATGTACTTAGGAGTAATAATTCAAAACCTTATGCGGAAATGTCGCTTATTCATAGTAATAAAGGAGCAAGATGGGGTTTACCTTTAATTTGTACCATTTTCTTGGAGTAAGAGAAATTACAACACAGTGTGTGAAGGGACAGATTAGAGTACACAAGAGTTTGT